>JARBWK010000013.1:45476527-45538629 GCA_030556195.1 Anolis apletophallus
AATGTTGGATCAGGACCAAACTTGGCATGAATACTCAATATGCCCAAATGTGAACACAGAGGGAGTTTGGGAAAAAATAGACCTTGACATTTGGGAGGAAGGCTGGCGACTGAGTCCTTCCCTCGAGGGCTCTCCTGCCAGGCCCCGACCCTTTCCCCGCGCAAAGGAAGGCCCCTTATTCCCTTCGGGGCCCTTCCTCCCCACGGGGCTTGGGGGGGCCGGGAGGGCGCCCCGGGGCCTCATCTGGGACGCAGCAGGGCCGAGCCAGGGGCCTCCGGAAGCAGCTGGCTCCTTCACTTCCTTCACCGCTGCAGGAGGAAGGTGAATGTGTCTGCCACCCCTGGGACCTAGTGCACATGCGCCCAGACAAGCACACTCAGAGCCGGCCTTTGCGATTCCGCAATGTAAGCGGCCGCGTAGGGCGCGACCGGCTGGGCGGGGTGTCACTGGCTGGGAGGCGCGCCGCCACCCTGCCTCCGCCGCCACCTCGCCTCCGCCTCTGCCGCTGCAATAGCCGGCCCCGCAGCGCCGACTGTGGCGCGCCTCCCCAAGCACGGACATTTCTGCGCATGCGCGAATGTCCGCTGGGTCCCGAGTGCGCCTGCGGCTTTGAGCCAGTGCGCAGGCGCGCTCGGGACCTTAGCGGGACATTCGCGCGTGCGCAGAAATGTCTGTGCTTGGGAGGCCGTGCCCTTGGCGCATGGGGCCGGGCCAGCTGGCAGCGGAGGCGGCGGGAGGCGGGACCGAGTGTGGTGGCCGGGGGGCAAATTTTATTTGCCTACCCCCTGGAAAAGGTCAGGCCGGCCCTGAGCACACTTCCGCTTCCATTCTTTGCCCTCTCTTGATTGGAGGCTGGCTGGCTGGGGAAACAGCCGAAGAAGGCGGCGCCCCTGCCCCTTCTTCTTTGCCGCCGCACAGCCCCTTCCTCCTCCTCCTCCAAGCAGCAGGAGTTCGGCAGGAGGGGGAATAAAGGGGGGGGGAGAGAGGTTTTCCTGCGGCACACCAGGCCATTGCTCACGGCTCACTTGTGTGCCACGGAACAGTGGTTGGGAAACACTGGCCCAGGGGATGCCCGGATATTTTTGATGTTTTGCCATCATTGTGGGAGGCTACTCTCATGTCCCCACATGGGGAGCTGGGGCTGACAGAAGGAGCTCATCCATGCGCTCCCCAGATTCGAACCTCCATCCTGTCGGTCTCCTGTCCTGCCAGGACCCATTGTGCCACCGAGGGCTGCAAGTAAGGGATGAGACGAGGGAAACAGAAACAGAGAAACTGGGAAACATGACTGTGAAGCTGTGCAAAGTTGGTGAAAAAATAATTGTTCTAATTTCATCACTTCAAATTCCTGATCCTTTTTAGGTGGGAAAAAAAATCATTTTGCGTTTCAACACATTTTAAATTACCTTCCCGTGCTTCTATAAACATTAATCATGATTAACGGTGACTTCATTACCATAAAAATACGCTTCCAATCAATGTTTTTCATGGCACCAGGAAGTGCATTTAAATGTAACATCATCCCAAATAATAGTCTTGAGCAACTTGGAAAGATTACCTAAAATAATTTAGGTTTATCAGGTGTTGCCATTGTTTTGACAATTACATGTGTCAGAATTTGTGCCACTGTCAGTGTGACGTTATACTGCCAATATTTAGTGTCCTGCTACCAGCATGCTCTTTAAATTATAATTATTTAAATTATATTTTTAAAAAAACAGTTGCAAAGATGGCATTGTCATTGTCATAATATACTTTTGTATATTCCCAGGAGAGTAGAAATAGAATTAGATTAGTATCATCGGATCTACTGGAGCCCCCAGTATTTATTTATCATCAGGTGTGCTGTGGGAAATTGGAACCTCCAATCCCCTTTCTTCCCCCTCCTGCCGAACACTTTTTCTTCTCCACTCGGGCTCCCTTCTTCCCAGCTTTGCCTCGCTTTGCTCACGTTGCCGCTTCTGCGGGAGGGGGGGGAACGAGGACGTGACCCGTGAGGGCGCTACTGCACAGACTCGCCCCACATCTTCCTCCGTCCCCTCCACAGTGCTCTCTGGATATAGGTGAACTACAACTCCAAAACTCAAGGTCAATGCCCACCAAACTCTTATAGTATTTTCTCTTGGTTATGGGAGTTCTGTGTGGGAAGTTTGATTCCATTCCATTGTTGGTGGAGTTCAGAATGCTCTTTGATTGTGGGTGAACTATAACACCCAGCTGTTGAGCAAGACCTTCGTGTGTGTCTTTCTGCCATTCCTGCCAGGATATCTATGTTGTGTTCATCGAAACAGGCCCAGGTTTCACACTGAGTGTATAAATACATTTAAAAACATATTAACTATATGTATTACTGCGTTAGAGTGTCATTTTGGTTGGTGGTTTGCCCCAGGATTTGGTCAATGTAAAAAGTGTGCCGCGGCTCAAAAAAGGTTGGGAAACACTGAACTAAGAGGCTTGCTGAGGTAAAATCTCTCCCCTTTGACTGGGACTGTGGGAAGGCTGGAACTAGCACACTCTGATGTAATGAGGCACACTGAAAGCTTCCTTGTAAAGTTAACAACAATGATGTTTATTAAATTAACAAGTAGATCTTCAGAGCACAGATGTGTAACGGTTATACAGAATGGCACTAGAGCGTGTTGGTTACTAAAGATTGCTTCTTAAAACTTCGTTACAAAACTAGACAGTTCAAAACTTGTCTCTCTAAACTCCCTCACTCTAATATTGAAACTAGACGTGAATAGTCTTCAAATAACTAACCTAGATAGTTCCCTGAGCTAACACTCAGTCTTCCAGAAGCACCCTAGCTACTAACTCTCTCTTTGAGTTTTCCTATAGCTTGCTTCTCCTGAGATGTGAGCTAATATCTAAGCCCTAGAGATTCCAAAAGTCTGTGACTGACTGCCTGTCAGCTTCACACAGAACTTTTCCTGTCAGTTTTACAAGACAACTGTCTTCTCTGACTGCTCAATCTCAGCTCTGTCAAGAGACTGCTGTCTCTCACAGCTCTGACAACCGACTGCTCTCTCTCACAGCTCTGACAAGAGACTGCTGAATAAGCTACACTTTTTCCCTCTCAACTAGCTCAGCTCCTCCCCTTTGCTCTGAGCCACTCCCAGGCAGCTCTCTCACTCCCTGAGAAGGATCCAAGCCACTCCCCCTTTCCCGGCTATCCTGTTTTACCATGGATGCCAAACTGCTATGCTGGTCTGGGCCTAGCATAAAATGGGTGAGACCTCACACTTGGCATGATACTAAATGTCCTTTGACCAGTAGCTGGCCACTTGGAGTGCCTCTGGTGTTGATATAAAAAGGTCCTCCATTGTGCATGTAGCAGGGCGCAGACTGCAGTGTAATAGGTGGCCTGTTGTTGACAATCACATGTCATGGACTCCACTTTGTGGCCCCATTTCTTAAAGTTGGCTCTGCATCTCATGGTGCTAGAGCACAGCCTGTTCAGCACATTCCAAGTCACCTAGTCTTCTGTGTGCCCAGTGGGGGAGTCTCATTCGGTATCAGTCACTGATTGAGTTTCCAGGTTTAAGCCTGCCACTTTTGGACTCTTGCTTGCTGAGGTGTTCCTGCAAGTATCTCTGTAGATCAGGGGTGCCCACACTTTTTCAGCATGCGAGCTACTATATGAACAACCAAGTTGAAAAGATCTACCTGGTGCACGCACTCCTGCTGCCGCCTTCCAGTTGCCTGGGGCTTCTTCCTTGCCTGCCCACGAACGCTCTCTCCATCTCCTCACCACTGTGTTCGCTAGGCAGGAAGTCCCCATCCCTTCCTGCTTTCTGCGTGCGCAGCAGGCCCCTCCCACGCATGCAGCAGGAAGCACGCTCTTGCTGCATGCGTGGGAGGGGCTTGCTGCACACACAGCAGGAAAGGATGGCAACCGGAAGGGGATCTTCCTTGCCTGCCCACGAACGCTCTCTCCATCTCCTCGCCGCTGCATTCGCCAAGCAGGAAGTTACCATGGGAGGGGCGCGCATCCAAGTCAGGAGCGCACATCCTGCTGGGCGGGGTTTGCGCACGCACGCAGCAGGAAGGGATGGTGACTTCCTGCTTAGCGAACGCAGCGGTGAGGAGATGGAGAGAGCCTTTGTGGGCAGGCAAGGAAGATCCCTTTCCCGTTGCCGTCCCTTCCTGCTTCCTGCGTGCGCAGAAGCCTTCCTACGCATGCAGCAGCATGCGTGGGGGGGGCTGCTGCGCACGCAGGAAGCAGGAAGGATGGGGACTTCCTGCTTCACGAAAGCACGCAGCAGGAAGGAGGAAGGTGGCGAAGAGATTGAGAGAGAGCGCGCACGCAGGCAAGGAGAATCCCCTTCCTGGGTGCACGCAGTGGCGAGTGCACACACGCAGGGCAGAATCGCCCCATACCGCTGGGATCGACTAGTCGATCGCGATCGACTTCCTGAGCAGCCCTGCTGTAGATCTTAGAAAACTATTTCTTGATTTAAGTCACTGGCTGATATCCAAACAGGGGATGGCCCGGAGATGTCACTATGACACAACGGGTGTGGTCACTGTAGATCCAGGAAAAATATATCTGAACACAGAATTTTCAAAGTATTTTGTATTGGATGATTACTCCGATGGTGTGTCAGGCAAATTAAATATATTAACCCAAGTCGGGTGCCAAAACAAACAAAACAACTTAATCCCACAGCTGGAATAATACACATCGAAATCAATGTCAATCAAGGTAAGTTCACAAGTTCGCAAGTGGGAAAAGAGGACGGAGTAACGCCGCTGTAGATATAGTATTCCACCCCGATGGGTATTTGTAATCCCACCCCGATGGGTGTTTGTAATCCAGTAAGGGAATAGGAGGGTTATGTGGGCCAGTGTTTCCCAACCTTTTTTGAGCCGCGGCACACTTTTAACATTAAAAAAATCCGGGGGCACACCACCAACCAAAATGACACAAAATGACACTCTAACACAGTAAAGAACGGCTGGGGGTTGGTGGCCTGCTGGAAGCAGCTGCTGGGATTGCCAAAGCTGGGGAGGGGGCAGAGCCAGGCTGTGCCATGCCCCACCCCCTACCCCCGGCTTCACTTCTCCCAGCAGCTGCTCCAGCCTTGAGGGGGCAGTGCCAAGCCAGCGGTGCCAGAGCCAGCACAATGCTGGCTTGGCACTGTCCCCTCAAGGCTGGAGCAGCTGCTGGAGTGCCGAAGGGGGGAGGGGCAGAGCCAGGCCGCGCCATGCCCGCCCCCTCCCCCAGCTTCAGCTCTCCTACAGAGGAGGAGCATGAGCGGTGGACGGGCTTCAGTGGGCGGGGCTCCTCCATGCGGCTTCAGCGAGCGAGGGGCGAGAGTCATGGTGGGAGTCATGGCGGATTGGAGGCTGGCTGGGGAAATGGCCGAAGGAGGCGGCGCCCCGGCCCCTTCTTCTTTTTCTTCACCACTGCCCGGCCCTTCCTCCTCCCCCCCCAAGCAGCAGGAGTTCAGCAGGAGGGGGGGAGGAAGGGGGTAGAGAGCTTTTCTCGTGGCACAGCAGGAGGTCCGTCACGGCACACTGGTTGAGAAAGACTGATGTGGGCAATGTCTGCAGAGTCTTCTGGCAACTCTCCGGATTGGGGACGCCACAGAGCCTACGATTGTGGTTTACGGCGAGTTTGCCTCCTATTCCCTTACTGGATTACAAACACCCATCGGGGTGGAATACTATATCTACAGCGGCGTTACTCCGTCCTCTTTTCCCACTTGCGAACTTGTGAACTTACCTTGATTGACATTGATTTCGATGTGTATTATTCCAGCTGTGGGATTAAGTTGTTTTGTTTGTTTTGGCACCCGACTTGGGTTAATATATTTAATTTGTCTGACACACCATCGGAGTAATCATCCAATACAAAATACTTTGAAAATTCTGTGTTCAGATATATTTTTCCAGAGATGTCACTGCCTTGGTCCTTTCCTTACTGGCTGCTGTTTTCTGGTGGATGTCAGGTGGCACAATACAGGCCAAACAGTGTAATTTTTCCAGTGGTGTGGGGCATAGACGCCCTGTGATAATGCTGCATGTCTCTTTAAGAGCCACATCCACTGTTTTAGCGTGATGAGATGTGTTCCACATTGGGCGTGGATACTCGGCAATTGGTTAAACCCCTGTGATTTTGTTTCTTGAAACTTTGTTTGGGAACGTCTTCAAAAACAATAGTTTTGAATGCCTAGTTCCAATTTGGACATAAATGTTTCGCACAGAAAGATTATCTTATATATATAAAATCCTTCATGTGGTGGTTCCAGTCTTATAGACAAAGAAACCACACAAGGCAGACACACAAAAACAGCCCACATACCCAGAAAACCCTATGAGGTATGTTTACTAACACACACACCCCGCCCCAAAAAGAGCCAACGGCCACAAATCCAAAAAAAACATTATGGACTACAACTCCCATGATCCCCCACACCACCTCCCTCTGGCAGTTTACAGCATCGGAATGTTAGTGGAGCTGACCAATTAGAGACATTATGCAAATACTCCCTCAGTTAGAATGTAGGCTGGGAGCTCCCCCAACCCCCCTGGCAGTTTAGAGAGTTGGAATGTTGGTGGTGGTAGGGAAAGGTAGGGAAAGGAATGAAGGGACTGAAACAAGGGGAGCAAGGACTGATACAGAAAGGGGAGGAATGGCAGGAAGGAGGGAAAGGAAAGAAGGAAGGAAGGGAAGGAAGGAGGGGAGAAGAAAGGAAAGAAAAAGGAAGGATAGCAGGAAGGACAGGAGGGGAAAGGAAGGAAAGGATAGAAGGATGGAGTGAAGGAAGGAAGGAAAGAGGGGAGAAGAAAGGAAGGAAAAAGGAGGATAGGAAGGAGGGGAGGGAAAAGGAAGGAAAGGATAGAAGGATGGAGTGAAGGAAGGAAGGAAAGAGGGGAGAAGAAAGGAAGGAAAAAAGGAAGGATAGCAGGAAGGAGGGGAGGGGAAAGGAAGGAAGGATAGAAGGATGGAGTGAAGGAAGGAAGGAAAGAGGGGAGAAGAAAGGAACACAGAAACACATACACACACACACACACATATACATGCACAAATATACACATACACACATACATAAACACACCTGTACTTACACACATCAACACATATACATGAATATACATATACAAACACACATATTCATAAGTACACACGTATACACGCATACACATATACACATATACATAACTACACACACAGTCCCCAAGTTAAAAAAATCCCACAGCAATGCGTGGCCGAGTCAGCTAGTTTTCTATGTAGAAAAATCTTTTTCCTGTTTCCTGTGCTAACACAGTAAATGGAGGAAAATTATGTGTGAAGTGTGGTTCCCCATCGTGGTCCCTGTGAATCGCACATATTGTATTTCATGCGCCTGCACAGACAGTTCAGAATCTTCTAGAAAACGTATTACACACTTTAAGGTGGTAGCCCCGCCCACTCTCCCCTCGAGAGTATATATAGCCAGTGGGAAGGGCTACTACTTCAGATCCTTTCTTCCGCTGCCATTGCAGCAGCTAGGAATCTTTCTCTTTCTGTCTTTCATTCATCTATTTTATTATTGTATATTTCATTTCATTTTAATTTTATTTTTTGTGTCAGTTATGATATGTTGATGAATACACAGGGAAACTACCTAACAATCTTGCAATTAGCACAAAATACACTTAATAATATATAAAAGTATTGCAGGGTCAGCTCATGCCATGGAATACATAATCCAAGACTTAATACCCGTGTCCCACAAATAGTGTAAATACAGTAGGTATAAGTATGTCCCGCTGAGGATAACTCAGAGTTGGTGCAAGACCTACCCAGGAGGAAAAACGTAAAAGAATAGGGTCCGCTCAGTTCCCAATAAGTAAATTGAAAGGAGCCGCGTAGTTTAAAGGCGTTGTGGGCGTGGATCCGAAGGGCTCCCAGCTCAATGTGATGATGTAGGGTGCGTAAGCCAACTCCGGTGTCGTTCCGTGAAGTGGGCGTGGCTGGCCATTACAGAGAAGCTACATTCGCTGGCTGTGTTTACGTTTCTACATCGTTGGCAAGCGACTACGCCAGTACCTACCCACGTGTCTACATCATCGTGTTAAGCTGGCCACGCCCACTGCGCGTAAGGACGACGCTCGTGTTACCCCACGTCTCCACATCATTGCGTTCAGCTGGCTACGCCCACTGCGCACAAAGACGACATTCGGGTTTCCCCACGTCTCCACATCATTGCGTTCAGCTGGCTACGCCCACTGCGCACAAAGACGACGCTCGGGTTTCCCCACGTCTCCACATCAGTGCGTTCAGCTGACTACGCCCACTGTGCACAAAGACGACACTCGGGTTTCCCCACGTCTCCAAATCATTGCATTCAGCTGGCTATGCCCACTGTGCACAAAGACGACGCTCGGGTTTCCCCACATCTCTACGTCATCGCCCACTTCGCGGAGCGACACCGCCGGAGTTGGCTTACGCACCCTACATCATCACATTGAGCTGGGAGCCCTTCGGATCCACGCCCACGATGCCTTTAAACTACTCGAGCTTTACGCCTGTAAGACCGCTCTGTTCAAGCAGGCTTTCGAGTCCTAGTACACAGGTTAAATTGTATTTTATTGTAACTGTTTTTATCGGTTTTATTGTATTGCTTTGTTCTGAGTGTGAACCGCCCCGAGCCAATTGGGAGCAGCGATTGATAAATCCAATAAAATCAATCAATCAATCAATAAAGAATAAATGCATGAAGACAAGAGTGTGTTATCTAATGAAAGGTTTCTGTTTCTCGACATATAAGAGTAGTTTAATGTCTCCGTTTCAAATTATGAGGAAAAATGGTTGAGGAATGTTTGTGGGATCCCCGCAGATTTGCTGAAGTAACATTGTCTCGGAAACGATGCAACGAGCCTTCTCTGTTCCATTACCTAATTGGTCCTGCTGACAAAGATTAATGCCTCTTCTCCGTCTGGAGAGTTTTCAACGAGGAACGAAATTGCATGGCCCCAGTGATATCGGGGGGTTGGGGTTGGGTTTTTGTTGCACCATTTCCTATCTAAATATAATAGTTTCTAAGATTAACCCCTAACATTATTGGTAGGAGATAATTACTCATTCCGTGGCAGAGAGTTTCACTGTTAGGAAGTTCTTCCTCATGTTCAGGTGGATTCTCCTTTCCTGTAGTTTGAAGGCATTGTTCCGCGTCTTAGTCTCCAGGGCAGCAGAAAACAAGCTTGCTCCCTCCTCCCGATGACTTCCTCTCACATATTTATTAGGTCTGGGCAATCATGATTCTAAATGGTTCTAAAGTACTTACAAAACTAAAGTTCTGGTGGTGAACACCAGGTGGCACTGGTGCTTTGCTTCTACAGTGTTGCTAAAGTTCTGGTGGTGAACACTAGGTGGCGCTGGTGCTTTGCTTCTACAGTGTTGCTAAAGTTCTGGGGGTGAACACTAGGTGGCGCTGGTGCTTTGCTTCTACAGTGTTGCTCAAGTTCTGGTGGTGAACACTAGGTGGCGCTGGTGCTTTGCTTCTACAGTGTTGCTAAAGTTCTGGAGGTGAACACTAGGTGGCGCTGGTGCTTTGCTTCTACAGTGTTGCTAAAGTTCTGGGGGTGAACATTTCAGAACTCCAACAAAATTTCGATATAAGTGGCAGTTCCTAATTGGTTCTGTCTTAAAAATCGCCATTAATGAAATAACAATGAAGCTTTGAAAGTTTTGTTAGAGTTCTGAAATGTTCACCACCAGACATTTAGCAACACTGTAGAAGCAAAGCACCAGCGCCACCTAGTGTTCACCACCAGGACTTTAGTTTTGTAAGTACTTTAGAACCATTTCGAACCAGAATTGCCGAGGCCTAATATTTATCCATGGCCCTCATCATGTCTCCTCTCAGCCTTCTCTACTTCAGGCTAAACATGCCCAGTTCTTTAAGTAGCTCCTCATAGGGCTTGTTCTCAAGACTCTTGATCATTTCAGTTGCCCTCTTCTGGACACATTCCAGCTTGTCAATATGTCCCTCCAATTATGGTGCCCAGAATTGGACACAGTGTGATTCCAGGTGTGGTCAGGCCAAGGTGGAATAGAGCATGGGTAGCATGACTTCCCTGGATCGAGATCAGACCTGGGCAACCTACGGCCCGTAGGCCGGATGCAGCCCGGCAGCTGATTCTGTCCAGCCCGGGGAGAAGGACGTCAGGGGCGGGGCCAAGAGGAAGGTGTGCCGCTGCCGCCATCCCATTGCGGGCTGTGGGGCCTGCGTCGGCAGACAGCCCGCCGCTCCGGAGAACAATCGGAGGAGCAGTGGCTTTTGAGTGCCTGCCATTCCTGGAGGCGATCCAGGCCTGCAGCGGGAGCAGTCGGCGGGCTGCGGCGGCTGATTGCCCTGGTCACCCGGGGCCTCCCAGGATGGCAGGCACCCAAAGCCGGGATGGCAGGCACTCCATGGCAGGGCGATCAGCTGGGGAACGGCTGAGGACCAGAGCGGGCGGAGGCCTGCAGCCTCCGATCGTCTGCTGCTCTACTCTGCTCTGCTGAGGTGGCGGCTGGGTCCGCTTTGTTATCCTCTGGGCTGGGTCCATTGGGCCATTCCATCTTGGGATCCTTCCTCTCTTGAGGATGTCAGCTTCCATCTTGGTTCGCACCTTGTCTTCTTGAATTTTATTTTATTTTAGTGGTTTTTATTATTATTTTATAATAATAATTTTATAATAATAATATAATTATAATAATATAATAAATAATATAATGTTATATTATATAATAATTTCAATATATTATAATGTCTATATATATATATTAGGCTTGGTTTAGAATCCTAAAATCGCAATTCTAAAATCAAATGGGGGGGGGATTTTTTTTTGATTAGTATATTAAAGACTTACAAAAATTTTTGCAAAAAGTGCTAAAATGTAACTTAAGTACTAACGAAATTCTAAAGTGGTTCTAAAGTAGGAAAAGCAGGGAAACAGTTAAAAATCAAGGGGAACATTCCCTTCACCTCTGCAGCGCAATTAAGTGGAGCTGTACATGTATAACATAAATATAAGAGGTAGTAGCTACTAGCGCCAGGACAATTGTGAAAGTGAAGTACGATTCCCCCCCTTATTATTTCCCCGTTCCCTCCTTTCTTCCTTCTCTACCCTCTTCTTTCATTCCTTCCTTTGCTCTTTGGTTCCCCATCCCTTCTTTTCTCTTCGTCGCCCCTCTTTCCCCCCACGCTCGTTGGCGCCTCGCTCACCCCCTCGCCTCTCTAGCCTCGATCGATGGATCGAGGCCAGAGAGAGGCGAGGGGTGAAACCTTTTAAAAATATGCCGACCCAAGCCTGGGTCGGCTTATATTTTAGCTGAAAGGGGCCCCAGCTTCTCTGCCTCTCTCTAGCCTCGATCCATGGATCGAGGCCAGAGAGAGGCGAGGGGTGAGCGAGGGCACCTTTCCGCTAAAATATAAGCCGACCCAAGCCTGGGTCGGCTTATATTTTAGCTGGAAAAGGCCTCAATCGGAGGAATTTCCTCCTATTTCCCAGGCTGTCCCTCCGCTTCTGAGGGACAGCTTGGGAAACAGGAGGAAATTACTCAATCAAACCCGAGCTGCTTCCAAAGCGCTTTGGAAGCAGCACAGGGCCGAGTTTACTACTGTTTCCCAGGCCTGGGTCGGGTTATTTCTTAGCGGGAAGGGGCCGCCGACGGCAGCCCTTTCCCGCGAAGATATAAGCCGACCCATCTTAGCGGAAAGGGGCCCTCGCTGCCTCTCTGCCTCTCTAGCCCCGATGCATGGATCGAGGCTAGAGAGAGGCAGAGAGGGGCGTGGGCCTTTCTCCTCCTCTCTCGCAGGCCTGTCATTGGCGAGAGAGGAGGAGGAGGCCCTCGCTCACCCCATCCATGTTTCTTTGCCTCTGATTGGCTAAAGGAAAGGTGGAGTGAAGGGGAGGGTATGTCCACCTGGTATCCATCAGCCAATGACAAAACACGCTTACTAAGGGCAAAGAAACCATACGAATGTTTACGACCCAGATACAAAAATGGCGCCCGAAGTGCCGTAAAGAAAGTCTACTTCCTGGTTCGCGACAGCGATACGTAAAACATCAAAAGTCCCATTACATACGAATCTCTAACGAATCCATTTAATTTCCATTTCATTTTTCCCATGCCTAATATATATATACTATAATATAATAATTATGATATTAATACTAATAATATATGAATTTTTTTGATATATTAATATGTTAATATTAATGATGTGTAATATATAGTAAATATAGTAAATAAATAAATAAATTATGTAGATTAGAATGTAGTTCAGCCTTTAGGTGCGGCCCTCCATAATATTTTTTGGCTCTCGTGTGGCCCCTTGGAAAAAATCATTGCCCACCCCTGATCTAGACACAACACTCCTATTTATGCAAGCCAAACTCCCATTGGCTTTTTTGCCACCACAGGACATTGTTTGCTCTTGTTTCCACGAGGACTCCAGGGATCCTTCATTCTTTGCCAATTTGAAATGGGTGTCTTTCTGTGTATACTCCAAATAGGTGCTATTTTTCCATG
This sequence comes from Anolis apletophallus, assembly GCA_030556195.1. Taxonomy (NCBI): domain Eukaryota; kingdom Metazoa; phylum Chordata; class Lepidosauria; order Squamata; family Anolidae; genus Anolis; species Anolis apletophallus. The sequence goes on from JARBWK010000013.1 coordinate 45,489,039, forward strand.
TGTGTCCCTATCCATCACTGTGTGGATTATGGAGCGCAAATAGTAGATGTGTTTCCCAAATTAAGCCTGCCAAAAAGCAAAACCTTGAGAAGGCATTTCTGTGTTTGGATGTAAAGCTGGACCTTCCGAAGTCCACGTGTGCTTTAGTTTTAACTAATATGTGCTTTACTATTGAGAAGGAAGCCGTTGCTTAGTTGGTGCCACACTTTCAATCTTTGCAGACATTGAGAATGCAACAGACATTGCCTTGTACTCAGGCCTGGGTGCCGCGGTCATCACCGTAGCGGTCATTGTCATTGGTGTGACTCTCTACAGACGGAGCCAGAGCGAGTATGGTGTGGACGTGATCGACTCCTCAGCTCTCACAGGAGGCTTCCAGACATTTAACTTCAAAACCGCCAGACAAGGTTTGTAACTCCAGTTGCTGCTTATTGGTGGGATATTATTGGGATGTATGAGTTGCTTCAGCATGTTTGTGTCCTTCATGCACCACCTGTTCTGCCAGTGTGAAGGCACAAAGAAAAAATGGACATCATCACTCTAAACATAAAAAAATATACAGTGGTCCCTCGCTACTTCGTGGCTCGCTTTTCACGGATTCGCTGTTTTGCAGTTTTTCAATTGTATTTATTTATTTATTTATTGTTCACTCTTGTATTCCGCTCCTCCCAGCAGGCTCGGGGCGGATAACAATAAAAAAAATATACGGGTGGCATGTCACTAACAAGTCGACATGTGACCCTACAATTAATACACATAAAAACATAGAACCACATTAAAACAATCTATATCGTCATATATGGGAAGAGAGGACATATGGCATAGTTCTTGGTCCGGTGAGCCTAGTTGAAAGCTAGGCCGAAGAGGGCCGTCTTGCAGGCCCTCCGGAACGGGGCCAGATCCGAGATATCTCGGGTACTGTCTGGGAGGGCGTTCCAGAGCACCGGTGCCGCCACGGAAAAGGTCCTTTGTCTAGTCATCGATAAGTGGCAGGAGCGGACTGATGGGACTGACAACAGATTTTGTTTGTCTGAGCGCAGTGATCTCGGGGGAAAGTACGGGGTAAGGCGGTCCCTCAGGTACGCAGGCCCTAGGCCGTGCAAGGCCTTGAAGGTCAAAACCAACACCTTGAAGGCAACTCGGTACTCGATGGGAAGCCAGTGCAGTTGCCGGAGGGTAGGTGTAATGTGCTTCCTTGCCGGCACTCCTGCCAGCAAGCGAGCGGCGGCATTCTGCACTAGCTTGAGTTTCCGAATTGTCGACAGGGGAAGGCCAACGTAGAGGGCATTACAGTAGTCTAGTCTCGAGATGACCGTCGCTTGATTACCGTGGCCAGGTCGTCCCTGGACAGGTAGGGTGCCAGTCGCCTAGCCTGCCGGAGGTGATAGAATGACGTCCTGCTGACCACGGAGACCTGGGCCTCCATGGTCAGCGAGGAGTCCAACACAACCCCCAAGCTCTTAACCGACAGCGATGGGTTAAGCCATTCGCCGTCCAGGGTAGGCAACCGGCACCCACCCAGCCCAGGCCGACCAGGCCACAGGATCTCCGTCTTCGATGGATTCACCTTCAGCCGGCTGGCACGCAGCCAACCAGTCACGGCTTCGAGGCATAGATGGAAACAATCGGGTACGGAGTCCGGCCTGCCATCCATTCTCAGCAGAAGCTGGGTGTCATCAGCGTACTGATAACACTCCAGACCAAAGTCGCGGGCCAGCTGGGCCAGCTGGGGCGCATGTAAACGTTGAATAATAAGGACTTAAGAGTATCTGTCTGTATATAATAATAATAGTAATAATAATAATAGTAATAATAATCTTTATTTATACCCCACCCCGTCTCCCCAATGGGGACTCGGGGCATCTCACACGAGGCCAAGCCCAAACAACAAATTACAATGAAATAAAATTTGCCTCTGTGGATAAAGCCAGAGCCAAGGATTACGTGAATAACACATTCAAGGACGGTTATGTAGTGCAGTGTTTTTCAAATTTTTTTGGGCCGCGGCACGTTTCTTACATTTACCAAATCCTGGGGCACACCACCAACCAAAATGACACAAAATGACACTCTAACACAGTAATACATATAGTTAATATGTTTTTAAATGTATTTTTACACTCAGTGTGAAACCTGGCCCTGTTTCGATGAACTCAACATAGATATCCTGGCAGGAATGGCAGAAAGACACAAACTTCCCACGCAGAACTCGCATAACCAAGCGAAAGGGACAAGTCACACAGTGTTGATAAGTGCATCCTCCCTCATTCTCGGAGGAAGGCAAGGACAAATCCACTCCAAATCTTCTTCTTTCTATGCTATTTTCCCAATGGAGGAGTTAGCATTGTGCCTGTCGTTTCCATAGGGCTTTGTTTTGGGCATCCTCAGAACTGTGCACATGTCTTCATTGATGGTGTCTATTCATTTATTTTCTGCCAGCACACCAATGTCTTAAATCAAGAAATAGGTTTTTTAAAGACCTACAGAGATACTCGCACGAACACTTCAGCAAGCAAGAGTCCAAAAGTGGCAGGCTAAAACCCGAAACCTCAACCCATGGCTGATAATGATTGAGAGACTCCCTCTGGTCACACATAAGACTGGGCGACTTGGAAGGCACTGAACAGACTGCGTTCTGGCACCACGAGATGCAGAGCCAACCTGAAGAAATGGGGACACAAAGTGGAGTCCACGACATGCGAGTGTGGAGAAGAGGAAAGCACAGACCACCTATTAAAATGCAGTCTGTGCCCTGCTCTGAATGATTTCTGCTATTGAAACCTCATGATGGGTTCACCTTACTTCAGAAACCAATGCAAATTCAAACTGTCAAATATTCAGATGGTACATGCCTCTGGTTTTTATCCTACATATCAAGTATTGTTTGTACTCTTTGGCTGCTGGTTATATTATTAAATTAATATTTTATATGCCATTAGAAGCTGATTTAGTACACGTTTGTGATGTGCCTATATGTCCCCACGTCAGCATAGGCAAATCTGTGCTTAAGTCCGTTCAGCAGTTCACCTACCTGGGAAGCATCATCTCTTCAGACGCCAAGATTGACAAAGAGATAGATCACAGATTATCAAAGGCATAGAGTGCATTTGGAAGGCTTCACAAAAGAGTCTGGAGCAACAAGCACCTGAGGCAAAGCACCAAAATCCGTGTGTACAGAGTTATCATACTGTCCATCCTCCTCTATGGGTCTGAAACATGGCTCACCTATCGCCAACACCTACGACTCCTCGAACACGTTCATCAGCGCTGTCTTCGCACAATCCTAAATATACACTGGGCTGACTATGTGACAAATGTTGCTGTCCTTGAGCAAGCAGGGATCTCCAGCGTTGAGGCCACGCTATTGAGAACACAGCTGCGCTGGGCAGGGCATGTCTCTAGGATGGAGGACCACCGCCTCCCAAAGATACTACTCTATAGTGAACTCGCCATGGGTCAGCGCAAGAGAGGCGCCCCAAAAAAGAGATATAAGGACTCCCTGAAACAACATCTCGGGCTTGGCCACATTGATCACCAACACCCTGGCCTTACATCGGGAGACATGGAGATGCACTACCCACAATGCTGCGGCCTCTTTCGAGAAGACACGCCGAATGGGTCTCGAAGAGAAACGACAACGCAGAAAGAACCACAACTTGGAAACAACATCACCCAAGGAGACTTTCTGCTGTGCTTTCTGCAACCGGACTTGCCTATCTCAGATTGGCCTTTTTAGTCATCAACGCGCTTGTAAAAAGCGTGGGATGAGTCCTTCCTGAATCTTCGTTCGCGAAGTAATGCCGAGAGAACATACATTAAAACAAAAAGAGATATAAGGACTCCCTGAAACAACATCTCAGGCTCGGCCAGATTGATCACCAACAATGGTCCACCCTGGCCTCACATCGGGAGGCGTGGAGATGCACTATCCACAATGCTGCGGCCTCTTTCGAGAAGACACGCCGAACGGGTCTCGAAGAGAAACGACAACGCAGAAAGAACCGCAACTTGGAAACAACATCACCCAAGGAGACTTTCTGCTGTGCTTTCTGCAACCGGACTTGCCTATCTCAGATTGGCCTTTTTAGTCAACGTGCTTGTAGAAAGCGTGGGATGAGTCCTTCCTGAGAATCTTTGTTTGCGAAGTAATGCCGAGAAAAAGAGAGAGAGAGAGAGAGAGAATTACCTGAAAAGTGCTTGCGAATCAAAGGATAGAAATTCAACACGCACTGATCAATGGCCTCTTCTGTGAAGATCCCTCTAATTATTAAGACAATGAAATATGAAAGCACTGGCAGAAGAAGAAATCGATAGCCCTCCTGAAAATGGGGTCATCAATTTGCTTAGTATTCACTAGGCCAGAGGTTTTCCATAATAAGATTTCTCAACACTTTCCTCTGTGTATGTATTATTTTTAGAAAGTAAAGTTCAGAAGTAAATGCGGGGAAAAGGGACCGTAAACTCATAGAATCCAAAATGAACTATAAACGAGAAGTGAAAGACAAAGAACCAAACACCAAAGAAGACTCCCTTCATTTTTTTTTTAAAAAATGTCTTATATGAAGAAACTTTCATGTGCGTGCTAATGTTATTATGCGTGCCGTGGTCCATATCTGCTGGTGGAATTATGAAAGTATTTCTAAAAATGTCAAAGTCAGGCTTTTGTGGAATCCCATAGAACAGTGTTTTTCAACCTTTTTTGAGCCGCGGCACATTTTTTACATTTACCAAATCCTGGGGCACACCACCAACCAAACTGACACAAAATGACACTCTAACACAGTCATACATATAGTTAATATGTTTTTAAATGTATTTATACACTCAGTGTGAAACCTGGGCCTGTTTCGATGAACACAACATAGATATCCTGGCAGGAATGGCAGAAAGACACAAACTTCCCACACAGAACTCCCATAACCAAGAGAAAATGCCTTGGGTTTTGGAGTTGTAGTTCACCTATATCCAGAGAGCACTGTGGACTCAAACAATGTTGGATCAGGACCAAACTTGGCATGAATACTCAATATGCCCAAATGTGAACACAGATGGAGTTTGGGGAAAATAGACCTTGACATTTGGGTGTTACAGTTTCTGGGATTTATAGTTAACACACAATCAAAGAGCATCCTGAACTCTTGCAACAATGGAATTGAACCAAACTTGGCATATTGAACTCTCATTACCAACAGAAAGTACGGAAAGGGTTTGCTTGGGAATGACCTTGAGTTTGGAAGTTGTAGTTCACCTACACCCAGAGAGCACTGTGGACTCAAACAATGTTATGTTATGTTGTTGTTTGTTTTTCTATCCAGAATCACAATGTGGAAGGAGGCTCACCACTTTAAGATCCCTAAAACAGGCATGGGAAAACTTCGGCCCTCTGGGTGCTTTGGACTTCAACTCCCACCATTCCTAACAGCCTGAGGCCCTTTCCTGCTTAAGTGGCTGAAGGGGAAAAAGGAAAAGGGCCTGAGGCTGCTAGGGATGGTGGGAGTTGGAGTCCAAAACACCTGGAAGGTCCAAGTTTGCCCATGCCAGCTTTGGACAGAGACCTCTTCCTCTTCCTCTTCCTCCCCCTTTGCGCCCTTTCTTCCCCCTCCTGCCAAACACTTACTTTTTCTTCTACACTGCCGCTTCTGCCGCCATTTTGATCCAAGGGGGCAGAGTGAGCGTGTACAGGAGGGGAGGGGGGAGGGAGGGAGGAAGACGTGTCCCATGCAGGCACTACTGCGCAGACTCTCCCTAGACAAAGCGAGGCAAAGCAAGCAGAGCGAGGCTGGGAAGAAGGGAGCCCGAGTGGAGAAGAAAAAGTGTTCGGCAGGAGAGGGGAGAAAGGGTATTGGAGGCACATCTGATGATTGCTTACGGCACACTAGTATGCCGCGGCACACTTGTTGGGAAACACTGCCATAGAACACTGATTCTCAAAGTGGGTGGTACTGCCCCCTGGTGGGCGGTGAGGCGATCCAAGGGGGCAGTGAACCCCTTTAAGAGGGTAGTGAAAGATTGGTCATTTAGGAAGGGTCGCGCAGCCCTCTTCTTTGGCCCCGCCCTACCCCCTTTGCTTAGACCTGCATATTAGATATTTGGATTAGAGTTCGTAAGAGTAGCAAAATTATTTATGATGTAACAACAAAAATATGGTTGGAGGTCACCACAACATGAGGAACCTTAATTAGGGGTCACGGCATTAGAAAGGTTGAGAACCACTGCATTAATACATATATCTTTCTGTTTAATTGGTATTAATTTTTTAAAAAAAATTCCAGGGGTGCGGTGAGTAAAAAAATTTTCTGGAAAGGGGGTGGTAGGCCAAAAATGTTTGGGAACCACTTCCATAGAATCACAACATAGAATCACAACTAGTTTGCTTCTGTACCCTCAGTCTCGCCCAGTGAAATTGTTCAATATAATTCGGTCTGTAACGCGGTCCCTACCGTCCCAAACGGAAATGATTTGACCCCCCCCTCAGAGCTTCTTCACAGACAAGATCTCGTTGCTCCGCTGGGATCTCCCCGTTACAGTTGATACAGTTAGTGAACTCGAGACTCCGTGGCCATTCGATGGACCCACTTTCGACTGTTTCCATCTGCTGGATGTAGGGGCTGTCGATAAGATCATGACTGCAGCCAGACCAACCACCTGCCCCCTCGACCCATGCCCCTCCTGGTGTCACGATGCACGGACTTGACCGGCCCCTTAATCACACACACAGAGACGGACTGAAGGCTAACTACTTTATTGCATATAAAACAGTTCAAAAGGTATATTGTCCATGGAAATAGCAAAAGCAATCCAAAGCGATAAGCAATCAATTGTCCAAAAGTAGCTTGGTAAATAATCCAAAAGGCTTGGCAAAGCTCCGCACAGCAATGCGGATTCAGGAACAAGGCAAGATACAAGATGCAAGGCAAGACTTGGTGGCCACTAGCCAACTTAGTTCCGTGACCCACTTCGCTACACGTCTACCCAGAAGAGACGTGGCCGAAGTACTGGGGATTCGTTCCCACGGATCCTATACTTAATCTTTCGGCCGAGGTCCCCGACGCTCTAGGCTTTGTCGTCTCCAATCTCTGCTGACGAACCTCGGCCTGTCTAGGCTGTGGTACCATCCCCTTCTGCTGGACTCAATGCTTCGTCTCCTATCAAAGGTTCGGCCTTGTCTCCCAGCACCTGGGTCTATATCTCCATGAGAGCTCTCCTCCCTAGAATCTTCCCAGCCGCTCGCTTCCATGTTTTCACTCACAAGATCCTGTGAGCCTCTCCCACCCGGCCGTTCATACGATTCGCTATCACTGCTTTCCATTTGCACCTGGTTATCTGTCTCTTCGTAAGGGTCAAGCCAACCTTCTTCCCATGCCAAACTTTCTGTGGGCGAAGGAGGCCCACTGATGGGAAACGCTCCTTCTGGTAACCCTTCTAAATCCTCTTCAGAATCTATCTCTGCTGGTGCAGGCCCTAATGCTAATGGAACCCCCGGTACTGTTCCCTGGCCCCCAGGCACAAACGAGAACTGCTGTGCTACACCTGGCTTGTTAGATCATGCTGGGAAGGGTTACGTGACCCTCTGTTGAAGATCATTAACTGCTCCCTTGAGCAAGGAGTTTTTCCAGAGGGATTGAAAGAGGCGATGGTGAGCCCGCTGCTGGGAAAAAACGGACTTAGACCATTCGGTTCCCTCCAGTTACCGCCCAGTTTCGAACTTACCGTTTCTGGGAAAGGTGATTGAGAGGGCAGCAGAAGTGCAGCTGCAGCAGTTCTTAAATGACACAGCCGGACTAGATCCCTACCAGTCCGGCTTCCGTATTGGGCACGGGACTGAGACCGTGCTGGTCGCCATCACAGACCAGCTCCGTTGCCAGTTAGACCAAGGCGGATCGGCACTGCTCGTGTTATTGGACCTCACGGCAGCGTTTGACACAGTAGACCACGCATTGTTAACCCATCGCTTAGCTGTGACGGGGGGTGAGGGGGGCTGCTCTCAAATGGGTGTCCTCCTTCCTCCTGGATCAGGGACAGCGTGTGGAGAGGGGAGGTATGGTTTCCGAGAGGCTCCCGCTAAACTGTGGGGTCCCTCAGAGAGCTATTCTCTTCCCTTTATTATTTAACATCTATATGCGACCACTTGCCAAACTGATGCAGAGTTTTGGTCTGGAGTGTCATCAGTATGCTGATGACACCCAGCTGGTGCTGAGGACGGACGGACGGACTCGGTACCCGATAATTTCCAGCTGTGCCTTGAAGCCGTGACTGGGTTGGCTACGTGCCAGCCGGTTGAGAGTGAACCTATCGAAAACAGAGATCCTATGGCTGAGTCGCCCGGGGAGGGGAGGGGGGAGTGAGCTCCGGCTGCCTACTCTGGACAGCGAGGCATTATGCCCGTCACCCTTAGTAAAGAGTCTGGGGGTCCAATTGGCCCACTGCTAACGATGGAGGCCCAGGTGTCCACTGTCAGCAGATCTGCCTTTTTCCACCTGTGACAGGCTAGGCGGCTGGCGCCATACCTTACTGGGAGTGATCTAGCTACGGTGATTCAGGCAACAGTCATCTCGAGGCTAGACTACTGTAATGCCCTCTACATGGGTCTACCTTTGGCCGTTATCCGGAAACTCAAACTGGTGCAGAATGCAGCAGCTAGACTCCTGGCGGGAGTACCGGCCAGGAGCTATATCACTCCAACTCTGCAGCAACTGCACTGGTTGCCAATCGAGTACCGGATCAGCTTTAAAGTGTTGGTCTTGACTTTTAAGGCCCTATATGGTCTGGGGCCGGGGTACTTGAGGGACCGTCTACTCCCATATGCTCCCCAGAGATCCCTTGCTCTATTTTATCAGTTTTATACTTATTTATGCAATGCTTCTGACATGAAATAAATGAATAAATTTAAATTATTTTGCCTTTCATTGTTTTTATTGTTTTATATTTTCCCTGTCTTGTTCCACTTGATTTTATTCAAAGCTTCCCAGATACATTTTGATATGATGTGGAACAAAATTCAAGCAAAAGTCATGTCACGGAGAAGGCTAGGCAAGGGCGTTTCTCTGACCTCCAAATGAAGGAATGTGTTTTTTTAATTAGTTTACTACTTCAAATGCAGATATACTCAGTTCAGTGTGCTCCTATTTCCACTCCAAAATAATGTTATCCAGACATGTTATGACCTCACAAGGAACTAGTTAATTCTGTATTTTGTGCTACTGATCTCCAGGAAACACGCTGAAGAAAGAAGGGGTGCGACAGCTCCCCCTGGTGGCCAGATGTTAAATTGCCTCTGTCTGTCTTGTGTGTTTGTGTGTCTAAATGTAACATGTACATTGTAATCCGCCCTGAGTCCCCTGCGGGGTGAGAAGGGCGGAATAGAAATAAAGGAAATAAATAAATAAATGGAGGCAAGTGTGAATGTTGTCATTGCCACAGCTCCCCCTGGTGACCAGATGTTAAATTGCCTCTGTCTGTCTTGTGTGTTTGTGTGTCTAAATGTAACATGTACATTGTAATCCGCCCTGAGTCCCCTGCGGGCTGAGAAGGGCAGAATAGAAATAAAGGAAATAAATAAATAAATAAATGGAGGCAAGTGTGAATGTTGTCATTGCCACAGCTCCCCCTGGTGGCCAGATGTTAAATTGCCTCTGTCTGTCTTGTGTGTTTGTGTGTCTAAATGTAACATGTACATTGTAATGCCCAGCCCTGAGTGCCTCTGTCTGTCTTGTGTGTTTGTGTGTCTAAATGTAACATGGCTGAGAAAGGGCAGAATAGAAATAAAGGAAATAAATAAATAAATAAATGGAGGCAAGTGTGAATGTTGTCATTGCCACAGCTCCCCTGGAGGCCAGATGTTAAATTGCCTCTGTCTGTCTTGTGTGTTTGTGTGTCTAAATGTAACATGTACATTGTAATCCGCCCTGAGTCCCCTGCGGGCTGAGAAGGGCGGAATAGAAATAAAGTAAATAAATAAAGTAAATAAATACTGTATATGCATACTTTATGTTATACATAAAACTGATAACTGACTACTTAATTGGTTTGCTTCCATTAGGTAACTCCCTTCTTTTGAACTCATCCATGCAGCCTGACCTGACTGTGAGTAGGACCTACAGTGGACCCATTTGCCTTCAAGACCCCATTGACAAGGAACTCATGACAGAATCCTCCCTTTTCAACCCTTTGTCCGACATCAAAGTCAAAGTTCAGAGCTCCTTCATGGTCTCGTTGGGTGTGACAGACAGATCTGAATATCAGAGGAAAACACATTCTGGGACATTTCCACATGACAGCAACAGGACCTTCAACTCTATACATACAAAGAACAAAGCAGCATATATCCAAAATTTGTCAACACTCTCCAAACAAAACGAGATGAGGACCACTGGTGTATTTGGCCACCAGGGAGGACGTTTGGGTATCCCCAACACAGGTGGGTTGCTTGAAGTATTTCAAATGGTTTAAAATGTGTGTAAGATGTTTATGTAAACCTAAGATGAGCCAGAGCTGTGATAATGACTTTGAATGTCCAATTTCTCACTTGCTCCCACTTTATTTATTTATTATTTCAATAATAATAATATTTACAGTAGTCCAATCTCAAGATGACAGTCGCCTGGATCACCGTAGCTAGGTCGCTCCTGGATAGGTAAGGTGCCAACCGCCTAGCCTGTCGCAGATGAAAAAATGCGGATCTACTGACAGCAGAGACCTGGGCCTCCATTGTCAGCAGTGGGTCCAATTGGACCCCCAGACTTTTTACTGAGGACGATGGACGTAACGCCTCGCTGTCCAGGGTAGGCAGTAGGCATGAGAAAAAAGTTATGAAAATGAAAAGAAATCGGAAGGGGTTCGTATGTAATGGGACTTTCAAGTTTATACGGATCGCAAGGCCAATCCCGGAAGTGGACTTTCTTTCCGCACCCCTGGGCCCAAAATTTCGTTAGATTATTAAATATTTCAGATTCCCCCCCAACAGGAAAATTTCCCCCTCCCAAATAGCTTTGCAGACATAACTCACAGTCAAATCGGGGCCTTTCCATGCTTGAAGCCTAATTAGAGTGAAAGGCCTCCTCCAGGAAGTGAAAAAGGAGCCGGAAACGATAGAGAGATCCAGATCTGGACTCCTAGAGGGGCTGGAGGACTGAGGAAAAAAGCGATTTAAACACCCAGGAAGGGGGTTTAGATAGAAGGACAGAGTAGAAGGACATAAGAACTGCTGAGAGAAGGGCAGCAGGAGTGAAAAGAGCACGGAGAGGAGAAGGAAGAGTTCAGAATCAAGAAAAGCCATAGAGTTCGAACGGAGTTTGCTTTTTTACCATAGACTGCTATGGTAAAACTGAATGGGAAAAAGCTGGAGTGAAGAGAACTCTAGCAAGGCCTGCACCAGAGGTATTTAATAATATTAATAAAAATATATTAATGCATTATATCTCCCTGCAAGGAAACCAAGGGAAATGTTGCCCCTTGATTTGCCTGTGCTTAAAATAGTATCAGTCCTGTTTCCCTGCTTTGCCTACTTTAGAACTACTAACGAATTTCGTTAGTAATTAAGTTACATTTTAGAAATTTTTGGAAATTTTTTTGTAAGTCTTTCTTTTACTAATCAAAAAATCCCCCCCCCATTAGATTTTTGATTCCCTATTTTTGGGTTCAAAACCATGCCTAGTAGGCAGACAGCATTCTCCCCCACGCGGGTGACCCAGCCATAGGATCTCTGTCTTCGATGGGTTCACCCTCAACCGGCCCGGCTCACAGCCATCCAGTCACGGCCTCAAGGCACAGATGGAAATTATCAGGTGCGGAGTCCGGCCGGCCTTCCATCCTCAGCACAAGCTGGGTGTCATCAGCGTACTGATGGCACTCCAGACCAAAACTTCGAACCAGTCGGGCAAGTGGACGCATATAGATGTTAAATAAATAATTCTCTCACGCGCTTTAAAATGCAAGCAAAGGCGATCTCCCTCTCTGATCCCTAGTGAAACACTATTGACTTGTCAGCAAAAACAAGTGATGCTTTTGAAATAGTGTATCTTGATTTCAGTATTGCTATCCACACTGTGCCGCATGATATTGTAGCACAAAAGTTGTAATAAGTAGGCTAAATGATGCTGCTGTTGGGTATATTTATTAGGGCTGTTCTACAATTTCGGATATGCCTGAATTTTGGAAGTTTTTGGGATACTTCCGACATTTTTAACAATTTTGAGGCAGCCCTCCCAACAGGAATTCCGGAATTTCAGAATTTCGGAATTCTGAATTTCGGATGTCATTTTCGAATTTTTTTTGCTGATTGCTCATTGGCTGATGGCTAACAGCTGACTCTCCCTTCTGCTGATTTTTTTGCCCTTTTTTGAAAGCGGACGCCATTTTTGAAGACTTCCAAATTTCGGAAATGCTTCTGAATGAATATCGAAATTTTCCGAAATTTTTTTGGGAGTCCATATAATCCGAAACGACAGCTACAATTAGATCCAAAACGAGTTTCGAAACTTTTTTCCTTGGACCAACCAGCCCTAATTTTTAGACGAGTATTAACTCAGAGGCCAAAGCTAGAAAGCTTCTACCAAGATTTGTCATCCTAGAGAAGAGACAGATGAGGTGCTCCATCCTTCTGCTTTTACTGAGAGATATTGAAGGTTATTATTATTATTATTATATCCCACTTTATTTCTTCTGAAGATTATTATAAACTAGCTTGGGGACCCGGCGTTGCCCGGGTTATTTGAGAAACGTATTACTTGGTGTTTAGCAGTGATGTATGTGGCTCGCAGTTGTGTCAGGAAGTTAGTGAAGGTACTGCGAGTCCCATCGTCCATGGTCCACCCTCCTCCAAACAGCACCAGGATGAAGAGTGGTTCATGGGGGCTCTGTGTGCCAAGTTTGGCCTTGATCCATCATAATTGGGAGTTGTAATGGTATCATGAAATTAATGAAGGTACTGCAAGTCCCATCATCCATGGTCTATCCCCCTTAGAACTGCAGCAGGATGTAGAGTGTGCCATGAGTACTCTGTGTGCCAAGTTTGGGCCTGTTCTGTCATTTGTAGGGGCTACAGTTTTCTGTGGGAAGTGAATTGGGCGAAGGTACTGCAAATCCCATCATTTGTTGCCCATCCTGCCCTAAACTGCACCAGGTTGTAAAGTGAGCCATTGGGCCTCTGTGTGCCAAGTTTGGTCCTGATCCGTCATTGGTGTGGGCCACAATGCTCTAAGGAATTGAGTTGAAGTACTGGAAGTCCTGTCATCCATGTTCCATCCTCTCTCAAACTGCACCAGGATGTAGAGTGGGTCATGGGGGGGGTGTTAGATAATATCATTAAGTTATTTAGTAACATTATTTATTAGAAAAAAGCCAGTCTTTGATTTAGTTTTTATTAGTGCTCCCATTAGAAAATACATAACAATGTGGATGAACCCCAGAACCGTGGGTCAATCCTCCCTAGACCAGGCCTGTATACACAGCTGGCCATGTTTATTTATTTATTTATTTCAGGATTTTACCCCGCTCTTCTCAACCCCCGAGGGGGGGGACTCAGAGCGGCTTACAGAAAGGCACAATTCGATGCCCACACAGTAACAATATAAGACCCCAGAACCCTTCAACAATTAAAATACATTAAAATACAATTACCTAAACATCATATGCATTCATTCCAGATTAAAACAGTGTTCCGTCCATAAAAGCATTTGCCCTATTCATCCACTTTCCATTAAAATCCCATCTAAAGTGCTGCCTTGTGCTGGTGTGCAAACGCCTGGTCCCACAGCCAGGATTTTACTTTTTTCCTGAGAGCCAGGAGGGATGAGGTGGATCGTACATCGATAGGGAGCGCATTCCACAGGTGGGGAGCCACCACCGAGAAGGCCCTATACCTCGTCCCCACCAGCCGCATTTGAGAAGTAGGCGGGAGCGAGAGCAGGGCCTCCCCGGATGATCTTAGATTACGAGGTGGGATGTAGTGGCTGATGCGTTCGGACAAGTAAGCTGGGCCAGAACCGTATAGAGCTTTAAAGGTCAAAACCAGCACTTTGAATTGGGCTCGGAATTGGACAGGCAGCCAGTGGAGCTGGCACAGCAGGGGGGTGGTATGCTCCCTGTATGTAGCTCTGGTTAGTAATCTGGCTGCTGCCCGCTGGACTAATTGCAATTTCCAAACTGTCTTCAAAGGCAGCCCCACGTAGAGTACGTTGCAGTAATCTATTTGGGATGTGACCAGAGCGTGGACGACTGTAGCCAGATCAGACTTCCCAAGGTACGGGCGCAGCTGGCGCACGAGTCTTAACTGTGCAAAAGCTCCCCTGGCCACCACCGAGACCTGGGGTTCCAGGCTCAGCGATGAGTCCAGGATCACTCCCAGGCTGCGAACCTGCGTCTTCAGGGGGAGTGTAATGCCGTTCAACACAGGCTGTAACCCTATGCCCTGTTTGGCTTTACGACTGACCAGGAGGACCTCTGTCTTGTCTGGATTAAGCCTCAATTTGCTAGCCCTCATCCAGTCCGACACAGCAGCCAAGCACCAGTTCAAAGTCTGGACAGCCTCCTTGGTGACAGGTGGGAAGGAGTGACAGATCTGGATGTCATCTGCGTACAGATAACACCTTACTCCGAAACTCCGAATGATCTCTCCCAACGGTTTCATGTAGATGTTAAATAACATCGGGGACAGTACTGAACCCTGAGGGACTCCACAAGACAACAGCTGTGGAGCCGAACAGGTGTCACCCAGTAACACCTTCTGGGTACGACCCCCCAGAAAGGATTGGAGCCACTGCAATGCAGTACCGCCAAGCCCCATATCTGCAAGGCGACCCAGAAGGAGACCGTGGTCAACGGTATCGAAGGCCGCTGGGAGGTCCAGCAGAACTAACAGGGACACACTCCCCCTGTCAAGTTCCTGGCGTAGATCATCTACCAAAGCGACCAAGGCTGTTTCAGTGCCATGTCCCGGCCTAAAGCCAGACTGTGCCGGATCAAGATAATCAGTGTCTACCAAGAACTCCTGGAGTTGCGAAGCCACCACACGTTCCAGGACTTTGCCCAAATAGGGGAGATTGGAAACTGGCCGATAGTTGACGAATTGAGTGGGGTCCAGTGATGGTTTCTTCAACAGCGGTTTTATAACAGCTTGCTTTAAGCTGGCTGGAATTTTGCCCTCCTGTAAGGAGGCATTAACCACCACCTTGACCCACTCTGCCAAACCCCCTCTGGCTTCCTTGATCAGCCAGGATGGGCAGGGGTCTAGGATGCATGTGGTAGGCCTCGCTTCTTTTGCTTGCAAGTGGAGGAAATATTTGGATGGACAGTGGACAGTGCTTCCGGAGTAGAACAAATACTTTGCAAGCTTGCTGAATCAGCCAGTTGAGCTGCTAAAATCGAAACTGAAGCATGGTCCCCTGGCCACTGCCGAGATGTGAGGTTCCAAGCTCAGTGAAGAGCAGGGGCGGCCTAACCTATTCCGGGGGGGTAAGCGAAGAAAAATTAGGCGCCCCCCCCGCCGCGTCATCACTTGGTCCCGCTGCCGCACTGCCCTGCGCCACCGCCGTGCCGCGGCGCGCCTCCGTAATGCACAGGCATTTCCGCGCATGGGCAGAAGCAGGATGCATGTGGTGGGCCTCGCCTTTCCAAGGATCTTGTCCACACCCTCGAGCTGAACCAATTGAAACGAATCCATTAAAACCTGACAAGCAGGTGCCCGTGTCACATCCTCAATGTTGAGTCTGTGTGCCAAGTTTGGTCCAGATCTGATGTCGGCTGGGGTTAGTACTCTCTGTATAAGAGTGAACTACAACTCCCATATGCCAAGGGCAGTCACCCCCGAACCCTATAGTTGGTCATGTTGAGTCTGTGTGCCAAGTTTGGTCCAGATCTGATGTCGACTGGGGTTAGTACTCTCTGTATAAGAGTGAACTACAACTCCCATATGCCAAGGGCAGTCACCCCCGAACCCTATAGTTGGTCATGTTGAGTCTGTGTGCCAAGTTTGGTCCAGATCTGATGTCGGCTGGGGTTAGTACTCTCTGTATAAGAGTGAACTACAACTCCCATATGCCAAGGGCAGTCATGAACCCTAGAGTTGGTCATGTTGAGTCTGTGTGCCAAGTTTGGTCCAGATCTGATGTCGGCTGGGGTTAGTACTCTCTGTATAAGAGTGAACTACAACTCCCATATGCCAAGGGCAGTCACCCCCGAACCCTAGAGTTGGTCATGTTGAGTCTGTGTGCCAAGTTTGGTCCAGATCTGATGTCGGCTGGGGTTAGTACTCTCTGTATAAGAGTGAACTACAACTCCCATATGCCAAGGGCAGTCACCCCCGAACCCTATAGTTGGTCATGTTGAGTCTGTGTGCCAAGTTTGGTCCAGATCTGATGTCGGCTGGGGTTAGTACTCTCTGTATAAGAGTGAACTACAACTCCCATATGCCAAGGGCAGTCACCCCCGAACCCTATAGTTGGTCATGTTGAGTCTGTGTGCCAAGTGTGGTCCAGATCCAACGTTGGCTGGGTTCAGTGCTCTTTGGATGCAGGTGGACTACAACTCCTATAAATCAATGCCAATTCCCCCTTGACCTGGTCATTGGGGCTCTACATGCCAAATGTGATGCAGATCTATTATTGAAGGGGGTCTGCCTTGATGGAAGGTGAACTGCAACCCCAGAGTGTTGAATCAGTCCCCCAAACCCATCCAGTCTGTTCAGGTGCTGATCAATTCCTCTCTGCTCTGTGCCACAGGAAAGGGTAGGGAAGGGTGAAGGGAGAGGCAGTGGGTGGGGTGATGCCAATGCCACAGAAATGGAGAGAGAAAGGAACCCTGGGATGCCTGCCTGTGGTGGAGGAAACACCTAAAATCTAGGGGGAAATTGTCCCTGAATGAAAGCATGTCTTGGATGGTGGGTGGTAATGTGTGTGGTGGACATTGGAAGGGTTTGGGCCACATATTCATGGCACTCACTCTAACCTGCATTGTCCATGAAGGGAGTGCCTTGGAGGCTTCTCAGCACTTGGAATTACTATAGCCTGTTTGTAGAGGCCGGAGGCTGTCTGTGTAAGTGGACAACTCCGCCACATACATACATACACATTTTTCACTTTTATTATGTGTATAGATTATTAAACTTTATTTATACCCCGCCACCATCTCCCAGAAGGGACTCGGGGCGGCTTACCTGAGGCCAAGCCCAGAGATATATATTAATACAATAACATACAAAGAGATAGATCACAGATTATCAAAGGCATATAGTGCATTCGGAAGGCTTCACAAAAGAGTCTGGAGCAACAAGCACCTGAGGCAAAGCACCAAAATCAGTGTGTACAGAGCTATCGTACTGTCTATTCTCCTCTATGGGTCTGAAACATGGGTCACCTATCGCCAACACCTACGACTCCTCGAACGCTTTCATCAGTGCTGTCTTCGCACAATCCTAAATATACACTGGACCGACTATGTGACTAATGTTGTTGTCCTTGAGCAAGCAGGGATCGCCAGCATTGAGGCCATGCTATTGAGAACACAGCTGCGCTGGGCAGGGCACGTCTCCAGGATGGAGGACCACCGCCTCCCAAAGATACTACTCTATGGTGAACTCGCCACGGGTCAGCGCAAGAGAGGCGCCCCCAAAAAGAGATATAAGGACTCCCTGAAACAACATCTCGGGCTTGGCCACATTGATCACCAACACCCTGGCCTCACATCGGGAGACATGGAGAAGCACTATCCACAATGCTGCGGCCTCTTTCGAGAAGACACACCGAATGGGTCTCGAAGAGAAACGACAACGCGGAAAGAACCGCAACTTGGAAACAACATCACCCAAGGAGACTTTCTGCTGTGCTTTCTGCAACCGGACTTGCCTATCTCAGATTGGCCTTTTTAGTCATCAACGCGCTTGTAAAAGGCGTGGGATGAGTCCTTCCTGAATCTTCGTTCGCGAAGTAATGCCGAGAGAACATACATTAAAACATAAAACAACATTTCAAGTAGAATAAAACAATCAAATAAAAATAACAATAGATGATTAAAACTGGTTCTTCACTTGCAGTCTCGAAATAAGACATCAAACATTTTCAGCAACCTCACTTCTCATTATTTTCCAATATTTCCGAGTACCCAATAACTAACCTTTCCCTGGAACGTTTACATTTCGGGCGGATGCTGCATTTTATTAGGATATATCACTACCCGGCGATGAACGCATTGATTCAGGAAACAATCTGTAGCAGTAGTCATAATGAGAATGAGCATATGATGATGGACAGCACATAATAACACATGATACATGAACTGCTTGATACAGAGAATGGAAGGAAGCCATCAAAATGCATGCGGCACAAATCCTTTATTATGCAGGAGAAGAAGTATGATCCCCAATCTATTCCGGACAGATGTTACTCTGACAGGGTTGTAATTTTGTGGATATCTTTTCAGAAAGTGTTGTGCCAGCAGCCTTCATAACTAATGCTAGTGTTTCCACAATATTGCATAGTTTAGCCAGAGGTCAATGGTTTATCTTTTCAGCATGCACTCCTGATTCTGTTCCTGAGCACTCACTCTCCTGTTCTAAGTGTGTTATTTATTACAAGGGGTTGCGTCTACACCAGGGGTGCTCATTAGGTAGATTTTAGAAGGATTTTTCTTCGGGCTGCATCACAGGTGCGCCACAGGATGTGATTGCGTCATTACATCACAAGGTGGTGCTTCATCCTCATGACGGAGAGCCTCTGCTTTTTTCTCATTCCACCTTCGGACAGCCGATCTTACTTATTTAGGCTTTGCAAGTCCTTCTTTGAAAAAATCCTTCCCCGCTTGGCGATTCCCAGTTTTATCTAATCACAGCTGAGCTGTTTTCGAACTGTTGGGTAAACAGTGGACAGGGCTCACAACTGGGTGTCCAAACCAGCCCGGGATTCGAACCAGCAATCTTCAGATCTTCAGATTGCCAGCACAACTGTTGCTACCGCTGTGCTATCTCTCCGCTGTGCTATCTCTTAGCTAAATTAACTTTTTTATTAAAGAGAAAGGAAGGAAGACCAATAAAAAGTACAAATTGGAACCTCTTGATAAAATATGAAAAAAATGTCAAATAGAAAAGACTAATCTATATATATAAAGGAAGAGTCGTCATGGAACGACCGTCCCAAACAGAGAAACCTTACAACGCAGAGACACCAAACTTGCCAACAGAAATAGGCCTCAGACAAGGTAGGTTTGCAGCAAAGAAACTTTCCCCCAAAACCTAAATGGCCCCCAAAACAACGAGTAAAAAAACTACATTTCCCAGCATCCTCCGGGGCTGCCAACGACTCTCCCAGCCTCTACATTCTGACAACATGATTGGCTGCCAATAAGGGTGGATTTGCATAACTCCTGTACTGGCCAGCCAACATGAACATTCCGACCCATAATAAACTGTCAGAGGAGGATAAGGCAAAGGGTTGAGGCACAAACACAAACACCCAAATCACTTCCCACAGAAAATGTACACCCCTACAAATCACAGACCATGCCCAAAATTGACAGTAAGGCTTCATTAACTTGCTGTTCTTGACTAGGCCTCAGCTCATGGGACATTGTGTATGGCCTGAATTTAGAGTAACCTACCTTGCCACACAGAGCCCCTATGACCCACGCTACATTCTACTACAGTTTGGAGGAGGGTGGACCATGGATTATGGGTCTTGAAGTACCTCCATGGATAATGGGATTTGTAGTACTTCAAAACCCATCATTCCCCACAGACCACTGTGTCCCAGAACCAAGACCGATAAAGACCAAACTTGGCAAACAATGCCCCCCATGACCCACACTCCATCCGACTGCAGATTAGAGGAGGACACACCATGGATAATGGGATTTCAAGTACCTCCACTCACTTCCAAAGTACCCCACCCACACACGCATCAACCTCTACATCAACACAGCAGACAGATAGACAAAAAACATTGTATATCCACAAGCTATGCAGAACGCCAGCAACACCACACAACAACAACTCCACAGGACTCCAACATCCCACCCACCAAAACAACCCACAACAACACAGCCATGACCCCAACAACACCATAACTAACAACAACTCCAACCCTTACATACTCAGACTTCCTCGCATCTCCAAAATAGGGCACACCAACGCGTGCCGGGTACAGCTAGTGAAATATATAAGGGATAAAGAGAAAGAAGAGAAACAAATTAAGAGAAGACGCAAGTTTGGAATGGAAGTCACAACACCCTTTTTTTATATAAAAAAAGATTTTTGATTTTTTAAAATCTTTTTCTTTTTAAAAAATTCCTCTTTTCTCCTTTATCTTTTAAATCTTTTCCTACTTTTCTATACATATATTGTTCCCCCTCTTTCCTTGATATTATTCACTTTATATATGGTAAAATAAAAAATTGTTGGGAAAAAACCCCATTAGTGACGAGTCTAGGAGGACACCCAAGCTGCGGACCTGTGACTTCAGGGGGAGTGCAACCCCGTCGAGCACAGGTCGCCACCCTATACCTCAATCTGGCTTACTGTCACGATGCAAGACCTAGGCCGGCCCCTTAATCACACACACAGAGACGGTAATCAGCTAACTACTTTATTGAAGAATAAGAAACAGTTGAAAAGTAATTGTCCATAAAAATATCAAAAGTAATCCAAAGGGTGCAAGGTATAGTCCAAAAGCAGCTTGGCAAGAAAATTCCAAAGACTTGGCAAGGCTCGGCAGCTAGCGGATCAAAGAACAAACAAGGTTGCAAGATACAAACTCTTCTTGGCAGGCCACTAGCCCCAAACTTAGCTACGTGGACTTGGCTTCGCTACACGTCTGTATAGGATAGACGTGGCCGAAGTACTGAGGATCCGTTCCCACGGATCCTATACTTAATCCCTTGGCGAGGCCCCGACGCTCTAGGCTTCTCCTCCTCCAATCTGTGCTGCGGGACCTCGGTCGGTCTAGGCTGTGGAACCAACCCCTCCTGCTAGCCTCAATGCTCCGTCTCCTATCAAACGTTCAACCTTGCCTCCCAGCACCTGGTTCCCTATCTTCGTGAGAGTTAAACTCCCCATCTGCTTCCGGGCCTCTCCTCGGTTGTCCCCACATTCTTTCTTGCGAGCCTCGTCCCCCGGCCGTTCATAATCTTCACTATCACTGCTTTCCAATTCCGACTGGCCTTCCTGCCTCTCGTAGGAGGATTAGGCCAGCCGTCATCCCAGGCCAGGCTTTCTGTGGGGGAAGAAGGCCCAGCTACCTCAAAATCCCCTTCTTCTAGCCCCTCCAAATCCTCTTCAGAATCAGCTGGCTCCAATGCGAGTGGGACCCCCGGTGCTGCCCCCTGCCCTCCAGGCACAAACAAGAACTGGTGTGCTACACTTACGATCAACCAGGAGGACTTCTGCCTTGTCAGGATTGATCTTCAGCTTACTTATTGCGCCCCCTGGGGCTTGTTTGCATCTGTGTTTGTATTTTGCTGCCCTCACTTGCATGGGCCTTTGTTCTATTGTCCAGCCATGTGGGCACTTAGGGACGGAGTTGTGCCTTGGCTCCAAACCTGAGGTCACCGCCCTTGGCTCCTCCTCTTCCAGAGGTCGCCTGAGGGCAGGACGTCCTCTCTGGCCTCACTTCCAGCAAAGAGCACAGGGACAAAGCAGGCTGAAATCTGGAGCTAAGGCTCAGACAAGCACCTTCGTTCACGTATAGCTTTCCAACACTCTCAAACCAAGGAATTCAGTAATAGGAAGGGCCAGCCCTTCAACAGAGACTCTATTTCTTTGGGGACCAAAGGACTTTGTGCGCCAGAGGACCATTTGAGGAGCAACAGAGGAACCTGGAACCTAAGAGAGGCACCTTCACACTGTATAAGGCAAGTGAAAGCAAGCCCTTTGTTTAAAGGAGATTTTGCAACCTACTTCAAGCGTTTTTGGGCCACCAGTGGTTTTTTACTGGTTGTTGTTACTTGTTTTGAGTTCACCCTTTTTGATTCCCGAACTCATTGCTTAGAGCAAGGGTGGGCAATTATTTTCCCAAGGGGCCACACGAGAGCCAAAAATTATTATGGAGGGCCGCACCTAAAGGCTGAACTACATTCTAATCTACATTATTTATTTATTTACTTACTATATTTACTATATATTACACATCATTAATATTAACATATTAATATATCAAGAAATATTCATATATTATTTGTATTAATATCATAATTATCATATTATGGTGTATATATAGACATTATAATATATTGAAATTATAATATAACATAACATAATTATATTATTTATTATATTTATTAAATTATTGTTATAAAATTATTATAAAATTATTATAAAATAATAATAATAACCACTAAAATTAAATAAAATGAAATTCAAGAAGACAAGGTGCGAACCAAGATGAAGGCTGACATCCTCAAGAGAGGAAGGATCCCAAGATGGAATGGCCCAATGGACCCAGCCCAGAGGATAGCAAAGCGGACCCAGCCGCTGCCAGAGCAGAGCAGCAGGCCATCGGAGGCTGCAGGCCTCCCGCCCGCTCTTGCCCCTAGCCGTTACTCAACTGATCACCCTGCTATGGAGTGCCTGCCATCCCTCGAGGCGATCCGGGTCTGCAGGGGGAGCAGTCGGTGATCTGAGGCAGCTGATTGCCCTGGCGACCAGGAAGACAATCAAGTCTTCCGGGTCGCCAGGGCA
This sequence comes from Anolis apletophallus, assembly GCA_030556195.1. Lineage (NCBI taxonomy): Eukaryota > Metazoa > Chordata > Lepidosauria > Squamata > Anolidae > Anolis > Anolis apletophallus. Next base: position 45,511,696 of record JARBWK010000013.1, read on the forward strand.
ATCAGCCCTCGCAGGTTGCCGAGTGCTCCTGCTGCAGGCACGGATCACCTCCAGGGATGTCAGACACTCCAAAGCCGCCGCTCCTCCGGCCTGTCTGCCGACACAGGCCCCACAGAGCCCGTGATGAGATGGCAGCAGCGGCACCCCTTCCTCTTGGCCCCACCCCCGACGCCCTTCTTCCCAGGCCGGACAGAATCGGCCGCCGGGCCGCATCCGGCCCACGGGCCGTAGGTTGCCCACCCCTGACTTAGAGACTCTCAGGGGTTTCTTGTATATGGGAAGGCTGTAACGTGACTCCCAGGGCCATAGAGTTCATCCATCCTTCTAAAGTCCCTTTTTTTGGCCCTGGCGGGACGCCACATTACTCATCCTCATCCAGACAGTCACAGTGGCCAGGCACTCATCCAGCACTCGAGGGGCTTCCTTGGAATTAGGTGGAAAAGAGTAGTAGAGTTGGGTGTCATCTGCGTAGAGATGGCACCCAACTGCAAAACCCCGGATGACCTCTCCCGGCAGTTTCATGTAGATCAGGGCTGTCCAACTGGTGGCCCGCAGGCCATATACGCCCCCCCCCGCCCCTTCCCCATGGCCCCCTACCCTCCTGCAAGATATCTGCTTTTTAAGATTAAAAATATTTTTATTATTTTTTGGAATATTTTTAATTTAATTTTTTGCGGCGGGGGGGTGAGGGGCGGGGTGGGGCAGGGAGGAGGAGCAGGCTCCCTTCCTCCTCCTCCTACTTCCCTCCCTCCCCCCTCTCTCTCCCTCCCTCCTTCTCTCTTTCCCCCTTTCATTCCTTCCCCCTTCCACCACCTGAACGAAAAAGGGAAGGAGAGAGAGAGTGCACCAAGCGAGAGGGGGTGTGGCCAGAGTGAAAAAGGGGCGGGGCCGGGTTCGGAGCGCGCGGGGGGTGCTCATCCATTCCCTTTCCGGCTTCCTCCTCTTCTGAGGATTCGTGCCAAGTTTGGTCCTGATCCATCATTCTTTGAGTCCGCAGTGCTCTCTGGATGGAGGAGAACTACAACTCCCAAACTCAAGGTTCAGTACTTTCGGTTGCTCTCATGAGAGTTTAGTTTGCAATGTTTGATTCAACATGGCTGAGGAATGCTTTGATTGTGTTTTCCCATTATGGCAGAAGGAGGTAGGACTGGATGGCCCTTGGAGGTCTCCTATTCTAGGAACCCATTGTAATTAATATTATTATTATTATTATTATCATCATCATCAGAGGCTGAATGGTCATCTGTGAGGAATGCTTTGATTGTGTTTCCCCCTTATAGCAGAAGGAGATTGGACAGGATGGCCCTGGATGGGTTGTTATTATTATTATTAGCAGAGGCAGAATGAATATTATGCCTTATCATTCAGGGTTATAGGCCTGTGTGGAAGGGCCCTGGCTTCTTATTTGACTTCCTTTCCACACATCTGAATAAAATCCCATGTTATTTGCTTTAAACCAGATTATATGACTCCGATAATCCAGTTCAAAGCAGGTATTCTGGGTTATATGGCTGTGTGGAAGGGCCCTGAGTCCACACTGCAATATAATCCAGTTCAAAGCAGGTTTTGTGGGGTTTCCTGCCTGGATATTCTGGGTTATATGGCTGTGTGAAGGGCCCTGAGTCCACACTGCAATATAATCCAGTTCAAAGCAGGGACTGGGACTTGAGACTGGGATTTTGGTGTTCATCTCTATCTCCAAGTCAAAACCCCGGTGTTGTCCACAGACACCTCCAAGGCGGGGAGGAGGCGGAGCCAGGGAGGGGCAGAGCCGGGAAGGGGGCGGAGCCGGGGGCGGAGGCAGACCCTTCGACCCCCCAGGTCATCAGTAACCGGCCACAGGTCCGGTAGAAGTTGGACAGCCCTGATGTAGATGTTAAAAAGCATAGGGGACAGAATAGAACCTTGCGGATTCAAACCACCGACCTTCAGGAATGTCTTCTCAGTATTTAGAAAAGCTCTGCTGTCCTCAAGACTGAAATTATTTTCTAGCCATGCCAACAAGGACTCCCCTCCCCGCGCTTCCCTCGCCCACCTAACTATAATGGCATGAGAGGTATTGCTTGGAAAGGGCTGCAGCTGTGAAGATTTCTGGGCGCATTTTTAATATTCAAACTCATATTAATTTCAAAAGAGGCTGTTCTCTTGTCACATGAAATGAAAAGGATGTCAAGGTAGCAGGTGCTTCTTTCTTTCTGTCTTAATCAAAGCTAACGACTGGAGTGGCATGTCAAAAATGGAAAGCTGGCCCTTGAGCATCCAAACAGCTAGATGAGGCACTTGCTTTGCTCTGTGAATAAAGGCACTTTTCCTCTTTGATGACATAGGCTTTCTGTAGTGTTCAGTCATTATTTTTGACTAATCTGCCTTTTTTATGAGTAGGAGAAAAAAAAATGGGGCCAGTCTTGTTGCTTGATTGTGCCATGAGCAGATAAGATGCTGAGAACTCAGAATACTATGCTAAAGTTATGAACTACAGTATACAAGGGCGGGTCAATAAGTCCGTGACTTTTTGAATTTCCCGCCTCTTAACTGAAAGGGCGACACTGCTCCTGTCAACAGGCACCTGTCAGTTGACTCCTGTCAACATTTGAACAAGCTGCGTCATTTAGTTTGTGTTTGACAGCCATTGAAAGCAGACTACCGCGTGATTTGAGGAGAAAATGGGAAAAAGGGAATTTTGTGTGCTCAGTAAGCATGATTTTTTTTGCGGGAAAAAACCATCACTCAAGACACCGGGTGAAGTTATCTGGTACTGAGGTTTTTCCAGGTTCTAGTTTTAGGAGAAGCTGGGTGTCATCAGCATATTGGAAACATTCTAATCCAAATCTCCGGACTAACTTAGCGAGAGGTCGAACATAGATGTTAAACAGCATTGGCGATAGAATAGCTCCTTGGGGTACTCCACAGTCGAGAGGGGATTTCTCCGATACTTGGCTACTCCACTCATTGGCTATGCCCTCGCAAGAATGAGTTGAACCACGTTATTGCTGATCCTAGAATTCCAATAGTAGCTAATCGTTGGATCAGTAGATCATGGTCTACTGTATCAAAGCTGCGGTGGTCGAGCAACACCAGCAGTACCGATCCTCCTTTGTCTAGCTGGTGTCTGATGTCATCAGAGATGGCCACCAGAGCAGTCTCGGTCCCGGGACGGAAGCCAGATTGAAATGGATCCAGGCTATCCATGTCGTCTAAGAATTTCTGAAGTTGGATCGCTGCTGCACGTTCAATCATTTATTTATTTATTTATTTATTCGTTCGGCTTCTAGACCGCTCCCTCTAGAAGCTCGGAGCGGTTTACAACAGGTAAAAAACAGGCGTAGAACTGACATTACCTGATATATGACAAAAAAAAGACCGAAAAAAACTTCAGCCAACACTTTATACGGTCAGCACTGATAAAAACTTGGGGGAAGTACAAGGATAGACTCTTTAGACAAATACCGCTATGGGCATCACCGGTAGAGGCTGGGCATAAAAAGAATTAGCAGAAAGGAAAAAATTGGTTAACCTATAGGCAACTACTGAAAAACTAACACAGGCACTAGGGAACTAAAGACTTTGAGGAAATTAGCAGGAGCACCCAGCGATGACATGGTTTCAGTATCACCAGGTGCATGAAAGATTCAAAACTGATTTTTAAAAACGGGCTTCACGGGAAGACCACCTGTGGGAACCAATAGTAAAAAACCCAAAGAAAAATATCAGTATATTGTACAAAACCCTCTTGAGATGGAAGATGGAGGAGGAACAAATTAAGGAGTGCCAAATTAAGTGGGCGCAAGACCTAGGGCACTCCATCCTACTCCAAAGATGGGAGGAAATTTGGCAAAAGAAACTTAAGTATAGCCCAGCAACAGAAATAGTGGAAAACTGGTATAAGATGCAATACCGCTGGTACCTGTATCCCTCAAAAAATAGCAAAATTTGATAACCAGATTTCCAACAGATGCTGAAATGCAATAAAGAAGTAGGAACTTTCATGCACCAATGGTGGCACTGCAAAAAAGTGAGGAAATTCTGGGAAACCATACATAATGAAATGCAAAAGATATTGAAGACTAACTTGGATCTGAGCCCGCAGGAATACCTGCTAGGGATGACAGGGAGGTCTAGACGCAAATCAAGACAAAATGTTCTTTATACTAAGTACGTGTGCATGGATAACACTTGCCAGATATTGGAGGTCAACTAAAATGCCTAATGTGGAAGAATGGATTTTGAAAGTAATGGACATAATACAGATGGACTTTCCTTTGGCAAAGAATGAATAATGGAAAAAGAGGAACGAACTGGACGGACTTCGGGAAATACTTACAAAAGAAGAAACAACATCAGAATAGATCTAAATGAACTGTAATCTGAGCCATTTGAAACAACTTTCACTACATAAGAGCGACTACTAAATTCAGAAACAATCCCTCTCGGACTAACCCCTTGGGAAGTCGATTGATACCCCTCCCATGTACCAACACCCTACCTCATCTGCACCCCCCCACCCCTCCCTCCCCACCTCCCAACCCCTTGTTGGAGTGGGACATGTTTTTAGATCTGTTTTATTACATGTCTATTTATGTAAATACCTCCCTTCCCTATTCTTCCTGCAAAAACCAAATAAAAATCTATACAAAACAAAAAAAAAGAACTGACATTATAGAACAACGGTGTAAAAGCAGATAAGCAATTATTTACCCAAAACATTACTAGCGCTAAAAATAATTCTAAAAGTAAGCTAAACTACTAGAAAGCATAACAGTTACTCAACTGGAAAAGCCAGGCGAAAAGAGCCGTCTTGCAGGCTCGGCGAAAAGAGGACAGTTCCTGACCCTCTGGCTTCCTCAGGTAGGACATTCCATAAGGTTGGTGCCACCACCGAGAAAGCTCTTTGTCTTGTTGAGGGCGGAGTGGGTTGCCGGATGGAGAATAGAACCCTTTCGGATTCAAACCACCACCTTTAGGAAGTCTTTCAGTATTTAGAAAACCCGCTGTCCTCAAGACTGAAATTATTTTTTAAAACCATGCCAACAAAAGGGCTCCCCCCCCCCTGCCCACCCAACTATAATGGCATGAGAGGATTTCTTGGGGGCTGCAGCTGTGAAGATTTCTGGGTGATTTTTTAAAATTCAAACCCCATATTTAAATTTTAAAAAGGCTGTTTTCTTGTCCCTGAAATGAAAAAAGGGTGCCCAAAGGGAGCAGGTGTTTTTTTCTTTCTGTCTTAATTTAAAGCTCGACCGGGGTGGGAAAGTCAAAAAAGGAAATGGCCCTTGAGCATCCAAACAGCTAGATGAGGCACCGGGATGGCCCTTTGAGGTCTCCTACCCAGGAACCTGTTGTTGTTGTTGTTATTATTATTATTAGCAGAGGCAGAATGAATATTATGCCTTATCATTCAGGGTTATAGGCCTGTGTGGAAGGGCCCTGGCTTCTTATTTTGACTTCTTTCCACACATCTGAATAAAATCCTATGTTATTTGCTTTAAACCAGATTATATGACCTGATAATCCAGTTCAAAGCAGGTATTCTGGGTTATATGGCTGTGGAAGGGCCCTGAGTCCGCACTGCAATATAATCTAGTTCAAAGCAGGTTTTGTGGGGTTTCCTGCCTGGATATTCTGGGTTATATGGCTGTGTGAAGGGCCTGAGTCCACACTGCAATATAATCCAGTTCAAAGCAGGGACTGGGACTTGAGACTGGGATTTTGGTGTTCATCTCTATCTCCAAGTCAAAACCCCGGTGTTGTCCACAGACACCTCCAAGGCGGGGAGGAGGCGGAGCCAGGGAGGGGCAGAGCCGGGAAGGGGGCGGAGCCGGGGGCGGAGGCAGACCCTTCGACCCCCCAGGTCATCAGTAACCGGAATTCCGGCCACAGGTCCGGTAGAAGTTGGACAGCCCTGATGTAGATGTTAAAAAGCATAGGGGACAGAATAGAACCTTATGGATTCAAACCACCGACCTTCAGGAATGTCTTTCAGTATTTAGAAAAGCTCTGCTGTCCTCAAGACTGAAATTATTTTCTAGCCATGCCAACAAGGACTCCTCCCGCGCTCCCTCGCCCACCTAACTATAATGGCATGAGAGGTATTGCTTGGAAAGGGCTGCAGCTGTGAAGATTTCTGGTGCATTTTTAATATTCAAACTCATATTAATTTCAAAAGAGGCTGTTCTCTTGTCACATGAAATGAAAAGGATGTCAAGGTAGCAGGTGTTTCTTCTTTCTGTCTTAATCAAAGCTAACGACTGGAGTGGCATGTCAAAAATGGAAAGCTGGCCCTTGAGCATCCAAACAGCTAGATGAGGCACTTGCTTTGCTCTGTGAATAAAGGCACTTTTCCTCTTTGATGACATAGGCTTTCTGTAGTGTTCAGTCATTATTTTTTGACTAATCTGCCTTTTTTATGAGTAGGAGAAAAAAAAATGGGGCCAGTCTTGTTGCTTGATTGTGCCATGAGCAGATAAGATGCTGAGAACTCAGACTACTATGCTAACGTTATGAACTACAGTATACGAGGGCGGGTCAATAAGTCCGTGACTTTCTGAATTTCCCGCCTCTTAACTGAAAGGGCGACACTGCTCCTGTCAACAGGCACCTGTCAGTTGACTCCTGTCAACATTTGAACAAGCTGCGTCATTTAGTTTGTGTTTGACAGCCATTGAAAGCAGACTACCGCGTGATTTGAGGAGAAAATGGGAAAAAGGGAATTTTGTGTGCTCAGTAAGCATGATTTTTTTTGCGGGAAAAAACCATCACTCAAGACACCGGGTGAAGTTATCTGGTACTGAGGTTTTTCCAGGTTCTAGTTTTAGGAGAAGCTGGGTGTCATCAGCATATTGGAAACATTCTAATCCAAATCTCCGGACTAACTTAGCGAGAGGTCGAACATAGATGTTAAACAGCATTGGCGATAGAATAGCTCCTTGGGGTACTCCACAGTCGAGAGGGGATTTCTCCGATACTTGGCTACTCCACTCATTGGCTATGCCCTCGCAAGAATGAGTTGAACCACGTTATTGCTGATCCTAGAATTCCAATAGTAGCTAATCGTTGGATCAGTAGATCATGGTCTACTGTATCGAAAGCTGCGGTGAGGTCGAGCAACACCAGCAGTACCGATCCTCCTTTGTCTAGCTGGTGACTGATGTCATCAGAGATGGCCACCAGAGCAGTCTCGGTCCCGGGACGGAAGCCAGATTGAAATGGATCCAGGCTATCCATGTCGTCTAAGAATTTCTGAAGTTGGATCGCTGCTGCACGTTCAATCATTTATTTATTTATTTATTTATTCGTTCGGCTTCTCGACCGCTCCCTCTAGAAGCTCGGAGCGGTTTACAACAGGTAAAAAACAGGCGTAGAACTGACATTACCTGATATATGACAAAAAAAAGACCGAAAAAAACTTCAGCCAACACTTTATACGGTCAGCACTGATAAAAACTTGGGGGAAGTACAAGGATAGACTCTTTAGACAAATACCGCTATGGGCATCACCGGTAGAGGCTGGGCATAAAAAAGAATTAGCAGAAAGGAAAAATTGGTTAACCTATAGGCAACTACTGAAAAAAACTAACACAGGCACTAGGGAACTAAAGACTTTGGAGGAAATTAAGCAGGAGCACCCAGCGATGACATGGTTTCAGTATCACCAGGTGCATGAAAGATTCAAAACTGATTTTTAAAAACGGGCTTCACGGAAGACCACCTGTGGGAACCAATAGTAAAAAACCCAAAGAAAAATATCAGTATATTGTACAAAACCCTCTTGAGATGGAAGATGGAGGAGGAACAAATTAAGGAGTGCCAAATTAAGTGGGCGCAAGACCTAGGGGCACTCCATCCTACCCAAAGATGGGAGGAAATTTGGCAAAAAAACCTTAAATATACTTCAGCAACAGAAATAGCCGAAAACTGGTATAAGATGCAATACCGCTGGTATTTGCATCCCTCAAAAATAGCAAAATTTGATAACCAGATTTCCAACAGATGCTGGAAATGCAATAAAGAAGTAGGAACTTTCATGCACCAATGGTGGCACTGCAAAAAAGTGAGGAAATTCTGGGAAACCATACATAATGAAATGCAAAAGATATTGAAGACTAACTTGGATCTGAGCCCGCAGGAATACCTGCTAGGGATGACGAGGGAGGGTCTAGACGCAAATCAAGACAAAATGTTCTTTATACTAAGTACGTGTGCATGGATAACACTTGCCAGATATTGGAGGTCAACTAAAATGCCGAATGTGGAAGAATGGATTTTGAAAGTAATGGACATAATACAGATGGACTCCCTTTGGCAAAGAATGAATAATGGAAAAAGAGGAACGAACTGGACGGACTTCGGGAAATACTTACAAAAAGAAGGAAACAACATCAGAATAGATCTAAATGAACTGTAATCTGAGCCATTTGAAACAACTTTTCACTACATAAGAGCGACTACTAAATTCAGAAACAATCCCTCGGACTAACCCTGGGGAAGTCGTAGATACCCCCCGCCCCATCCCCACACCCCGACCCTCATCTGCACCCCCACCCCCTCCTCCCCACCCCAACCCCCTTGTTAGGTAGGAGCATGTTTTAGATCTGTTTTATTACATGTCTATTTATGTAAATACCTCCCTTCCCTATTCTTCCTGCAAAAACCAAATAAAAATCTATACAAAAAAAAAAAGAACTGACATTATAGAACAACGGTGTAAAAAGCAGATAAGCAATTATTTAATCTAAAACATTACTAGCGCTAAAATAATTCTAAAAAGTAAGCTAAACTACATAGAAAGCATAACAGTTACTCAACTGGAAAAGCCAGGCGAAAAAGAGCCGTCTTGCAGGCTCGGCGAAAAGAGGACAGTTCCCTGATACCTCTGGCTTCCTCAGGTAGGACATTCCATAAGGTTGGTGCCACCACCGAGAAAGCTCTTTGTCTTGTTGAGGGCAGGTGGAGTTGCCGGATGGAGGGGACGTTGAGAAGATTTTGTACACCGGAGCGTAGGGATCTCTGGGGACAATATGGTGAAAGGCGGTCCCTCAAATACACTGGCCCAAGACCATACAAGGCCTTAAAGGTTAACACAATACCTTGAAGGAGATCCGTGCTCGGTGGGCAGCCAGTGCAGCTGCCGCAATATTGGTGTAATATAGCATCCCGCCGGTGCCCCGCGAGAAAGGCGTGCCGCAGCATTCTGCACTAACTTGAGCTTCCGAATCATCCCCAAGGGTAGGCCGATGTAAAGGGCGTTACAGTAATCCAGTCTCGAGATGACCGTCGCCTGGATCACCGTGGCTAGATCATTCACGGAGAGGTAGGGTGCCAGCCGCCTAGCCTGGCGCGGATGGAAAAATGCGACTTTGCAGGCCGTGGAGACCTGAGTCTCCATGGACAGCAGTGGATCCAATTGGACTCCAAGTTTTACTAGCGATGACGGGCATTGAGCCTCGCCATCCAGTGTAGGCAACTGGCACTTCCCCCCACCCGGATGGCCCAGCCACAAGATCTCCGTCTTCTTACTAAGAAATGGGAGGTTAGAGACCGGGCAGTAGTTGGTCAACATTTCAGGGTCTAAGGGGGTATTCTTTAAGAGGGAGCAGACCCAGAGCCCCTCTGGGCAATCCTTAACCCAGTGTTTCTCAACCAGTGTGCCATGGCACACTAGTGTGCCGTGAGCGATCATCAGGTGTGCCGTGGGAAATTGCCCCCCTAGCAGCCCTCTCACAGGTTTCCAAGAAACAAATTGAGCCTCTCCGCTTGGAAATGTTTTTTTTTGTACTATTTTACTGGGTTTTTTTAGTCTCCCCCCAAGGACCTGTTTATAACAGCTTCATGACATCTATAGTTAACTAGAAGCAAGTTTCACTCAGGGTGAAATTTCACAAAGGTCTGGAGAACAAGCCCTATGAGGAGCGGCTTGAAGAGCTGGGCATGTTTACCCTGAAGAAGAGAAGGCTGAGGGAAGACATGATAGCCATGTATAAATATGTGAGAGGAAGTCATATATATGTTTTGTTTATCGAAACAGGCCCAGGTTTCACACTGAGTGTATAAAATACATTTAAAAACATATTAACTATATGTATTACTGTGTTAAGAGTGTCATTTTGTGTCATTTTATTTATTTATTTATGTATGTATTTATTTATTTATTTATTTGGACTTATCACTTACCACTCCCGTTCGGCTCGGGGCGACTCACAGCAGCAAAATCACAACATAAAACAGAGTAAAACACTACATGACAATAATAATACATAGTAAAATACAAGATTAAAACAGCACTATAAATCAATTAAAATAGGGGGCCGATGGTGTCGCAGAAGATTGCTAGAATTTAGAAGCCAAATGCCTGTTGGAACCAGGAGTGTTTTGCATGCCTTCCGGAATGCCAGCAAGCCTGGGATGGTGCAAATCTCGGAAGGCAGTGCGTTCCATAAAGTGGGGGCTATGACCGAAAAGGCCCTCCTCCGAGTAGCCGTGAGGTGGTACTTCTTAGCATTTGGGATCTCCAAAAGGTTTCCTGTCTCCGAGCACAACAGTCTAGTGGGACAGTATGGGATGAGGCAGTCCCTGAGGTACACTGGCCCCAGACCATTCAAGGTCTTGAAGGTCAATACCAGCACCTTGAAGATGATCCGGCATTCCTCTGGCAACCAGTGCAGTTCGCGCAAGATGGGTGTAACATGGCTGCTCATAGAGGCGCCTGCCAACAGCCGAGCCGCTGCGTTCTGCACCAGTTTCAGTTTCTGGATCACTGACAAAGGCAGGCCAATGTAAAGAGCGTTACAGTAGTCTAGTCTTGAGATGACCGTGGCTTGGATCACTGTGGCCAAGTCGTGGCGGGACAAGTAGGGGGCCAACTTCCTCGCCTGGTGTAGATGGAAAAATGCTCCTCTACTGACGGTGGAGATATGTGTCTCCATCGTCAATTGAGAGTCCAAGGTGACACCAAGACGTTTGACAGATGACAACGGACATAGCGTCGCGCCATCCAGGGTTGGAAGTTGGATCTCCCTGCCGCCCCGGCGACCGAGCCACAGGATATCCGTCTTAGCTGGATTCACCTTCAACCTACTGGCTCACAGCCATCCAGTAATGGCCTCAAGGCAGTGATAGAAATTATCGGGTATGGATTCGGGCCGGCCCTCCATCCCCAGAATGAGCTGGGTGTCATCAGAGTATTGGTGACAATCCAGCCCAAAGCTACGAACCAGCCGAGCGAGTGGTTGGACATAGATATTAAATAACAGAAGGGAGAGAATTGCCCCCTGCCTCCCAACTTTTTGTATTGTACTAAAACAGGGCTGTCCAACTTCTTCCGGCCCAAGGGGGTCCCAAGGGCCGGAAGAAGTGTCACTGATCACCTGGGGGGCCGTAGGTGATCAGTGAGCGAGGGGCGGGGCCGCTCGCGGGGGCGGGGCCGCTTGCTCACGTAGCCCCTCCTCCTTCTCCCCAGGCGCACCGCTGCTCGGATCCGAGCGGCGGCGCGCACAGGTAGAAGGAGGAGGGGGCTATAGAGGAAGAAGGCAGCCGGCTCCCCCGCCCTTCCTAGCAGTAGGCAGCGCCAAGGGCGGCGCGTCACCCCAGGTTTGTGACGCGCCGCTTTTGGCGCCGCCTACTGCTCCTTTTCGGCAGCTCTCCCGCCCTTCCTAGCCGCCGAAAAGGAGCAGTAGGCGGCACCAAGGGGCGCGTCACCCCAGGCCTCTGACGTGCCGCCCTTGGTGCCGCCTACTGCTCCTTCGGCGGTTCCCCTCCCTAGGAAGGGCGGCGGGAGAGAGGGATGGAGGGGCAGTGCAGGGAGGAGGAGCTGGCTCCCTTCCTTCTCCCTGCCCCTCCCCCCTCCCCGGCCACCATTTTTTAAAAAATATATTTTTTAAAAAATTTTTTTAAAAAAAAACAAATATTTTTTTAAAAAAAATCTTTCAGGAGGGTAGTGGGGGACGTGTCCAACAGGCTGGGGGGGGGCACGTATGGCCCGCGGGCCACCTGTTGGACAGCCCTGTACTAAAACATGCTCATGTTGTCTCTTCAGGCCACATAATTGTAAGAAGCCCATTGTTGGCTATTAAGAGCCCCACAGGTTTGGATGAATGTAAGTAAATGGGGTTTGAGAGCCCTTTACACGAGGTGCAGAGAATGGATGGGTTGGAATGGAGCCAGGCATGGAGAAACAAGTCTAACCTTGAATGCTGAGTTTTCCCACCATTATATATTCTGCCCCTTCAGAGTGGGCCATATTTTCCGAGACCTTCTCGAGGCTGGCATTTGGAACATTTAATTACTAGATCCAAATTAGGGAGCTGGAATGGGAACGAAACCCTCGTGTTTTTGTTTTTGGTGCTATCTGAATCTAAATAGAATTGAAGCTAGATTTGTAAGACCCGGATTTTGCATCAAAGTTTGAATTGCATGGCAAGTGCAAACATTTAAGAGGCTGTATTTAAAAACCTATTATTTCCGTATCTCCACAATGTAGTATTGAAATTGGCTCTGGCAGCTCTCCAAACCTTCCCATTGCAGGCGAAGAGCACTCTTCTCTTGTGCTTTCTGAATGCGCCATACAACAGAAACCTCATCTTATCGGAGACCTTGAAGAGCGATTGCAATACAAATACTGTAGAACATGGCTGCCCAACTGCCGGCCCGGGGGGGGCGTACACGGCCCCCGAGCCCCTTCCCTACGGCCCCCTACCCCCCTGCAAGACAAATTTCCAAAAAATTTCGTCCTCGGGGGGGGGGGCACGAGGAGGGGCGGGGCTGGCTCAAGTGAGGAGGAGGCAGAGGGAAGCCACGTCAGATGCCCTAGGGGCGGGACTTCCCCCGCCTGTTTCTTGCTCACGCAGGGCCACTCGCGGGCTTGTGCGCCAGGGCGGGATCGGCGAGCCGCCCTCCGCCATCTCCCTAGCTCTTGCAGTGGCCGCGCCTGAAGGAAGGTAAGCTCCCGGGCTTACCTTCCTTCAGGCGTGGCCGCGCAAGAGCTCTGGGAGACGGCGGGCGGCTCGCCCGATCCCCGGCCCTCGTCCCGCCCTGGCGAGCATGCCCGGCATCTTGCGTGACCCGCCTCTTTTCAGCACCTGACGTCACCCCACCGAAAAGGAGCGGGTCACGCAAGATGCCAGGCATGCGCGCCATGGCGGGAGGCAGGCTGGGGATCGGCGAGCCGCCCTCCGCCGTGACCCTCGCTCTTGCAGCGGCTGCGCCTGACGGAAGGTACGCTCCCGGGCTTACCTTCCTTCAGGCGCGGCCGCTGCAAGAGCTAGGGAGACGGCAGAGGGCGGCTCGCTGATCCCACCCTGGTGCGCAAGCCTGGTCTCTTGCGTAACCCGCCCCTTTTTGGCGGGGCTGGGTGGCGTCAGGCGTGGCGCCTGGCGTCACCCCGCCAGGGTGTGGGCGCGCAGGGACGCTGAGCATGCGCGCCAGGGCAGGAGCAACCCCGCCCCCACGAGCGGCCACGCCCCCGCGAGTGGCCACGCCCTCCGCTCCGGCCCCCAAGGTGAGCAGTCACCTGAATTCCGGCCCTTAGCCCGAAGAAGTTGGACAGCCCTGCTGTAGAATGCATAATGCTGGTAAACTGGAACGGGATCTGTGTCATGCCAGTCACATGATGACGATAGAGTTTCATCTGTTACAAGGCCACAGTGAAGCCATTATGTTCTTTGAGGCGGACAATATGCTGAAACCATGATTCAGTTTCCTTCCAGCAGAAATTTAGAATATTTCCTGGTAACGTTTCTTCTCATTTTGTTACAGGAGTTAGCCTGCTGATTCCACATGGGGCTATTCCCGAAGAAATCTCTTGGGAGATCTACCTTTCCATCAACCAAGGCGAGTCCAGGTAAAAGACAACGAGGGAAACACGCTTCTAATACAGCGGAGGGTTAAATATAGTTGGTTGTCTGCATATTAGGATTTGTGTTTATTCGCCTGTGTATTCTCTGTTTTTGTCTTTTATTGTTGACTAGCTTGGGGTAATTTGTGTGGCTCGCAGTGGTCTCAGGATGTGAGTGAAGGTACTGCAAGTCCCATCATCCATGGTCCACCCTCCTCCAAACTGCACCAGGATGTGGTGTGGGTAATGGGGGCTCTGTGTGCCAAGTTTGGTCTTGATCAGCCATTGCATGAGGGTCACAGTGGTGTTGGGAAGTGAGTGAAGGTACTTCAAGTCCCATCATCCGTGGTCCACTCTCCTCCAAACTGCACCAGGATGTGGTGTGGATAATGGGGGCTCTGTGTGCCAAGTTTGGTCTTGATCAGCCATTGCATGAGGGTCACAGTGGTGTTGGGAAGTGAGTGAAGGTACTTCAAGTCCCATCATAAGTGGTCCATCCTCCTCCAAACTGGACCAGGATGTGGTGTGGGTAATGGGGACTCTGTGTGCCAAGTTTGGCCTCGATCTATCATTATTGGGAGTTGCAGTGGTGTCATGAAAATACCGAAGGTACTTCAAGTCCCATCATATGTAGTTTGCCCTCCTCTCAACTGCACCAGGATGTAGAGTGAGTCATGGGGGCTCTGTGTGCCAAGTATGGTCTGTATTGGTCATTGGATGAGGTTCACAGTGGTTTCAGTAAGTGAGTGATGGTACTGCAAATCCCATCATCCATGGACCATCCCTCTTAGAACTGCATCGGGATGTAGAGTGGGTCATGAGTATACTGTGTGCCAAGTTTGGGCCTTGTTTGTGATTTGTAGGGGCTGCAATGTTCTGCAGGAAATGAATCGGGTGAAGGTACTGCAGATCCCATCATTCATGGCTCATCCTGCCCTAAACCACACCAGGTTGTAGAGTGGGCCATTGGGCCTCTGTGTGCCCAGTGTGGTCCTGATCCGTCATTGGTGTGGGCCACAGTGCTCTAAGGAAGTGAGTTAAAGTACTGCAAGTCCCATCATCCATGGTCCATCCTCCCTCAAACTGCACCAGGATGTGGAGCAGGTCTTGGGGGGTCTGTGTGCCAATTTTGGTCTTGTTCTGTCATTGTTGGGGGCCGCAGGTGTTTTGGACTTAAACTCCCACTATTCCTGACAGCCTGAGGCCCTTTTATTTTCCCTCTCTGCCACCTAAGAATGTTGGAATGTGGACTGTGACCAATCAGAAACCATATGCAAATCTTACCTCAGTGGCAACCAATCCCCTCTGTCGGCTGCCTTGGAATGTTGGAATGTAGGGGCTGGCCAATCAGCGACCATATGCAGATTCGCCCTCTGTGGCATCCAATCATAACATTGGAATGTAGAGGCTTGGAGCCAATCAGAAAGCCACCACATATCCACATACACACACACAAACATTCACTTTTTTAGAGAGAGAGAGAGAGAGAGAGAGAGAGAGAGAGAGAGAGAGAGAGAGAGAGAGAGAGAGAGAGAGAGAGAGAGAGATAGGGTCAGTGGACTAGTCAACAAACCGATTCCATGGCTGTTCCCTCGTAAGGGAAGGCCTGAAAGGTGAAGCATCTGTTTTGTGGACAATTCTCCACTGATAGATATAGATCTGCTTTTTTATTAGTCCACTGGCCATAGCAACAATAAATTACAAAAAAAGAGTACATGGTCAAATAGATACTAATCACTATCTTAAACAGCACCCCCTTGTGATGTAGGCGCAAGGCAAGGACATAACAACAATGATGTTGTAATAGAGCATCCACATCCTGTGACGCACACCCTGTATGACGCAGCCAGGAAAGAAGAAATCCTTCTAAAAACTGCACTGTACTGTCTATGTGTAAAATTGTATGTCTTCCGAATGGGATTGTCTATTGTATATGTATTGTAATCAGCACTGAGTCCCCTTCGGAGTGAGAAGAGCAGAATAGAAATAAACAGTATTATTATTATTATTATTATTAAAACTCCACTAATAGTTAACTAAAAAAATTAACAGAATGAGCCTCTCGGGAAAGGTGGTATATAAATCGAAATAATAAATAAATAAAAAAAACTTGATTAAATAATACGTTTGGTAAAATGGGCATTACGAAGATTCTTAGGAAGGACTCATCCCACGCTTTTTACAAGCGCGTTGATGACTAAAAAGGCCAGTCTGAGATAGGCAAGTTCGGTTGCAGAAAGCACAGCAGAAAGTCTCCTTGGGTGATGTTGTTTCCAAGTTGCGGTTCTTTCTGCGTTGTCGTTTCTCTTCCATTCGGTGTGTCTTCTCGAAAGAGGCCGCAGCATTGTGGATAGTGCGTCTCCATGCCTCCCGACGTGAGGCCAGGGTAGACCATTGTTGGTGATCAATCTGGCCAAACCTGAGATGTTGTTTCAGGGAGTCCTTATATCTCTTTTTGGGGGCGCCTCTCTTGCGAGTTCACCATAGAGTAGTATCTTTGGGAGGCGGTGGTCCTCCATCCTAGAGATGTGCCCTGCCCAGCGCAGCTGTGTTCTCAATAGCATGGCCTCAGCGCTGGTGATCCCAGCTTGCTCAAGGACAGCAACATTTGTCACCTAGTCAGTCCAGTGTATATTTAGGATTGTGCGAAGAAAGCGCTGATGAGTCGTAGGTGTTGGCGATAGGTGACCCATGTTTCAGACCCATATAGGAGAATAGACAGTACGATAGCTCTGTACACACTGATTTTGGTGCTTTGCCTCAGGTGCTTGTTGCTCCAGACTCTTCTGTGAAGCCTTCTGAATGCACTCTATGCATTTGCTAATCTGTGATCTATGTCTTTGTCAATCTTGACGTCTGAATAGATGATGCTTCCCAGGGAGGTGAACTGCTGAACGGACTTAAGCACAGGCGTGCCTATGCTGACGTGGAGATGATGGTGTTCTTCCTGTGGTGCAGGCTGGTAGAGGACTTCCATTTTCTTCAGGCTGACTTCCAGCCCAAACAGCTCTGCAGCTGCTGGAAAGCAGGAAGTGAGGCACTGCAGGGCTGCTTCTGAATGGGCAACAAGGGCAGCATCGTCGGCAAAAAGCAGCTCACGGACTAGATAGTTTAGTCTTAGTTCGAGCCCTCAGACGGCTTAAGTTGAACAAGCTACCATCAGTACGATAACGTATATATGCCGTCTTCTTCTTCGAGGTCTGCCATGGCCCTTTGAATCAGCACCCCAAATAACCAAACCGAATCTAAAGTTGACCAAAAACGGTTTTGTTTTGGTACTAATGTTGAAGAGTTGTCCCTGGTCAAAAAAAGGTTGGGAACCACTGGTTTAGAAGTTCTTTTTGATCACATCTCTCAATTACATACAGGGACGGATCTTAGTGGAGGCAAACTAAGCGGCCGCCTCAGGGCGTCACATGGCCAAAGGCGTATCTGGCCATGGCCGCCAGGTTCGGCGCATCATGCGGGTGGGCGGCGCGCGAGCAGGAGGCTCCGCCTCGGCTGTAGAATAGTCCCTGGCTTGTCTTTTTTCATTCTCTTGGGAGTTCTCTGTTTTAATAGCGCATGCGCAAAACTTTCACGCATGCACCATTGGGTCGGAGCGCTTCTGGTGGAGGGAGTTGCTAAATGCACTCCCAAGAGGCCGAAAAGGACAAGCCAGGGAACATTTTGCAGCCAGAGGCGGGAAGCTCCGCCCCGGCTGCAAAATGTTCCCCCGTCCTTTTCATCCTCTTGGGAGTGCGTTTAGCAACTCCCTCCACCAGAAGCGCTCGGTCCCAATAGCGCATGCGCGAAACTAGCTGTTTGTGCGCATGCGTGCTCTGGTGCGCGCGCACACCATCATCACCACACTGAAGACCCAGGGGCACCAAAAAAAAGGTTTGCTTAATACAATTTTTTTTACCTTTGTCCAGTCCTGATTACATAGAAGGACACCCCCCTCCAATTCTAGAGGCCATCATTTATGTATTTATGTATTTATTTATTTATTATTTCGGCTTCTAGACCGCTCTTTCTAGAAGCTTGGAGCGGTTTATAGCAGTGTAAAATACAAGCAGAGAATAAAACTACAAAGAATAAAAACTACAGAATTAATCTAAAATTACTTCTAATACAACAGTGATTCTAAAACTACACAACAGATACGACCACTTTACTCAGATGGGAATGCTAGGCGGAAGAAGACCATTTTGCAAGCTCGACGGAATGAAGACAGTTCTCTAATTCCCCTGACTTCCTCTGGCAGCGCATTCCACAGAGTAGGTGCAACCACCGCAAATGCCCTTTGTCTCGTTGAGGGCAAACGATATTGCCAAATAGAGGGGACATTAAGAAGATTTTGTTCACCGGAGCGCAGGGATCTCTGGGGTAGATATGGGGAGAGGGACTCCCTCAAGTACACTGGCCCAAGACCATACAAGGCCTTGAAGGTTAACACCAACACTTTGAAGGGGATTCGGTACTCGATTGGCAGCCAGTGCAGTTGCCGCAGTATTGGTGTAATGTGGCATCTTGCCAGAGTCCCGGCAAGAAGACGCGCCACAGCATTCTGCACTAGTTTGAGCTTCCGAGTCACTCTCAAAGGTAGGCCAATGTAAAGGGCATTACACAGGGCCGTAGCCAGGATTTTTGGTCACAGGGGGCTGAGTTTGGTTCGGGGGGCTGAGACTGGGTGGAATAGGGTGTTCCCTACCAAACCTTTTGTATTGTTATCCCAATAACCCCATTAATGTGGGATATATTGAGCATGGTGATCAGATCATGATATGAATAAACATAACAGTTTAAATAATGTACCAGTAAGGCCTTCTCGCGGACCACCCTGAGAATTTTGGGGGGGGCTGAAGCCCCCGTAGCCCCCGGCTACATGCCTGGCGTTACAGTAATGCAGTCTCAAGATAACCGTCACCTGGATCACAGTGGCCAAGTCGTTCAAGTCGTGTCCTAGCCTGGCACAGATGGAATGCGGTTTTGCTGACCATGGAGGCCTGGGTCTCCATGGTCAGCAATGGGTCCAACTGGACCCCCAAGCTTTTTACTAATGATGACGGGCATAGTGCCTCTAAACAAATACACTAGAACAGTATGGCAATGGTCACCCGAGATTTATGCTCAGAAAAGCGGGTTTTTAGCATTCTACTACTTTCGCCTATGTAAATTAGTCCACAAGGACACCGAATTCCGTATACAAGGGACTCTGAGCAACATGAGAAGAATTCTTTGAATTTGAATGTGCGTCCTCGTCCTGGACTGTAGATCTCCTTGTCAGGGTATACACTGCTACACTGTGTACAATGCCCACATGGGTGGGTCTTGGCTGTCAGAGAGCTTCTTCTTGGAGGCGTTCTAATGTTTGTGTGCACTAAAAGGTCACGGAGATTTTGTGTACTTTGTTACTTTAGGAACTTTTACTATTGATTTGTCTATATCCAGGGCTAGAACCCCAACCCACGGGTTATAGAGACTGTTATTTCCTCGCCTTCTAGAGTGTGTCGTTCGTGTTATGACTTGTATGCTCATATTGTATGTATGTTACTATTTACATTGGTGATATTGTGATGCTTATATGCTATTGATAAAGTCCCACACGTTTGCTATTATTTATATGGTGACCATTGCCATACTGTTGTAGTGTATTTGTTTAGTCTTGCATAGACACGGTCCCCACCAGTTACTTACAGGGCATAGTGCCTCGCCATCCAGTGTAGGCAGCTGGCATTCCCCCACCCCACCCAACCCGGACGACCCACCCACAAGATCTCCATCTTCGAAGGATTCACCTTCAACCGGCTGGACCGTAGCCATCCAGTCACAGCCTCAAGGCACTGATGGAAAGAATTGGGTACGGAGTCCGGCCGGCCTTCCATCCTCAGCACCAGCTGGGTGTCATCAGTGTACTGATGACACTCCAGACCAAAGCTACGTACCAATTGGGCCAGAGGGCGCATGTAGATGTTAAATAATAGAGGGGAGAGAATTGCTCCCTGGGGAACCCCACATTTCAGTGGAAGTCTCCCAGAGACACCCCCCCCCCTCGCCACCCGCTGTCCCCAGTCTCATGGTAATAATGGCCTGTTTTTCAACATTTTCATGGGCATATTACCATTTTTTAAAAACCCCTTACTACTTCTGGGTCTTCTATAATGTCAAATTTTCCCTACATTTTTTGTATTTTAAAAATGATATTTTCTTTTCCTTTTTTTTTATATGAAATTTAAAAAAACCCGAATCAGATGAAATGGGAATTTAACAGTTTTTGATAGCTGTTGTTAACTCATGAAAAGAAAAGAATTGGAAAATGGGTTCCAGGCACCTTTTTCTTTCTCTCCCCCAATTTCATCTGTTTTTCAAAAATCAAACCGACCTGCCACAGGTTTGTTTTGTTTGCCTTTGTTTGGAGCGCATGGGGAGCTGTCAATGTGCTGCACTTGGCAAAGGCTGTTTAGTTTAACGCAGGCCTGCATACAACATACAGTTGGAGGGCAAACGTGGCCCCATCTGCAAGTCTTCCGCAGCCCATTGAGTTGACCTCAGCCTCATTATGTATGGCATGCCAAATTCAAGGTGGCCAAGAAATGTGAATCCAGAGATTCGGCTTGCCATTTGTACTCCTCTAACATTGCCTGGAGCAGCGCGGGAGCTGAGCGAAGTATCTCCAATATCCTAGACGAGGCATGAGCTATTCTAAATGGCTCTCTGGTGGCCAAGTCTGGAGATAAAATATTAAGAGAACAAGTTATGAAGTGGACATTCCCAGCTGAACTCCATGTAGTGGTAGTGTTTCTGTTGCTATGTATTGCACATATATTTACATTGTACTTTTAAATACAGACTATACCAGGGCTGTCCAACTTCTACTGGGCCTTGGGCCGGAATTCTGGTCACTGATCACCTGGGGGGACAAGCCCTGGCTCCGCCCCTCCCCCGGCTCCGCCCCCTCCCCGCCCCCAGCATTGCATACAATTACTGTACATATTATATTATTTAAATAAGGGGAAAGGGAGGGATGGATGGAACACATGAGGGGCATAAATATACAGAATATCAAGGCAGAAAATCCCACAATCTCTGCTTTGAACTGGAATATATGACTGTTCCACTGGCCACATTGATCAGCATTGAATGGCCTTGAAGTTGAAAGGTCTGTGTGCTTTCATTCTGCCAGTTTACCCCTGGCTGATTCCATTCAGTGCAAGTCATCAAAGTAAACTTAGGTAATTGCAAAGAATGTAAATAATTCTGGGGGGAGGAAAAGGAGGGGGAAAGGGGGTGGGAGGCCTTTCCTTGAGCTCTCTCTCATTCAATTCCCCCCTCCCTCCTTTTCTCCTCCTCCCCTCTCCTATGGCTGGCCGGTTCTCTCCTCATTAAAGAGACAGTTCATGAAACGCAAATGAAAGGGTCAAAAAGGAAGGGGCTTGTGTGTGTGTGTGTGTGTCTGAGAGAGCCAGAGAGATCTTCCCTTTGCGCTGGGGAGAGGTGTGCCCAGGGCAGGTCCCCCTCCTCTCTCTCTCTCTCTCACTCACTCACTCATGCTTTCAGACACACTCCCTCCCTCCCGAACCCCTTTTGCTTCCCTGGCGCTGAGGGCCTGAGCGCCTCCCAGACGGAGCAGCAGCAATCCTGAGGAGGAGGTAGCGGCGCTGCCGAGGGCGAAAGCCATGCGGCCGGGTCGCTCTTCCTGTTTGCTGCCAAGGGGACGGGGCCCGAGAGACGTCACTCCCTCCCATTGGCCCCCTCCCTCAGGAGAAGAGGAGGTGGCCAATAGAAAGCCGAGGGGCGGGACCAAATAATAATAATAAATAATAATATTTTTTAATTGAAAAGATATTTTTAAAATATTTTAAAAAATATATTATTTATTGCAGGAGGGTAAGGGGCCGTAGCCAAGGGACTAGGGGGCCGTGTACGGTCCCCGGGCCGCCTGTTGGACAGGCCTGGGCTATACTATGTAGTCATACAGAAACACCTGTGACAGCGATTCCAAGTCCCTACTTCATCGATCAATCAATGATGCCTTTATTACACTCAACAGACCATAAGGCAATGCCATAGTTATATATTTATTTATTTTATTTACAGTATTTTTACCCTGCCCTTCTCACCCCCGGGGTGGGGTGGGGGGACTCAGAGCGGCTTACAAGGCAGTAATTCAATGCCAGAATAGACAATATATATATATATATATATATATATATATAAATGAGAGGTGTCGTGCTTACAAGCTTATAGACAGCAAAACCACACAATGCAGAAACACCAAGCCAGGCCACATACACACACAACCCAACAAAGTATGTTTACCACATGGAAAAGTCACAAAAAATAAAAACAACACTCTAAAATGCCTAACAACACAGGGAACTACACTTCCCAGCATCCCCTGTGCCAATGATGAACGCTGCGTGTGCACGGAGCACGCGTCCAAACACCTTATCTCCTCCCCCGACAAAGAGGTAACAACAAAGAAACATTTCAACTTCTCTCCCCTTCCCCCGCCAGAGCAAAAGACCCCACAAATATTCAAACCCGCTAAGAGCGAGCCAGGTCCACGCATGCCCCTTGCCCTCAATAACAGCAAGGTGACAGCACGAGAGCGGCTTCTGGACCGCCGACTTAGCCGCAGGACTACACTTCCCAGAAGGCCCCGCACGGCCACTTCCCGCCCACTGCTGTCCACTCTCCCCCCTCCTCACGTGCTCGCTCGCCTTGCCTTGCTGCCTGGACAGGATGGAGTGAGTGGCGCGGAGCCGGAAGAGGGCCATCACCTCAGAGAGAGGCAGGCAGATGGGCAGGCGGACGGGCAGCCATGGGGACCTGTGTCAAGTGAGTCCGGGCACCAGGGAGTGGAGAAGGGCAAGGGGGAAAGGGGGGGTGCCGCCTTCACACAAGCACTATTGTGCGCTCATCCAAACCCCTGCTCTCCCCTCTTCCCGCCACAAAGGAAAGTAAACAAAAAAACTCATACCAACCCGCTGGTAGGCAGCCCGAGAGGAAAGGGAGGGGAGAAAGACAGAAAGGAAGACAGGGGGAGAAAGAGAGAAAGAGAAAAGGATGGAAGGAAAGAGGTAGGAGAGAAAGAAAGAAAAAGGGAAGGAAAGAGGGAGCAAAGGAAGGAGGGAAAGGAGAGAAAGGGAGGGAAGGAAAGAGACAGAAGGAGGGATGGAAGCAATAACTGAAGGAAGGAAGGAAAGAGATAGAAAAGGAAGAAATGATAGAAAGAAGATAAAGAAAGGGGGAAGGAAGGAAAGAGGAAGGAAGAACATACAGTAGAAAGGTAATAAAAATGAAAGGCATCAAAGAGGTACAGAAGGAAGGCGAACAGACAGGAAGGAAGGAGAGAAGAAAGGAGGGAGCGAAAAAGAGAAGGAATGAAAGAGGGAAAGGGGGAGAAAGGTAAGAGAGAAGGAAGGAGGGCAAGAAGGCAAGAGGGAAGGAAGGAAGGAGGTACTACAGGAAGGAAGAAGAGAAAGTACACAGGACAGAAAAAGGTATGAAAAGGTAATAAAGGAAGGTCAATCTGGTGAGGGGAGGAGAAAAAGGAAGGAAAGAAAGAGAGGGAGAGAACGGAAGGAGGGAAAGAAAGGGGAGGACTGATTGAGAAAAGCAATGAATGGGAGGAAGGAGGGAAAGGAAAGACGGAAGGAAGGAGGAAAGAGAGAAGGAAAAAGCTGAAGGATGAAGGAGACAGGGAGGAGAGCAAAAATGAAAGGCAGGAAGGGATGTTGCTGTTGTTCTTTGCCACAGCAACACGTGGCCGGGTACAGCTAGTCTATATATATTAAAAGAGAGCTGTCGTGGTGAGGGGCTTATAGACAGCAAAACCGCTGAACCCACAAACACCAAATCAGGCCACAAAACCCCCCACGGAAAGAGGTATGTTTACCACCCGAATTTGTTTTAAACAAAATGGTCAAAAAAATGAAAAACCGATGGGACTACAACTCCTATCAACCCCCATGCTACAGCAGCAATGCACATGCGTGGTACTCATTCCCCCGAGCGCAAACCCCTTCTTCCTCCCCCCCCCCCTTTGAGTCCCCCTGTGTGAGTACATGCCTAGTTGCTTTTTGAAAGAAAATGCAGGAATGTTCACAAGTATTGGTTTCAATGACATTATTAGTATTGGTAAGCTTTGAGTCTCAAAAGGCTAGTTTTCCAAGGTTGAAGCAGTCTTCATAAAGTGCTTAGAATTATTTTACATAGCTTCAAAATATGAGTGATCAGCCTCAAAGATCTCTATCAGTGGAATCTCAGGCTTGACTTGATCTTGCAAGACACTTCCCTGATCAGTCACATTCAAAATGTGACGCAGGATCATTCATCTCATGTTTAAAGTGCACAGAATCCTATTTCCATTTGGTTTAAGCTTGCTCCAACTTGTCTCCTCATCTTCCTTTGGTTGAGCTCCTGTAGTTCCCTCAGTCAGTTGTGATTCCTAATGTATTTTCTCTGCTTTCCTTTTATGTTTTCAGCCCTAGTGCAGATACAGAAGTCTATAATGCTTGGCAACTGCTGTTGATCTTTCTCTCCTCTTGTTGCCTGGGGGCTGGTGCAGATTTCCTTGTTACTGCACAGTGTGAGGGTTGGGAGGTACCTAGCAACATATATCTGATGTAATTAAATAAGCTCCAACTATGTACAAGTAATGTTTGCAACTGTCCCCTGGCTGTACATTCCTGGTATTTATTTTAAGCTGATACAAGCTAGTCATTTACAAGGGTGTGAAGATGCAGCATTCAGTGTGCATCCACTTCTGAGGATCTTTTTCTTCAATCTAACTGCGGAGAACTGTGGCAGGGCAGGCTATCCCACCGCTGCCACCAATTATGTAAGGATGTGACTGAATGTGTGGAGATATGTGGATTTAAACTGTGTTTCAAACTGATTTTCAACCTGTGGCAGGGCAGGTTATCACTTAAACCCAAACTCTCCCTGACACTACTTGTTAACTTTTGCTGCCACCATTTAATATTCATGGCTACCCACTAGGAAAAAGTGATTTCCAAGGCTTGTGAGAGAAAGAACTACAAGAAGAGATGTCTTTGTCAAAGAACTGTAAAGTTTATTCAAACAGTGGTTTAAGTGTAGAGGTTTCAGAGTTCAAAGCTTAGGTGGTTACAATATCTTCTCGGTACGTTTCTTAAGGTTACAATACACTAACTATGGAGATACAGCTTGATACGATATCACTGCACTCCCAGAACTAACAACTCAGCAGTTTTTACACTCTGCTGGTCCTTAAAACCAACTGCTCTCCTGGCAGTTCAAACACAGCTTTACTACTACTCTCTCTCAGAGTAGAGTCAGCCTTTACTATATCTTATAATTCTTAGGAAACCTAAAGTCAGCTCTATTAATATGTACTGGAATGGGAAAAATGCTGAATATGTATGTTGGCGTCAGCTCCCTTCCTTATCTTCTTGAAAAATGTGTTTGGAATCTTTACAAGGAGTTTCCCAGCGTATAGAAAGTTTATTGGAATCTTTACAAGAAGTTTCTCAGGGTATAGGAATATGTTTGGAATCTTTACAAGAATGTGTTCTTTTCCTTGAAGCATGAGGGGGGGGGGGGGTGACGTCAAGGAGCATATTTAAAAGCTATGTAACCCAGAAACGGGTACGGAACCTTTTTGTGGCCATCTAAGCTGTGCCTCTGTATATTCATGCAGAAGTTTTCTTAAAATAAATGCCTCTGATTTTCATTTGAAAGACGGAGTTTTGTGAGTAAGCATTTTTACTATCTACTGCTCAATGCCAAGAAAGGGGGATCATAAATCCTCCCACTTCACTTCTACTCTCTCTCAGAGTAGAGCCAGAGTCTTTAAAAAACCTGCTGAAGTAGGAAATGTAGGTACCACATTGTGGGGAGGCTAATTTAACTAATTTGCGAGGCCATAAATCTCCAGGAAGTATGCAAAGGAGTGAAGGAGTGCGACAGCTCCCCCTGGTGGCCAGAAGCTGGAACGTTAAATTGCCTCTGAGTGCCTTGTGTATACATGTTTTTATGTCAATGGCATTGAATGTTTTCCTGTATATGTGCATTGTGATCCGCCCTGAGTCCCCTGCGGGGTGAGAAGGGCGGAATATAAATGATGTAAATAAAATAAATAAATAAATAAATAGAAGATGGAGTTTGCAGTTCACATAGGAAACATTCACAGATATCTGAGTCTTTCCGTTTGACTCTTGTCTTCTGTGTATAATAGGGCGAAGGAACCGGGGGGAAAGAGAGATAGGACTTGGATGCTGTCCTGTATCCTTTCAAGATTAAAAATAATGATCTAGACTGGTCTGCTAATTTAGATGCATGGAGATTCCTCCCAAAATTTAATCTGACACCCCTTTCAGCTCCTCGGCTCTACCTTAGATAGTCGAGCTCCTTTGCAAAACCTTTCATATTGCAACCCCATCTGCTGCTGTTATTTTTTTGATCATTTTCAAAAGAAGATTAAGAGATGTGAAGTCAAAAAGGGGCAAAAAAAATCCCCCCATAAGAATGAATCCAGCTGTTTCATCTGCAAGGGCTCAGCAGAAGTGAATTAAAATGGGTTAATTAAATAGAAGGGGCGCATATTTTCTCTGCTGTTTGACTACATCTGTAGGTTAAAAGTGAGAAATGCAAGCCAGACATAAAGCATCGTCATCAAGAGATTTGGTCTCTGAAATGGGAGTGGAGGAAAAAATCAAACAAAAGCAAACTTTAATTAGAACACCATACATCCGTTCTGCTTTTCAAAGGGTTGAGGCAGCCTTGATATGTTTTCTGACACTTTGGGTATAAAAGGTAACTTTTTATCAGCAGCATAGGAAGAATAAAATCAGATTTAGTGTTGACTTTGCGGCATAATGGAAAACACATAATAGTTCACATTTTATCAGTCCATACACTGTCTTGCCAGAGAAAGAAAATATGCCACGCAGATGATACTCTTCGTAATACAGAAAAACATATTTACAATTATGTGATCAGTTGTATTAACTCACATAATGGCCTTTTAGAGCAGGGGTCGGGAACCTATGGCTCGGGAGCCAGATGTGGCTCTTTTCATGATCACATCTGGCTCTCCAGAGCAGCCTCGGTTTCCCAGCATGCAGCGGGGAGGAGTGATG
>JARBWK010000013.1:46228729-46484592 GCA_030556195.1 Anolis apletophallus
ACAAACAAGGCAATCCAAAGTTCTTGGGGAAAAAAGGTCTCTAGGCAGTACTTGGCAAGGCTAGCCAAACTATGGCTTCCAGGGAGCAGCAGACCAACGATACGTCTCTCCAGTATAGACGTGGCCGCCAAACTGAGGAACTTTCCCTCAAAGTGTGTACTTAATTCCCGCCCTTGTGAGACCAGCGCGTCTCCAGGCTCCGCTTCCAATCTTTCCGAGTAGCCACAATACTACTCCTCCGGTCGAAGCTCCTCGCAGGCTCAGCGCCATCTGCCCCGTTATCTTCCTGGGAAAGTGCCTCCAACTCGGTCAAGGGATGACGTTTGATCGCAGGGCAAACATTCGGGAGTATAGACGAGCTTCCCATGACCTTCGCCGCAGCTGCAGGCTCCGTTCAGGGGATACAAAGTGAAGCTGGGTGTTCTGTACTTAAGATTGTAAGAAAGATCCTAGCTTCAGTTTCCAGGCTTCGTTTAGAAAAGATCACGTCAAGATTTCCTTGCTCGTGTTTTTTGCCTAGGCCTTGTTTCATAGATGGTACTTTTGCTGCATTGAACTGTCCTAGAATTTAGTATCAAGCTTTCAACCTTTATCCTTTTGGATCCTGGAATTTGTGGACTGTGTGCTTACCTTGGATATATTTTTATGGTCTATCTTCTTCTACCCTTTTGTTGGACACAGGGCCGTAGCCAGGATTTTGATTCGGGGGGGGCTGAGTTTGGTTCGGGGGCTGAGACTGGGTGGAAGAGGGTCTACCCTAGCAAACCTTTTGTATTGTTATCCCAATAACCCCATTAATGTGGGATATAATGAGCATGGTGATCAGATCATGATATGAATAAACATAACAGTTTAAATAATGTACCAGTAAGGCCTTTTCGCTGACCACCCTGAGAATTTCGGGGGGCTGAAGCCCCCTTAGCCCCCCCCCCCTGGCTACATGCCTGGTTGGACACTATATTTGTTTCAATAAAAGACTATTATTTCAAAGACTGTCTGATGTGTGTGTGTGAACTAGGGGGATACTTCTGTCTGAAGTGCAACAGCAAGCCTGGAAACTCACTACCCCTAGTCATCACCATCAGGCTGGACTTATTTATTTATTTATTTATTCAGCTTAATACAGTGTTTTTCAACCTTTTTTGAGCCGCGGCACACTTTTTACATTTGCAAAATCCTGGGGCACACTACCAACCAAATGACACAAAATGACACTCACACACAGTAATATATATAGTTAATATGTTTTTAAATGTATTTATACACTCAGTGTGAAACCTGGGCCTGTTTCGATGAAAACACAACACAGATATCCTGGCAGGAATGGCAGAAAGACACAAACTTCCCACACAGAACTCCCATAACCAAGAGAAAAATGCTATAAGTGTTTGGTGGGCATTGACCTTGGGTTTTGGAGTTGTAGTTCACCTATATCCAGAGATCACTGTGGACTGAAACAATGTTGGATCAGGACCAAACTTGGCATGAATACTCAATATGCCCAAATGTGAACGCAGATGGAGTTTGGGGAAAATAGACATTGACATTTGGGAGTTACAGGTTCTGGGATTTATAGTTAACACACAATCAAAGAGCATCCTGAACTCTTGCAACAATGGAATTGAACCAAGCTTGGCATATTGAACTCTCATTACCAACAGAAAGTACTGAAAGGGTTTGCTTGGGAATTGACCTTGAGTTTGGAAGTTGTAGTTCACCTACAAACAGAGAGCACTGTGGACTCAAATAATGTTATATTATGATGTTGTTTGTTTTCTATCCAGAATCACAATGTTGGAAGGAGGCTCACCACTTCAAGGTCCCTAAAACAGGCATGGGAAAACTTTGGCCCTCTGGGTGCTTTGGACTTCAATTCCCACCATTCCTAACATCCTGATGCCCTTTCCTGCTTAAGTGGTGGGGGAGGAAAAGGGCCTGAAGCTGCTAGGAATGGTGGGAGTTGGAGTCCAAAACACCTGGAAGGTCCAAGTTTGCCCAAGTTTGGGGGAAGAAAGGGTATTGGAGGTTCCAATTTCCCACAGCACACCTGATGATCGCTCACGGCACACTAGTGTGCCACAGCACACTAGTTGGAAAACACTGGCTTAATAGACCGCTCTCTCCGGGGCTCAGAGCGGTTTACAGCAATAAATATCAGATAAAACACATAAAACATGAGAAAACCAAGTTAAAACCCCACTCCCACAATAAAACTACAACAAAACAACAGTAATGCAAGTGGCGGTGACGCGGCAGGGTGGCAGGTTATGGCGGGCACCGGTCAGGGGCCGAATGCCTGCCTAAACAGCCAGGTCTTAACGGATCTGCGAAATGACATCAAAACCCGTAGGGCTCGCGTCTCCTCAGGCAGGGAGTTCCATAGAGTCGGCGCGGCCACTGCAAACGCCCTCTGCCGCATACTAGATAGCCTGTAGGTCTTTATGCCAACCACCTCCAACATGTTGAGCCCCTCTGAACGCAGTGATCTTCTGGGCACATATGGGGTAAGCCGCTCCCTCAGGTACACTTCTTATTGATGGATTGCCAGTATTTCTATTCCCACGGTGGTGGATTACCAGGAGCTCCAAGCCTCGTTTGCTACCCAGTAGCAGGAACTAGTGGATTTATGAACCAGAGCCGGGAGAAACCCAACGCTGGCCTTGCCAGCCAAGTTTGGCGAAGAACCATCGGCAGTGCACACGTTTCAAGGACAATGTACCTCATATTTAGAAATCAGGGACTCGGAGTTCATTTATAGCCTCTTGGAAGGTCCAGTAACATCTTGGGCCACCACGTTGATCAATGCTGCAGCGGCCGAGGTGAACTCAGCTCAGGCATTTTTGAATGACCTAAAAACCACTTGGGGGCCGCCTGTCAACCAGGAATTGGCCGACAGGAAAGTGCTTCGGCTAATGCAAGGGGACACTACTTTGGCTCAATATATTTCTGCTTCTTGGGTGCTGGCCTCCCAAGTGGAATGGAATGATGCTGCTCTGCGTGTGTGAACTAGGGGGATACTTCTGCCTTCCGGGTCAAAAAAGGCTTTAAAAGGATGGACGTTGCACGCTATGACCCTGAAGGTAGAGTTTAGAGCCTTCCCACATGCAGGGTGACCCAGGATCTCTATAGTAATGAGTGCTAGACTCAGAAATAGTGAACCAAAACAGGATTTATTGGATAACAATCAGCAAAGCTGATGGTTCAAAGGCTTGAGTTGGTTGCAAAAGAGTCCTTTAAACAAAGGGAAAGCATTCGTGTGCCTCATGCAAAGCGGAGGTACCTCTCTTTGGATCCCAGGTGTCCTGTTCCTCTCTGGTCTTTGTAGGTCCACAAAGTCCTGTAAAAACCCCAATATCCACAGTCTCTGTTGAGGACGGGCCTCCTGTGCACTGCAGCTTGGTTGAGAAAGCAGGTAGACTCTGCAGGTGAACTAAGAATGCTATGTCCCAGAAAGCTTAGGTTCCAGCCTTGCGTCGTCCGTTGTTTCCTTGGAATGAGGGCGGAGGGGACGTCCGGCCCCTTAAATAGACTCTGGAAAAGGGTGGAGTTGAGGGCGGAGACACCAGGTATAGAGCCAGAAAGCAGCCCCAGCCGAGTGACCACATGGCCAAGACAAAGAAGCACATGGCCAACAAAGAAGATATAGAACAGTGCTGTCCAACTTCTGCCGACCCAAGGGCCGGACTTGATGGGGGCCGATCACCTGGGGGCCGAGTGGCCACGCCCCCGGCCATGCCCCCGGCCACGCCCGGCCACGCGGCCCCCTCTCCCAAAGCGTCACAATAGCCTTGGAAGCGGGCGATTTTGCCCACTTCCGAGGCTGTTGTGACGCTTTGGGAGAGGGGGCGGAGCCACGGGGAGCCTTCTGCGGTTCTGCCCCCTCGACCCAAAGCATCACAACAGCTGTAGTGACACTTTGGGGAGAGGGCAAAGCCGCGAGGACGCTTCCGCGGCTCCGCCCCTCGCCCGCAGGCCTGGATGGCTCGCGGGGAAGCGGCGCCCGATTCTCACTTCCCCCGTGAGCCATCCAGGCTTGCGGGAGGGTTTTTCGCCTGGCTCTCGTGTCCCTCTGGTCAGAGGGATGCGAGAGCTGGGCGAAAACTCTCCCGCAGGCCTCCCTGGAAGGCCTGCCCCCTCGCTCCCTCCCGCCCTTACCGACGCCGCCGGTGTCCCAATCGTCGTGGCTCCGGGGAAGTAGAAGGAGGGAGGGAAGATTCCTCCTCCTTCCCCGGCGCCACGGCGATCGGGACACCAGCAGCGCCGGGAAGGAGGAAGAGGAGGAGGAAGGGAGGATTCCTCCTCCTCCCCTCCCTCCCCCCCCGCCGCTGCAAACCGGATCGCAGCGGCGGGGCGGAGAGAGGGACGGAGGGGGCAAGGCAAGGAGGAGGAGGAGCTTGCTCTCTTCCTCCTCCCTGCCCCGCCTCCTCCTCCTCCCCTCCCTTCGGCCCGTCGCTGCGAACCGGATCGCAGTGGTGGGGCGGAGAGATGGACGGAGGGGGCAAGGCAAGGAGGAGGAGGGAGCTAGCTCTCTTCCTCCTCCTGTCCCGCCTCCTCCTCCTCCCCTCCCTCCCACCCGTCGATGCAATCTCGCAGTGGCGGCGCGGAGAGAGGGACGGAGGGGCGGTGCAGGGAGGAGGAGCTAGCTCTTCCTCCTCGCTCCGCCCCGGCCACCTTTAAAAAAATAGATTTTTAAAAATAAAAATGGCGGCCGGGGGCATAGTGGGGGCCGTGACCAACAGGTTGGGGGCCGAGTACGGCCCCCGGCCCACCAGTTGGACAGCCCTGATATAGAACAAAGGGTCCATGCAGGTACATGGCAAACCAAATACAGATAAATACAGCCTTACTAGGGGGCGTCACAGGGATACTTCTGTCTGAAGTGCAACAGGTATGGGAGTGGAGATTCATCCACTAAAATGAATTAATAATTGAGGTTACATTTTCATGCAAGAAAGTGAGCTTCAAACATTTCTTTTTCATGCAGATTTATAGTTGTCTGCGGTCATGTCACTCTGACCAGCGTAACAGCTTTCATAAAGGACTTCCTAGCACAATCTTCAACAGATGAAGCCACTGAAATGGTCTTCCTAGGAGAGTAAGTATTTGTTCTTTAACGTGGACCATCACATTAAAAATGGAGGCTACAGATATATCCGATTGGTGTACAGACAGACTTATATATGAATGGACTTCACTATTGAGGGTGACTAGGCATGGGTGCTTCCTAGAGCTCATCTGCATAGACCAGTGTTTCCCAACCTTTTTTCAGCTGTGGCACACTTTTAACATTAAAAACATCCGGGGGCACACCACCAACCAAAATGACACAAAATGACACTCTAACACAGTAAAGAACGGCTGGGGGGTGGTGGCCTGCTGGGAGCAGCTGCTGGGAGTGCCGAAGCTGGGGGAAGGGGACGAGCCAGGCTGTGCCATGCCCCCCTCCCCCTGGCTTCAGCTCTCCCACAGCTTCGTCAGCCTTGAGGGGGCAGTGCCAAGCCAGCATTGTGCTGGCTCTGCCACTGCTGGCTTTGCACTGCCCCCCTCAAGGCTGGCGAAGCTGTGTGAGCGGTGAAGCCAGGGGGTGGGGGAGGGCACCATGCCCTGCTCCCTCCCCCGTCTTCAGCTCTCCCCCAGAGGAGGAGCATGAGTGGTGGACGGGCTTCAGTGGACGGGGCTCCTCCTCCGCACGACTTCAGCGAGCGAGGGGCGAGAGTCATGGTGGGAGTCATGGTGGATTGGACGCTGGCTGGGGAAACGGCCGAAGGAGGCGGTGCCCCGCCCCTTCTTTTTCTTCGCCACCGCCCGGCCCTTCCTCCTCCTCCCCCAAGCAGCAGGAGTTCGGCAGGAGGAGGGGGGAAGTAAGGGGGCAGAGAGCTTTTCTTGCGGCACACCTGATGATCGCTCACGGCACACTAGTGTACCACGGCACATTGGTTGAGAAACACTGGCATAGACCATTAATGCCGATCCAGAGTGGTGTACACATTAAAATAATTTAAACCAATAAAATGTCAACTAACTAAATAAATAATGGTTGACCAAGTGCCCAGATACCCTCAGTTCTCCCTATAGAGCAGGGCTGTTCAACTTCTATGGGCCCAAGGGCTGGAATTCTGGTCACTGATCACCTGGGGGGCTGAAGGGTCTGCCTCCGCCCCCAGCTCAGCCCCCTCCCCGGCTCCAATTTACTTACAATTGACCTTGAGTTGCGGAGTTGTAGTTCACCTCCATCCAGAGAGCACGGTGGACTCAAATAATGATGGATCTGGACCAAACTTGGCATGAATACTCAATATACCCAAATGGGAACACTGGTGGATTTGGGGGGAATGTTTCCTAATACCTTTGAGTTATTTGAGTCCACACTCAAATTGGGACACACCAAAAAAACCCCAAACACCTCAATGCCGTCGCAGGGCTTGATGGGGCCTCCTTTCCCAGAGGCGGGTGGAGGAGGCCCAAAGAGCTCCCTCCCTCCCTGAAGGGAAAACAAGCCGCGGGGGCAGGCGCAAAGGAAGCCACGTTGCGCCCTGCACGCGAGGGAAGGCAGCACAACAAGGGGGAGGGGGCGCGGAGGAGGGGAAGAAAGCGTTGCCAAGGAAACCGCCGCTGAGGGACCCCTCCCCCCCTCCCCTATCGTCCCACTGTTTTTAGATTGATTGATTCGAGCCAGGCCCTTCCTTACCCATACTGCGGGAGCCCCGCCACCGGGCCGAAGCGCCAACGCCGCCGCCGTCCCCGAAGAGCCCCGCTGGAGCCGAGGCCAAGCTCAGGCCGGGCGCAGCGGCTCTCCCATCTGTGGGGCGGGAAGCGAGGGCCACCCACAGGAAGAGGACGGAGCCAGGAGGGGCTTTTCCCTGCCTCACTCCCCTCCTCCCTCTCTCTGAGGGAATGGGGGCTGGCCTGGAAGCAGCTGCGAGGGAGGAGGAGGCGCACGCCCAGGCTGGCCGCAAATCCCGCGGGACCCGAGATTTCGGCAGCTATCGCGAGACTACGCAGCCACAGACGGAATTTCGACCTTCGAAATCCCGTCTGTAGCTGGCGTAGTCTCGCGATGCTTGCCTAAACCCGGAAGTAGGTTTTGTTTTTATTTATTTATTTTATTTTTAATTTGTATTTTATTAAAACAAGTTAGGGGGCCGGAGGGAAGGGCTCGGGGGCCGTATACGATCCCAGGGCCGCCTGTTGGACAGCCCTGCTATAGAGCATCAGCATATGATTAAAAGGCACAATGTCAATCTATATTACAATACATTTCCTAAGGAGCTAAGTCACTAACTGTCTTCTCTTGAAAGCATGGTGTCATGTCTAGTATGTTGTTCTGTGTGTCTGGCATGTGACAGGTTGAGAAGGTAGTGTCAGAACACAGAGGGCAAATGTATAGATGAGCATTACAATCCACTCTGATTACAAGTCTGGCTTTAGGCCAGGACATGGTACTGAAACAGCCTTGGTCGCCTTGGTAGATGATCTACGCCGGGAGATCGACAGGGTTCTGCTGTTGGTTCTGCTGGACCTCTCAGCGGCTTTCGATACCGTTGACCACGGTATCCTTCTGGGTCGCCTTGCAGATATGGGGCTTGGGGGTACTGCTTTGCAGTGGCTCCAATCCTTCCTGGAGGGCCGTACCCAGAAGGTGTCATTGGTGTTCGGCTCCACAGCCTTTGTCTTGTGGAGTCCCTCAGGGTTCAGTCCTGTCCCCGATGTTATTCAACATCTACATGAAACCGCTGGGAGAGATCATTCGGAGTTTCGGAGTAAGGTGTTATCTGTACGCAGATGACGTCCAGATCTGTCACTCCTTCCCACCTGTCACTAAGGAGGCCGTCCAGACATTGAACTGGTGCTTGGCTGCTGTGTCGGACTGGATGAGGGCTAGCACATTGAAACTTAATCCAGACAAGACAGAAGTCCTCCTGGTCAGTCGAAAGGCCGAACAGGGCATAGGGTTACAGCCTGTGTTGGATGGGGTTACACTCCCCCTGAAGACGCATGTTCGCAGCCTGGGAGTGATCCTGGACTCATCGCTGAGCCTGGAACCCCAGGTCTCAGCGGTGGCCAGGGGAGCTTTTGCACAGTTAAGACTCGTGCGCCAGCTGCGCCCGTACCTTGGGAAGTCTGATCTGGCTACGGTCGTCCACGCTCTGGTCACATCCCGAATAAATTACTGCAACACACTCTATGTGGGGCTGCCTTTGAAGACAGTTCGGAAATTACAATTAGTCCAACGGGCGGCAGCCAGATTACTAACGGGAGCTACATACAGGAGTACCCCTGTTGTGTCAGCTCCACTGGCTGCCTGTCCACTTCCAAGCTCAATTCAAAGTGCTGGTTTTGACCTTTAAAGCTCTATATCAGGGCTGTCCAACTGCCGGCCCTCCAGGTGTTTTGGACTTCAAATCCCAGAAATCCTAACAGCTTGTAAACTGGCTAGGATTTCTGGGAGTTGAAGTCCAAAACACCTGCAGGGCCGGCAGTTGGACAGCCCTGCATATGGTTCTGTCCCAGCTTACTTGTCAGAACACATCAGCCGCTACGTCCCACCTCGTAATTTAAGACCATCCGGGGAGACCCTGTTCTCTCTCGCGCCTACTTCTCAAATGCGGTTGGTGGGGACGAAAGATAGGGCCTTCTCAGTGGTGGCTCCCTGTCTGTGGAACGCACTCCCAATTGCTATACGATCAACCCCATCATCCCTCCTGGCATTCAGGAAAAAAGTGAAATCCTGGTTATGGGACAGGGCGTTTGCACATTAGCACAATACAGCACTTTAGATTGGATTGAAATGGCAAACTGCTGGACAAGACCCAATGCTTCTATTATGGACGGAATCCTGTTTTTAACTTACGTGAATGCATATGATGTATTTTAAAGCTAATTGTATTTTAATGTGTTTCAATGCTAACTGTATTTTAATGTATTTTAATTGTGACTGTTTTTGCTTTTCTATTATATGTACACTGTGTTTTTGGCATCGAATTGTTGCCGTTGTTAGGCCGCTCTGAGTCCCCCCCTCGGGGGTTGAGAAGACGCGGGGTAGAAATGGTGGAAATAAATAAATAAATAAATAAATAATATTCTGTGTTCCAGAATGAGAAAGGCATCACACTTCTAAAAAAAATTAAAATGATCATCTTTTATATATTTTGTGTGTTTTTTTTAGACATAACCCTTCTCTGGAGCTAGAAACGGTGTTCAGAATTTATGCTGCATATACCTCCTTCTACCAAGGTTCTGTCATGAAGACTCAAGATCTTCTGAGAGTTCAGGTAGGATTCCTTTGATATCTGCAAGAGCAGGCTTTATAGCTTTGGCTATGAATTAATGTTTATGGGATGAATGGGAAGTTAGGATCCTTGGTTTTTCTTCAGATTGGGCTCTAATGCCCTAAGGCAGTGTTTCCCAACCAGAGTGCCGTGGAACACTAGTGTGCCGTGAGCGATCATCAGGTGTGCCGTGGGAAATTGGAACCTCCAATCCCCTTTCTTCCCCCTCCTGCCGAACACCTTTTCTTCTCTACTCGGGCTACCTTCTTCCCAGCCTCGCTCTGCTCGCTTTGCCACAGTGCTCTCTGGGTGTAGGTGAACTAAAGGTCAGTTCCCAAGCAAACCATTTCAGTACTTTCTGTTGGTAATAAGAGTTCAATATGCCAAGTTTGGTTCAATTCCATTGTTGCAAGATTTCAGGATGCTCTTTGATTGTGTGTTAGCTATAAATCCCAGAAACTGTAACTCCCAAATGTTTTCCCAAACTCCATCTGTGTTCACATTTGGGCATATTGAGTATTCATGCCAAATTTGGTCCTGATCCAACATTGTGTGAGTCCACAGTGCTCTCTGGATATAGGTGAACTACAACTCCAAAACTCAAGGTCAATTCCCAAGCAAACCATTTCAGTACTTTCTGTTGGTAATAAGAGTTCAATATGCCAAATTTGGTTCAATTCCATTGTTGCAAGA
Source organism: Anolis apletophallus (assembly GCA_030556195.1). NCBI lineage: Eukaryota > Metazoa > Chordata > Lepidosauria > Squamata > Anolidae > Anolis > Anolis apletophallus. The sequence continues at coordinate 46,238,692 of JARBWK010000013.1, forward strand.
TTTCAGGATGCTCTTCGATTGTGTGTTAGCTATAAACCCCAGAAACTGTAACTCCCAAATGTTTTCCCCAAACTCCATCTGTGTTCACATTTGGGCATATTGAGTATTCATGCCAAATTTGGTCCTGATCCAACACTGTGTGAGTCCACAGTGCTCTCTGGATATAGGTAAACTACAACTCCAAAACTCAAGGTCAATTCCCAAGCAAACCATTTCAGTACTTTCTGTTGGTAATAAGAGTTCAATATGCCAAATTTGGTTCAATTCCATTGTTGCAAGATTTCAGGATGCTCTTCGATTGTGTGTTAGCTATAAACCCCAGAAACTGTAACTCCCAAATGTTTTCCCCAAACTCCATCTGTGTTCACATTTGGGCATATTGAGTATTCATGCCAAATTTGGTCCTGATCCAACATTGTTTGAGTTCACAGTGCTCTCTGGATATAGGTGAACTACAACTCCAAAACTCAAGGTCAATGCCCACCAAACTCATAGTATTTTCTCTTGGTTATGGGAGTTCTGTGTGGGAAGTTTATGTCTTTCTGCCATTCCTGCCAGGATATCTATGTTGTGTTCATGGAAACAGGCCCAGGTTTCACACTGAGTGTATAAATACATTTAAAAACATGTTAACTATATGTATGACTGTGTTAGAGTGTCATTTTGTGTCATTTTTGTTGGTGGTGTGCCCCAGGATTTTGTACATGTAAAAAATCTGCCGCGGCTCAAAGAAGGTTGAAAAGGCACAGAGCCCTACCAGAAGTAGATTGACATGGTGGGACGGGAGCCGGCGGCCTCCGTGCCACAAGTGAGGAGGGGGTGTGGTACCACGGGCAATTCCAGCTCAGTGGAATAACTGATGAGCATTGACATTTCCTAAGAAAGTGGTTCTCAACCTGTGGATCCCCAGATGTTTGGGCTTTCAACTCCCAGACCTCCTAACAGCTTGTAAACTGGCTGGGATTTTTGGGAGTTGTAGGCCAAAACACCAGGGGACCCACAGGGGAGTAAGAGCAGGGAAGGATCTTTAAAAATCTTCTGACGTGGTGTGGAACCCTTGTCAGGCCATCACAACTGTCAAAATGCTCCAGAGCAGGGGTGCTCACACTTTTTAAGCATGCGAGCTACTTTTTTTTTTAAAAGAGTGACGAAAATCTACCTTGCGTGCGCCGCTCCTCCCGCGCTGCCGCTTCTCCCGCCCGCCGCCCCTCCCGCGGGGCAATGCAGAGGGTGAGGGAGCGGGAGGTGGAGCCTTCGAAGGCTTTGCCTAGCATTCCCTCACGCTTTGCAATGAGCATGGTGATCAGATCATGATATGAATCAGGCATGTAGCCAGGGGGGCTAAGGGGCTGCATCCCCCGAAATTATCAGGGTGGTCCGTGAGAAGGCCTTACTGGTACATTATTTAAACTGTTATGTTTATTCATATCATGATCTGATCACCATGCTCATTATATCCCACATTAATGGGGTTATTGGGATAAGAATACAAAAGGTTTGCTAGGGTAGACCCTCTTCCACCCAGTCTCAGCCCCCGAACCAAACTCAGCCCCCGAATCAAGATCCTGGCTACGGCCCTGATATGAATAAATATAACAGTTTAAATAATGTACCAGTAAGGCCTTCTCGCGGACCACCCTGAGAATTTCGGGGGGCTGAAGACCCTTAGCTCCCCCCGGCTACATGCCTGGCCGTATGTGTAATGTAATCCGCTCTGAGTCCCCTTCGGGGTGAGAAGAGTGGGATATAAATAAAGTGTATTATTATTATTATTATAGTTCCGCCTTGCTTTTAAAGAAGGGCAAGGACAAATTCTGGATACCTCCAAAAACTACATATCCCAGGAATAGTGGTATTACTGCCATAAACCATTCTTCTATTAGTTGGAAAGGAGAAAGGGAAAGCCATTTGGATGCTTGCCAGTGTTCCCTCAAATAGAAACCTAGAGTGTTCCCAAATAGTCTACAACAGATTTTTTTTTCTGCATTAAAACAATAACCAAGCTGCATTTGAGAATGAAAAGAAATGGTGCTTTTGAGAATCTCCATTTCAAACCTTGCAGATAATTGTGGGGAAGATAAGAATGCTGTGGGAAAACTCGTTCTTGCTTAAAATTAACATTCAATGATAATAGACTAATATTGGGCTTTAATTGCTTTGCAAAGTTATAGAATCATAGTATTTGAAAAGTTGGAAATTATTCCGGGGGGATAGTTACATCAAGTTGCTACCAATGCCAAATGTGTACTATGAAGAATGAATAGCTAACCTCATCAGACAGACAAGGTACTTTTTGGCAGCATACACCAGTTCCTCTGTGTAGAACTACTTCTAGCAGGTGACTGTCATAAAACTATAGAGGAAGCAGTGCATGTCACCTCCATGGAAACATGGGGAGTTTCCTGGAGTCAACAAGGGGGTGGGGTTGGGGGTGGGGGGTTGAGTGGCAGATGCTTCCTCCCGTGGGATGAGGTAAGGGGGAAGCCAATTGTAATGAAGTCGCTGTGTTTATTGCGGATTATTTTCTTTGTTAAATGTGTGGTTTGTATTATTACATTTGTATTGTGTTAGATGATTAAATGTTAGACAGACCACAAAGGGTTAACGGAGAGTATTAGAGTGCCCGGCCTCTGAGAAGTTCCGTTGCCATAGCAACAGGAGGCGAAGCCTACCAATAGCCTTAGAATTTCAAGATTTGAAATTCATCAGTTAGTTAGTGAGTAGCTGTTAGACCGGCTGGTGGCAGTTTTGAGAGGCTGCTGTTATCTGTTTTGAGGGAAAACAGAATAAAGGCTGTGTTTTGATACTGCAGAAAGGCAGTTAGGTTTTAGAAAGCCTTTAAAGACCACTGTTTGTAGGTTAGGCTGAAAAGCTAACCTAGAAGATCGATAAAAGGCCTATAAGTGGGCAAAGTATCTATAATATTGTTGAGTTAGTGTTTGGGGAAATCAGTCAAACATTGTATTTAGAAACTTAGTAACCTTAAGATCTGTGCCTCTAAGAAGATACCGTAACCAACTAAGCTCTGTGTACCTTAAAACCTCCACGCTTTAAACCTTGTTAACAAATAAACAGTTAAGAGTTCTTTATTCATAAATCTCTCTCTGTGACCTCTTTTGGTGCAAGCTTTAGAAACATCGGGTGGTCAAGAATTACTCACTGGAGGCAGCAGATTTACAAAGGTGGTGCGTCATTACAGTTTGGTGACACACATCTCCATTAATTTGAGGCAGAATTGAGATCCTTACAATTAGGGTCCCTGATCAAAATACCTCAGTTCATAACATTTGGGTGGTTGCAAAAAGTTATAAAGTAGAGAGTCTTCACACCAGGTGATGTAGGGCAGGGCTGTCCAACTTCTACCGGCCCAGGAGCCTGAATTCGGTCACTGATGACCTGGGGGCCGTAGGGTCTGCCCCCGGCTCCGCCCCCAGCTCCGCCCCTCCCCTGGCTCCAATTTACTTACAATTCCTAGTTGCATTATTAATTATAAAATAAATATAATATTTTACTAACATTAAATGCAGGGGGCGGCATTCGAAAGGGCCATCCATACAATTAAATATAATATTTTACTAACATTAAATGCAGGGGGGCATTCAAAAGGGGCATGCATACAATTAAATATAATATTTTACTAACATTAAATGCAGGGGGGCATTCAAATACACAATTACATAATAATAACATAAAGGTTAGCCTACCTTCCCAAACGCGCGGGATCCAGGAGCAGCCGAACCACGAGCAGAGACGACGACTGAGCCGAGGCAGCAGCCGAAGGTGCAAATCACGCCTGCGGGCCGCAGGGATTAAGCAGCCGAGATTTCAGCAACAGAGTATCAGCGAGACTACGGAAGCCACACGGGATTTCGCTCAACGCAGGCGCGATTTCGCGCTGAGAGCGAAATCGGGAAGTGGGTAATTTTTAAAAAATATTGTAATTTAATGTATTTTTTATTTTTATTTTTTATTAAAAAGCTTAGGGGGGTGTAGGGAAGGGCCCGGGGGCCGTATACGGCCCCCGGGCCGCCAGTTGGACAGCCCTGATATAGGGTATGGGGCTATGTTTACCATGCCAATGGGTTCGCCAGTCACCATCATATTAGTCACGATGATGAGGTCAAAGAATATCTTTATGACACTGAGTTTCCAATTCATTTTACTGTCTCGGAAAACAGATGAATAATGCTGAAGCATGTCTCATTTTGGCTGACACGTGTTCTATCGATCCTTACGTTGAGGACACCTCCAACATCATGAGGTAAGGCAAGGCAGATAGTTTTTGCCCCATTCCTACATGTAGGCTCACATTCCTAGTCCATTGAATTCCATTGGCCCATAACAGTGTTTCTCAACCTGTGGGTCCCCAGGTGTTTTGGCCTACAACTCCAAGAAATCCCAGCCATCATAGTCATTGCACTTTTCAACCAACAATGCTTGCCGAAATCAATGGCAATTGGAAACAATCTGCCTGTGGGAAGGCCATAGGTTCTTCTGTCATGTTACTTAATTCTCATAATATATATGTGCATAGTTCAATATGGTAAGACTCACTTGGAGTCTCCACTTGGAGACTGGTCGGTAGGACCTTGCAATTCGAGTCCTGGACGCCATCCTTGAACACTTAACAATCGTGGGTTTTGATAAAGCGTTGCTGTATAACGCGAAACGGAGCGGGATCCTATTTACTCTTCCGTCAACCCGACTCCGCAACCAGGATTACCCGTGGCGTACCAACTTGGGATCTTTGAATTATTCCTGTTTCATCCTCCTGCGTTCTCCTCCACTTTGAATTATTGCGTGCATTTTGGAGATGAACGAATGGACTCCGAGCCATTGGGATAATTTACTACTGTGGAACGTTATGGACTGTTTGCGACATTCCAACTGATTGTCCTTATATAATCTGGATTTTCCTCCATCGCCGCGTTATATTGCTATAAACTTGTGTGGAACGCAGTGAGTCTTACCATATTGAACTGTGCACATATATATTATGAGAATTAATTAACATATTGATATGCATTTTGATACTTAGAGATTGTCCTTTGTGTTTGTTTTTAGTTTTATTGAATGTCAGGTGATTTAGCACCGGGAATGTGGCACCGGGAATGTGGCTCAGTGTCAGCTGCAAAGGATCTCTCTGAGTGCTGAATTACAACAGGAACACTGTAGTGTCAAACAGCATTCTACAGTATAGATGTAGTCCAAGTATGGCTCTAACCCAGTGTTTCTCAACCTGGGGGTCGGGACCCCTAGGGGGGTCGCGAGGGGATGTCAGAGGGGTCGCCAAAGACCATCAGAAAAGACAGTATTTTCTGTTGTTCATGGGGGTTCTGTGCGAGAAATGTTTATCATTAAATCCCAGCAACTACAAATCCCAGCAACTACAATTCCCAAATATCAAGTCTCTTTTTCCAAACTGTACCAGTGTTCATATTGGGGCATATTGCCAAGTTTGGTCTAAATCCATCGTTGTTTGAGTTCACCGTGCTCTCTCAGGAGTTAGGAGAACTACAACTCCAAAACTCAAGGCCAATGCCCGCCAAGCCCTTCCAGCCTTTTCTGTTGGGCATGGGAGTTCTGTGTGCCAAAATTTGGTTCAGTTCCATCATTGGGGTTCAGAATGCTCTTGGATTGGAGGTGAACTATAAATCCCAGCAACCACTATCCCCAAATATCAAGTCTCTTTTTCCAAACTGTACCAGTGTTCATATTTGGGCATATTGCCAAGTTTGGTCTAAATCCATCGTTGTTTGAGTTCACCGTGCTCTCTCAGGAGTTAGGAGAACTACAACTCCAAAACTCAAGGCCAATGCCCGCCAAGCCCTTCCAGCCTTTTCTGTTGGGCATGGGAGTTCTGTGTGCCAAAATTTGGTTCAGTTCCATCATTGGCGAAGTTCAGAATGCTCTTTGATCGTAGGTGAACTATAAATCCCAGCAACTACAATTCCCAAATATCAAGTCTCTTTTTCCAAACTGTACCAGTGTTCATATTTGGGCATATTGCCAAGTTTGGTCTAAAAATCCATCATTGTTTGAGTTCACCGTGCTCTCTCAGGAGTTAGGAGAACTACAACTCCAAAACCCAAGGCCAATGCCCGCCAAGCCCTTCCAGCCTTTTCTGTTGGTCACGGGAGTTCTGTGTGCCCAAATTTGGTTCAATTCCATCATTGGCGAAGGTCAGAATGCTCTTTGATTGTAGGCGAACTATAAATCCCAGCAACTACAAGTCCCAAAGAACATACTCAACCCCCCCCCCCTGCCCCACCAATATTCAAATATGGGCACATAGGGTATATTTGTGCCAAATTTGATCCAGTGAGTGAAAATACATCTGGCATATCAGATATGTACATTACTATTCATAACAGTGGCAAAATTTAATTAGGAAGTAGCAATGAAAATAATGTTATGGTGTGGGGGGTCACCACAACATGAGGAACTGTATTAAGGGGTCACCGCATTAGGAAGGTTGAGAACCACTGCTCTAACCCAACTGTATTAAATGAAGATATTTGCATAATCACATGCATACTTGAGAACATGAATTATTCTAAGTTCATACCCCTGCCACGGGTCTTCTCATTTTTATATTATTATTATTATTATTGATATGTATTAGTATTGATAGTATTGATAGTAGTAATAGTAGTATTAGTAGCACCGGGAATGTGGCGCAGCTGGCTAAAGTGTCAGCTGCATAAGATCTCTCTGACCAATAGGTCGTGAGTTTGAGGCCTGCCCGGGTCGAAGTGGGTGCTCGACCTTTAAGTGTCGCCTGCTGCCGACCTTTGCAGCCCGAAAGACAGTTGCATCTGTCAAGTAGGAGATAAAGGTACCCCATTAAGTGGGGAGGCAAATTTTGACTGAATTATGAGGCCATAAAAAGAACTCCAGGAATGCGGAAGGAACAACGAGGGAAGCTGGAAAATGCTGAAAGATGAGGAGTGCGTCAGCTCCCCCTGGTGGCCAGATTTGCCTCTGTTCGTTTATATGTTCATTTATATGTTGTGTAATATGTCAAAGTGTATGTACAGTACTGTGATAAACAGCAGGGATTGTCTGCTTGTATGTGTACCTGTAATCCGCCCTAAGTCCCGTTCGGGGTGAGAAGGGCGGAATATAAATCCAGCAACAGGACAGGACAGTGTCCTGGCGAGCTCGGGGTGAGTTCAAATCCATAGAGCAGTGTTTTTCAACCTTTTTTGAGCCGCGGCACATTTTTTACATTTACAAAATCCTGGGTCACACCACCAACCAAAATGACACAAAATGACACTCTAACACAGTCATACATATAGTTAATATGTTTTTAAATGTATTTATACACTCAGTGTGAAACCTGGGCCTGTTTCGATGAACACAACATAGATATCCTGGCAGGAATGGCAGAAAGACACAAACTTCCCACACAGAACTCCCATAACCAAGAGAAAATACTATAAGAGTTTGGTGGGCATTGACTTTGGGTTTTGGAGTTGTAGTTCACCTATATCCAGAGAGCACTGTGGACTCAAACAATGTTGGATCAGGACCAAACTTGGCATGAATACTCAATATGCCCGAAGGTGAACACAGATGGAGTTTGGGGAAAATAGACCTTGACATTTGGGAGTTTCTGGGATTTATAGTTAACACACAATCAAAGAGCATCCTGAACTCTTGCAACAATGGAATTGAACCAAACTTGGCATATTGAAGTCTCATTACCAACAGAAAGTACTGAAAGGGTTTGCTTGGGAATTGACCTTGAGTTTGGAAGTTGTAGTTCACCTACACCCAGAGAGCACTGTGTACTCAAACAATGTTATGTTATGTTGTTTGTTTTCGATCCAGAATCACAATGTTGGAAGGAGACTCACCACTTTAAGGTCCCTGAAACAGGCATGGGAAAACTTTGGCCCTCTGGGTGCTTTGGACTCCAACTCCCACCATTCCTAACAGCCTGAGGCCCTTTCCTGCTTAAGTGCCTGGGGGGGGGGAGCAAAAGGGCCTGAGGCTGCTAGGAATGGTGGTAGTTGGAGTCCAAACACCTGGAAGGTCCAAGTGTGCCCATGCCAGCTTTCGACAGAGACCTCTTCCTCCCCCTTCTGCGCCCTTTCTTTCCCCTCCTGCCGAACACTTACTTTTTCTTCTCCACTGCTGCTTCTGCTGCCATTTTGATCTGAGGGGGCAACATGAGCGTGTTCAGGAGGGGAGGAGGGAGGGAGGAAGGCTTGACCCGTGCGGGCGCTACTATGCGGACTCGCCCAGAGCAAAGCGAGGCAAAGCAAGCAGAGCGAGGCTGGGAAGAAGGGAGCCTGAGTGGAGAAGAAAAAGTATTCGGAAGGAGGGGAAAGAAAGGGGATTGGAGGTTCCCATTTCCCACGGCACACCTGATGATTGCTCACGGCACACTAGTGTGCCACGGCACACTGGTTGGGAAACACTGCCTTAGAGGCCCCTATTGAACCACCTAAAATGGGGAAGTCTAAAACTTTTAGATCAAGGACCTTCTGGGGCCTGAGCCTTAGTAGCTGGTCCAGATCTGACTCCTACAAGCTGAGACCCGACCTCCCAGAGAAGACCTTGGGTTTGGAAATTGCTTCTGGATCCAGGAGGGTCGAACGTCCTCCAGCCAAGATTGATTTCCATTGGAAGCCCTCCGAAGGACTATTAGATAGAATTACTTAGGTAATCATTCTCATACTCGCTACCCCAGTGTTTCCCAACCAGTGTGCCGTGAGCAATCATCAGGTGTGCCGTGGGAAATTGGGACCTCCAATCCCCTTTCTTCCCCCTCCTGCCGAACACTTTTTCTTCTCCACTCGGGCTCCCTTCTTCCCAGCCTCGCTCTGCTCGCTTTGCTCTGGGGCAACATAACATAACATTGTTTGAGTCCACAGTGCTGTCTGGGTGTAGGTGAACCACAACTTCCAAACTCAAGGTCAATTCCCAAGCACACCCTTTCAGTACTTTCTGTTAGTAATGAGAGTTCAATATGCCAAGTTTGGTTCAATTCCATTGTTTCAAGAGTTCAGGATCCTCTTTGATTGTGTGTTAACTATAAATCCCACAGAACAGAAGAACCCTTATTATCCCTACGTATGATTTTGGTAGACATAAGTTCTTTAAGTTTGCCACAGATGTTGGCGAATGCTCTGTCTATTGCAGACCAGTCCTGGGAAGGAGTTTTAATGGTTATGGCCCATTTTGTAAAATCGTCAGAGTTGATAGATTTTTGGATATTGTCTAGGTTGACACAGGGCCATGCCAGACGTTTGTTTTTACAGAGCGTTGCCTGCGATAGCGGGCCTAAATCATTTGGAGGAATACAAGAAGGCAAGATTGCTAACTGAGTACTGACCGGTTGGTGGTCAGAGTCCTCCATAGTGTGCACTTTATGATGAGAAAAAAGATTTAGTTTAGTGGAGGATACGCAGATGAAATCCAAGGCGCTGCTGTGAAGATTAGCGGGAAAAGTGAAGGGATAAGGAGATAAGACATTCGAACCACCCAATAGTCTCAGGTTGTTTTTACAGATTAAGGAAACTAATGAAGCACCGGCCTTGTTTGACTTCTGGTCCCTAGAAAACCAGTGGGGGTGGGAAGTCGCAAACCAGTCTGGAAGACCTTCCTTTTGAATAAAGGAATGTAAGGAGGGACCAAGCTTAGCGTTAAAATCGCCCAAGAGGATAACAGTAGCATCCTTATATAGTAAGGAAAGGTCTTCTAACAGGATTTCCAATTGTAGCCATTGTACCGGATTGTAATAGGGGGAGTTTAGGGGGGGTATATACGCATTGATGATTATAAATCCCAGAAACTGTAACTCCCAAATGTCAATGTCTATTTTCCCCAAACTCCATCTGTGTTCACATTTGGGCATATTGAGTATTCATGCCAAGTTTGGTCGTGATCCAACATTGTTTGAGTCCACAGTGCTCTCTGGATATAGGTGAACTACAACTCCAAAACCCAAGGTCAATGCCCACCAAACTCTTACAGCATTTTCTCTTGGTTATGGGAGTTCTGTGTGGGAAGTTTGTGTCTTTCTGCCATTCCTGCCAGGATATCTATGTTGTGTTCATCGAAACAGGCCCAGGTTTCACACTGAGTGTATAAATACATTTAAAAACATATTAACTATATGTATTACTGTGTTAGAGTGTCATTTTGTGTCATTTTGGTTGGTGGTGTGCCCCAGGATTTTGAAAATGTAAAAAGTATGCCGCGGCTCAAAAAAAGGTTGGGAAACACTGCGCTACCCTGTAGTTAGGTCCTAGCATGTTGTACTTTATCTATCTGTTTTGGTTTAGTAAGATGTCTATGTATATCCTAGTATGTATTGCTCTGTGGTAATTCCCACTGGTCCTTTCCAGTGAACTTTGTAAGTCGCCCCGAGCCGTATGGGAGCGGCGACTAATAAGTTCGAATAATAATAATAATAATAAAATAATACATAAATAAAGTAAATAAATAAATAAATTTAGAACATACAATTCATTGAGTTGCTATGAAGTCATTTCAGTGGCTTGTAAGTGCAAAAGCAGACTGATCAACACTTACATTTCTCATGCAGGGTGTTGTCCATCAAGAATCACTACCCAGGCACCAGAGTCATAATACAAATCATCCAGTCTTCTAACAAGGTTGGGCATTTTTAAATTCTAGGATAAATTATAGTAGAGGTCGTCTTTATGGACTGGATATCAAATTGAATGGAAATAATTTATAGTATTTAATTCTCCAATTGAAATCCTATGATGCCATATTCAAGCTGCAGTGTGCATTTTGTTGGGTAGTCCAACCCCAAAGAAGGATGTTTTTGTGTATTAAAAAGTGGGATGAGAGTAGTCTAAGGCAGTGCTGTCCAACTTCTAACCGGCCAAGGGCCGGAATTGAGGTCACTGATGACCTGGGGGGCCGTTTGGCCCCGCCCCAGGCCCCGCCCCAGGCCCCGCCCCCACCCCACCCCCAGCCCCCTCCTAAAACTGTCATTCTTCCTCCTCCTCCTCTTTCCCCGGCGCCGCGGCGCATGGGACACCAGCGGCGCCGGGAAGGAGGAGGAGGCCCACCTCCTCGCACCCTCCCGCCTTTCCCGGCGCCGCCGGTGTCCCGTAAAAATTTTTTATTTTTAAAAAAAAAATTAAAAATGGCGGCCGGGGGCATAGCGGGGGCCGTGTCCAACAGGCTGGGGGGGCCGTGTACGACCCCTGGGCCGCCAGTTGGACAGCCCTGGTCTAAGGCATAAAAGTGGAGGCGGGAAAGTCCTATGGAGTCACATTCTTTCCTAGGAGCTCCCAGTGGCGCAATGGGTTAAACCTTTGTGCCGGCAGGACTGAAAAGGGTGCAGATTTGAATTCGGGGAGAGCACAGATGAGCTCCTTCTGTCAGGTCCAGCTCTCCATGCCGGGACATGAGAGAAGCCTCCCACAAGGATGGTAAAACATCAAAACATCCAGCAGGCCCGGATTAACCCCTTTTGGTGCCCTAGGCCAGGGCTGCCCAACTTCTAAGAACATAAGAACATAAGAAGAGCCATGCTGAATCGGACGTCAGCCCATCTAGTCCAGCATTCTGTATCACACAGTGGCCCACCAGTTGTATACGGGGATCTCGAGCAGAAGGGAGGGCAAAACCCTGACCTGCTCCCGACCCCCCACAACCAGTACCCAGGGAAATCCTGCCTACCTCAACCAACTCCGAGGTGGCACTTGGATGTCCTTTTCAGTAACTACCGATACACTTGGTATCCATGAATCTGTCTAATCCTGCCTTGAAGTTGTTCAGGCTGACAGCTGTCACGACCTCTTCTGGAAGTGAGTTCCATAACCCAATGACCCTCTGGGTGAAGAAATATTTCCCTTTATTAGTCCTAATTTTCCTACCTTGGAGCTTTAGGGAGTGCCCCCTAGTCCTAGTGTTTTGTGACAAAAGAAAATAAATTTTCCATCCTACCTTCCTTCCCTCCTTCCCTCCCTCCCTCCTTCCTTTCATCCATCCTTCCTTCCTTCCCTCCTTCCCTCCCTCCCTCCTTCCTTCCATCCTTCCATCCTACCTTCCTTCCTTCCTTCTCTCCCTCCTTCCTTCCATCCTACCTACCTACCTTCCTTCCTTCCATCCATCCATCCATCCTTCCTTCCTTCCATCCATCCATCCTTCCATCCTACCTCCCGTCCTTCCCTCCTTCCCTCCCTCCTTCCATCCATCCATCCATCCATCCTTCCTTCCTTCCTTCCTTCCTTCCATCCTTCCTTCCTTCCTTCCTTCCTTCCTATCTTCCTTCCTTCCTCCCTCCCTCCCTCCCTCCTTCCATCCTTCCTTCCATCCTACCTTCCTTTCTTCCTTCCTCCCCTCCTTCCCTCCCTCCCCCCTTCCTTCCATCCTACCTACCTACCTACCTTCCTTCCATCCTACCTTCCTTCCATCCATCCATCCTTCCATCCATCCTACCTTCCTTCCATCCTACCCTCCTTCCTTCCTTCCCTCCCTCCCTCCTTCCATCCTTCCATCCATCCATCCTTCCTTCCATCCTACCTTCCCTCCCTCCCTCCTTCCATCCTTCCATCCTTCCTTCCTTCCATCCTACCTTCCTTCCCTCCTTCCCTCCTTCCCTCCTTCCATCCTACCTACCTTCCTTCCTTCCTTCCATCCTTCCTTCCTTGCTTCCTTCCTCCCATCCTACCTTCCTTCCTTCCTTTCCTCCCTTCTTCCATCCTTCCTTCCTTCCTTCCATCCATCCTTCCCTCCTTCCTTCCATCCATCCTACCTTCCTTCCTTCCTTCACTCCCTCCCTCCCTCCCTCCCTCCTTCCATCCTTCCTTCCTTCCTTCCATCCTTCCTTCCTTCCTTCCATCCTTCCTTCCTTCCATCCTACAATCCTTCCCTCCCTCCCTCCCTCCCTCCCTCCATCCATCCATCCATCCTTCCATTCTACCTTCCCTCCTTCCATCCTACTTTCCTTCCCCCCCCTCCCTTCCCCCCTCCCTCCTTCCTTCCATCCATCCTTCCTTCCTTCCTTCCTTCCTTCCATTCTACCTTCCTTCCTTCCATCCTACTTTCCTTCCCTCCCTCCCTCCCTTCCTCTCTCCCTCCTTCCTTCCATCCATCCATCCATCCTTCCATCCTTCCTTCCTTCCTTCCTTTCCAGAGGAAGATAAGGGGAATTACTAGTGTCTGAAACAATTTTGTTTCTTGATGGAACTGTGCCATTTGCGATGTTTCATTTTGTGTTTCTCGTTTTCTCCTGAAATAGCTCTATTTGCCGAAGCTTCCCAACTGGGACTGGAAGAAAGGAGACAGTGTCATCTGTTTTGCTGAACTCAAACTTGGGCTAATAGCACAGAGCTGCTTGATACCTGGCTTGACTTCTTTGTTGACCAGTGTGTTCATTAGAGAAGATATAGAGGTAATTCCACACTTCTGTTGTATGGGGCATTGCTTTAGCCAGAAGGCAAATGGGAGAGATCAACCATGAAACAACCAGGCCGGACAAAGATAATGTGTTAAGCAAGGACCACATTAATGGGCAGAAACCCCATTTAAATAGGTTGTGCCCGAGGAAGAGCAAAGAAACGACGGGAACAACCTGATTTTGATCTAACCCAGGGCTGTCCGACAGGCGGCCCGCGGGTCATACACGGCCTGCCAGCCCCTTGGATCCGGCCCCCTACCCTCCTGCAATAAAAATAAAAATTTAAAAATCCCGAATTTTTTTTAAAAGATCCCAAAAAAAGGGCATATGCGCGCGCCGCTTCTGCCGCCCTGACGCTGTGGGAGGGGCCAAGGGGAGCCCCCTTAGCTCCACCCTCCCTCCTACAACGTCAGCCAGGGCGGCAGAACCAGGAGAAATCGCCGCTTCTGCCGCCCTGACGGACGCTGTGGGAGGGAGGGGCCAAGGAGAGCCCTCCTTGGCTTTGCCCTCCCTCCTACACCGGCCCTTGGGCTGGTAGAAGTTGGACAGCCCTGATCTAACCGATGCCAGCTGTCAACCCGTGATCACCTCCTCAGCCTAAACTTGGGCAAAACAGCTCACTTTGGCTGGTCATTTATCCTCAACCTATACCCAAAGGCAGCCTTCTTCATCCATATCCCAGTCTTAATGGCCTAAAGATACAATTCCCTGACCCTACATTTGCCTGCCCATCCCTGAAATAAAGAGACACACAACATTTCATTGGGTTCAAATTGGGCAACTTTTACTTAAATATTACCTATTTAATTTTCCTTAACTTAACTCACCCTACCCGGCCTAATATAAGTAATTTATGGGTGAAACACCTGGATTCACACTATATAACAACGTGATACCCACTGCAACTAATGACAACAACACACAAGGTTACACACAGTAGGTGGGCTAAAATAGTGTCTAATAAAGTCTCCCTAGATATATCTATTTATTTTATTTATTTATTATTTCGATTTCTTGGTCGCCCCTTCCAAGTGGCTCGGGACGACTCACAAATCATTAAAAACAATTACAATCATTGAAAACACAGTAAAACACGGTAAAAACAATACATAGCACCTATTAAAACATAAAAGGATGTAAGAGTTACATCCATAGTTAGATCAGACAGTGGCGCCTGCCCGCTACATGAAGTCATAGCCCTTAGCCATATCATGAAGCCCTAGCGTTGTTCCTACCCAAAGGCCTGTCTAAACAGGAGGGTTTTACAGCCTTTTCGAAAGGCCGGTAAAGTGGGCATCGCACGAATGGCCGGAGGGAGAGCGTTCCATAACATTGGAGCTATGACGCTAAAAGCTCTCCTCCGAGTTGTGGTCAAATGGAGGGCTGTATGACTTGGTACCGTCAAGAGGTTCGATGATTCGGATCTCAGTGGTCTTAGAGCAGTGTTTCCCAACCTTTTTTGAGCCGCGGCACATTTTTTACATTTGCAAAATCCTGGGGCACATCACCAACCGAAATGACACAAAATGACACTCGAACACAGTCATACATATAGTTAATGTGTTTTTAAATGTATTTATACACTCAGTGTGAAACCCGGGCCTGTTTCAATGAACACAGCATAGATATCCTGGCAGGAATGACAGAAAGACACCAACTTCCCACACAGAACTCCCTTAACCAAGAGAAAATGCTATAAGAGTTTGGTGGGCATTGACCTTGGGTATTGGAGTTGTAGCTCACCTATATCCAGAGAGCACTGTGGACTCAAACAATGTTGGATCAGGACCAAACTTGGCATGAATACTCAATATGCCCGAATTTGAACACAGGTGGAGTTTGGGGAAAATAGACCTTGACATTTGGGAGTTTCTGGGATTTATAGTTAACACACAATCAAAGAGCATCCTGAACTCTTGCAACAATGGAATTGAACCAAACTTGGCATATTGAACTCTCATTACCAACAGAAAGTACTGAAAGGGTTTGCTTGGGAATTGACCTTGAGTTTGGAAGTTGTAGTTCACCTAAGCCCAGAGAGCACTGTGGACTCAAACAATGTTGGATCAGGACCAAACTTGGCATGAATACTCAATATGCCCAAATGTGAACACAGATGGAGTTCAGGGGAAATAGACCTTGCCATTTGGGAGTTGTAGTTTCTGGGATTTATAGTTCTCCTACAATCAAAGAGCATTCTGAACCCCACCAATGATAGAACTGGGCCAAACTTCAGAACCCCCAGGAGGCAAGAGGAGGTCTCTACTTGGGGAAAGGGAGGTGGGCCTTCCCAATGCATGGAGAGGGAGAGACCAAGTAGACAACGGGTGGGGAGGGGGGTGTTTATCGAGGTAGGTTTCTTAGGGTTTTTATACTTCAACACACTAGACTCTCCCCCCCCCCCTCCTGGAGGTTCCAATTTCCCACGGCACACCTGATGATCGCTCATGGCACACTAGTGTGCCCCGGCACACTGGTTGGGAAACACTGTGTTAGAGTATCAATTACAAACAAGGTCATCACATATAGCATAGCATAGCAGTACAGAGGTCAACACATTACACCTAGCGATTGCTGGGCGGGTACTGTGAGGCTAAAAGAGCCCAAAAAGTCCGTCAAGTCCAAAGTCTATGGACCCTTGCACTCACGGGTCTCGCATAACATGAAGGAGGGAGCCGGCGTTAGGACCAGGAGATGGAGTAGCTGGAAGCACGCCACAGTCTGGCCGTTTCACGTGGTCAACACGCTTCGTCGGGGCGTTCCTGCTTTGGGACGCTCCTCCTTGGTATGAAGATGAAGCAATATTTTGCTGGTATGTGTACTAGAAGCACATCACAGGTTCAGAAATCAGTAACATCATAGAAAGATGTCTTCCTCTTCATACCAAGGAGGAGCATCCCAAAGCAGGAACGCCCTGACGAAGCGTGTTGACCACGTGAAACGGCCAGACTGTGGCGTCCGCTAACTTGCAGCTATCTTCCCTCATTTGTAAACAAGGGAGTTGACTACCTTAAATCACCCAGTTTAAATCATCTGGTTTGCTATGTACAAATCTTGTTGTGTAAATAATAATAATAATAATAATAATATTGAAAGGCCTGCTTTAGGGTCAACACTAGAAATGAACCCGAATATCAAAAATAAATTAAGGTGCATCACACTGTAGAATTGATGCAGTTTGACACTGGCTCAGTATCATGGAATATGAGTTGAAATGGGATTTTGCATATACAAACAGTCCCCAAGCTAGGAACAAGATAGGTTCCGGAGATCTGTTCTTAAGTTGAATTCGTTTGTAAGTCAGAACCTCACTTTCTGTCCCTGTGATAATTGGATTTTGAAAAATTTGGCTTCTTGTGGAAACAAGGATTGGTGATCTGTATCGTCTCAATTTGTGTTGTAAACCGCCCCGAGCCCCTGGGAGTAGCGCTGGGTAAGTCTAATCTCTCTCTCTCTCTCTCTCTCTCTCTCTCTCTCTCTCTCTCTCTCTCTCTCTCTCTCTCTCTCTCTCTCTTTCTCGCTCTTTCTCTCTCCATCTCTCTCTCTCACTCTCTCACTCTATCTATTACATATAATAAAAGTCAGTGTTTGCAGGCGGTGGTGCGGCCGAGCGACTGAGTGAAGGGAGGAATATGTGCCAGCATTTTGATTGGCTGCCACTGTGAGATTATTTGCATAAAGGGCTCTGACTGGCCAGCCTCAGAACTCCAACCTTCTACGGCCCCAGACAGAGGGGATAGATAGCCACTGAAATGGTATTTGCATAAAGGACTACGATTGGCCAATTACATTCCAACATTCTAAAGTGACTCAGCAGAAAAAGGAAAGGCCTCAGGCAGTCAGCCACAGCAATGACGGATCAGGACCAAACTTGCCAAAAAGGGGCCCAATGGCCCAACCTGGTGCGGTTTAGGCCAGGATGGGCCACGAATGATGGGATTTGCAATATCTTCACCTCATTCACTTCCCAAACAACACTGTAGCCCCTATAAATCACAGACCAGGCCCAACATTGACAGCAAGGCTTCCCTAACTTGATTTTCCTGACTAAGTCTCAGCTCATGGGATATTGTTAGGCTTCCTCAACTTGATTTTCCTGACTAGGCCCCCAACAATGACAGAACAAGACCAAACTTGGCACACAGACCCCCAAGATGCACCCTACATCCTGGTGCAGTTTGAGGAGGATGGACCATTGATGATTGGACTTGCAGTACTTAAATTCACTTCCTTAGAGCACTGTGGACCACACCAATGACGACACAGGCCCAAACTTGGCACACAGAGGCCCAATGGCCCACTTTACAAACCTGCTGCAGTCTACAGCAGGCTGGCTCACAATGATGGGATTTGCAGTACCTTCACCCAATTCATTTGCCTCAGAACATTGCAGTCCCTACAAATCACAGACCAGGCCCAAACTTGGCACACAGAGTACCCATGACCCACTCTACATCCTGGTGCATTTTGAGTGGGATGGACCACGGATGATGGGAGTTGAAGTACCTTCACTCACTTTCTGAGACTGCTGTGACCCTCATCCAATGACTGATCAAGACCACACTTGGCACACAGAGCCCCCATGACCCACTCTACATCCTGGTGCAGTTTGGAGAACGGGGGACCATGGAGGATGGGACTTCCAGTACCTTCCCTCACTTCCAGAGACTGCTGCAACCCTAATCCAGAGAATGATCAAGACCAAATGTGACACGCACAGGCCCCATGACCCCTCTACATTCTGTGCTGTTTGGAGGGGGGTGAACCATGGCCAATGGGACTCGCAGTAACTTCACTAACTTCCTGAGACCACTGCAAGGCACATAAACATCTAATAGTAACCAACCTTGGCACACAAGGCCTTCCTCAAATAACCCAGACACCGCCGGGTCCACAGCTAGTAAATAAATAAAGGGTTAGTTGAGATCTCTTTACCACATAACTCTTTCATGAGTGAATTTCCCTTCTGGAGGGTTGATTCTTCATACTTTCTGCTGTCTCACCTCTGTTCTTAACTATGAGTCATTTCTAAGTTGGATGTTCGTATTTTGGGCACTGCCTGTAAATGTTGTTTTGAAAACAATGGTCCACATATTGAGCCAATGGTTCCAGGGCTGAGCGTCAACCTGACACTGTTAGCTGACGGGGAAGGGTTATTTCCTTATGTATTTTTGGGAGTATCAAAAATAAAGGTGTTCTCGGATAGAGTTTTAACAAAAGCTTTCTGTCTTTTACTGCAACACATTGGTTAAAACAGCAAATGGAATTTAATATAAAGCACCAGAATGAAATAGAAGGCCAAGAATATAAGGTGATGACTCAACTTTTCTCATCTGATTTCATTGACATGTCTTTCAAAGATTCTTGCCGGTGAGTAGCTTATTTTTTCCTCCCCTTTCTCATGACAGCTTAGGCCTCACCAATAATAATCATCTCAAACTGCTCACCTAGCTGTGTTTGCAGGTGAGCATCTTGGACTTTTCTACAGGCAGGCCTGGATTACCCATAAGGCCATCCGAGGCCAAGGCCTCGGGCGGCAGATTTGGGGGGGGTGGCATTTCTGGGCCTGAAGGAAGGGGTGAGAGGAAGTCCTGCCGCCCCTAGGGAGACTCACGCGGCTTCCCCCGCTGTCGCCCCACTTGCGCGGGCGGGCGCCACTCCTTCCTTCAGCGAAGGGAGGAGGGGCGCCGGTGCGAGCGGGGCGGCAGCGGGGGAAGCCACATGAGTCTCCCTAGGGGCGGGACTTCCGGCGGTGCCTTCTCCCTCACGCCGGCAGCGGCTCCACCCCCCTCCCTTCAGTGAAGGGAGGGGGCGGAACCGGCGTGAGGGAGAAGGCACCGCTGGAAGTCCTGCCCCTAGGGAGACTCACGCAGCTTCCCCCCGCCGCCCCCTGCTCTCCCGTGCCCCAAACACGAGCGGGGGCGACGGTGAAAACAACATGTGTCTCCCTTGGGGCTGGACTTCCGGCGGCGCTTTCTCCCTCTTGCCGGCAGCGGCTCCGCCCCTCCTCCCTTCAGTGAAGGGAGGGGGCGGAACGGGCGAGAGGAGAAGGCGCCGCTGAAGTCCCGCCCCTAGGGAGACTCGCGTGGTTTTCACCGCCGCCGCCCCGCTCGTGTTTGGGGTACAGGCGAGTGGGGCGGCGGCGGCGAAAACTGCATGAGTATGGTGGTGTTCTTCCTGTGGTGCGGGCTGGTAGAGGACTTCCGTTTTCTTCAGGCTGACGTCCAGCCCAAACCGCTCTGCAGCTGCTGCAAAGCAGGATGTTAGGCGCTGCAGGGCTGCTTCTGAATGGGCGACAAGGGCAGCATCTTCAGCAAAAAGCAGCTCACGGACTAGATAGTTTAGAGTCTTAGTGCGAGCCCTCAGGCGGCTTAAGTTGAACAAGCTGCCATTACTACGATAGCGTATATATATGCCGTCTTCTTCTTGTAGGTCTGCCGTAGCCCTTATATTGTGTTTTATTATATATTGTGTTATACTGTTGTTATTAGTTGTTTTGAACCTGCAATGTTGTTGTTTTTATTGATTCTATGTAAACAGCCTTGAGCCTGCTGGAAGGAGCGGTATACAAGAGTGAATAATAAACAAACAAACAAACAAACTATACCTCTATTGGAGGTCAACTGTTCAGGAACCCTCAACTTCCCTGCTTTTGCAAGTATAGTTGATGATCTTTGCCCTGCTAGTGCTTCAATATTTTTCAGTTTCCAGTTGTGTTGGTCTCTGTGCATGGACTGGGAAGGGAAGATCACCTTGTCCTCCATCTCAGTCAGCAATTTCTTGGATCAGATCTGGAGAGTATGAACCAATATTGACCCAGACTTGCATATTCAGTAGTGTAACTTGCACTATGTCGGCATTCTGATCCAACCATTCTGATCAGATTTTACAGCCTAGAGCAGAGGTTACCAAACTTATCATGCACCGGGAATGTGGTGCAGCTGGCTGGGTGTCAGTTGCATAAGATCTCTAATGACCAGAAGGTCATGAGTTTGAGGCCTGCCTGGGTTGGCGTGAGCTCTCGGCCAATTTGTGTAGCTCGTTGCCGACCTTTGCAACCCGGAAGAAAGTTATTTATTTATTTATTGTTTCGATTTGTATACCGTCCTTCCAAATTGGCTCAGGGTGGTTTACAGTATGTCAACCAATAACAATTTAAAACAATAACACTGTACAGTATCAGCATTAACTAATTAAAACAGATTATCAGTATTTGCTCCAACCAAGGAGTGGTTAGAGGTTAAATGCCTGACTGAAAGGGCTGTTTTGCAAGCTTTCCGAAAGGCTAGCAAGTCAGTAATTGCTCGGACTTCAGATGGCAGAGAATGCCATAGACTCGGTGCAACCACAGAGAAGGCCCTTTGCCTTGTAGAAGACAAATTGATGTTTCATAAGGAAGGAATCTGTAGGAGGTTGTGATCCTCTGATCGAAGAGATCTCTGGGGAACATATGAGAGAAGACGGTCCCTCAAGTACATCGGCCCCAGACCATACAAGGCCTTGAAGGTCAAAACCAACACTTTGAAGACAAGCCGGTGCTCAATTGACAACCAGTGCAGTCGCTGCAGAGTTGGAGTAATATGAGCCCTGGCTGGTACTCCGGCCAAGAGTCTCGCTACCACCTTCTTCACCATTTAAGCCTCCAGATGACCGACAAAGGAAGACCAATGTAAAAGGCGTTACAGTAGTCTAGCCTTGAGATGACCATTGCCTGGATTACCGTGGCTAGGTCGCGTCCGGTGAGATAGGGAGCCAGCCGCCTAGCCTGCCATAGGTGGAAAAATGCAGATCTACTGATAGCGGAGACCTGAGCCTCCATTGACAGTAGCGGGTCCAATTGGACCCCCAAGCTCTTTACTAAGAACGACGGGTGTAATGCCTCGCCGTCCAGCATAGGTGTTCCTTTCTTCTCCCCTCCTTCCTTCCCTCCATCCTTTCTTTCCTTTCCACTCCCCTTCTTCCTGCTTTCCTTTCTATTTTCTTGCTGTTTTCTCTTCTCCTTTCTCCCATCCATCCTTCCTCCTATCCTTTCCTGTATTTCTCCCCTCCTTCCTTCCATCCATTCATGTATGTGTGCATGTCTTTATGTATATGTGTGTGTGTATATGTGTGTGCTTATGTTTGTGTGTATATGCATATTGTGTGTGTGTAGTTATGTATATGCATGTTTGTATTTGTATATGCGTGTATATGTGTAGATTTGTGTAAGTACAGATGTGTGTATGTGTATATTTGTATTTTTCTGTGCATGTATATGTGTGTATGTGTGTATGTGTTCCTTTCTTCTCCCCTCCTTCCTTCCTTCCTTTCCTCCATTCTTGTATCCTTTCCTTCCTTTCCCCTCCCCTCCTTCCTTCCTTCCTCCTCGCCACCACCGCTGCCGCCAGGGCCTTCCTCGCCGCCCTCGGCTTCTCTCCTTCTCCGGCTCCTGCTCGGGAAGTAGAAGGCGGCGATGCCAGCTCCAGCCCTGCTCTCGACTCAGCCTGCTCCTCATTCCCCTCCTTCGCGCGTGGTAGGTGGTTATTTTTAGTTTGGGAGGGGGAGGAGAGGAGCGCGCTGCCATTTTGTTGTTTTGCGCAGTGGGTCATGGGAATTATAGTCCCAAACGTTTTTCCGGTTTTTGTGTGTGTTGTTTTTATTTTTGGGTGTTTTTTTTTTAGCTGCAAACATAGCGAGTAGGGTTCTAAGTCTATGTGGGCTAGTTTTGTGTTTCTGCCTTGCGTGGTTTTGTTGCCTATATACTTATAATAATGGATGTTGCATTTTTATATATATAGATATATTCCACTTGCACTATTAATTGCTTGTTACCCAATACAGGAATAATCTAAATTACATTTTGTATATATCACCTATTAGTATCATGTTGTAAGCAAGTCAACAACAACAAAACTTTATTACGGTCACTGACCAGCACAAAGCGGGCACAAGCACCCTAAGAAGAGAAGGACAACTCCCCAGTAAACAGTTATTTAAAATTAGATTACAAATCAGTATAAAATATATTTCAAAAGACAGGATATTGTTGCCTTAAGGTGTCAATCATCCTCCGTCTGATATTAAGAGCAGCAGCACAGAACTGAGCAACACTGTAAGTCATTGCAGTGCTAGAGTCCGAAAGCAGCAGGGTGGAATAGCATCTTTCACTGCGCCCCGGGTACTTTGAAAGCCATAGCCCAATGAGAATGGATCTAAGATCTCTGTAGAACATGCATTGAAGAAGCACGTGCTCAGTTGTTTCCACATCACCAGACCCACAGGGGCATAGTCTCTGCTTGAAGGGGGTCTTCCGATACCTCCCCTCCAATACAGCCGATGGGAGGGCATGGCATCTTTAGAATAACAGAGCTCGGTGGCTGAAAAGCCACAAAACACAGTACCCTCAAGGGGTCACAGAAAGAATAAGGCAACCAAATGTAAATGCAATATCATGTATAATTCACAAATAATAAATGCATATAAACAGCATATCTATAGGGAATACATAAGAACATAAGAAGAGCCATGCTGAATCGGACCTCAGCCCATCTAGTCCAGCATTCTGTATCACACAGTGGCCCACCAGTTGTACACGGGGATCTCGAGCAGAAGGGAGGGCAAAACCCTGACCTGCTCCCGACCCCCCACAACCAGTACCCAGGGAAATCCTGCCTACCTCAACCAACTCCGAGGTGGCACTTGAATGTCCTTTTCAGTAACTACCGATACACTTGGCATCCATGAATCTGTCTAATCCTGCCTTGAAGTTCTTCAGGCTGACACCCAACTGGGTGAAATCTATCACAAAGTCCCACGCAGGGGTGATCAATCAAATATTCGAAAATATGAGTATTGCTACTTAGCCTGGGCTATAGTGATTTTCTGTTTGTGGTATGTATACCTTCTTGCGGTGTTATTGTTATTATTATCGGGGTTTTACCCTTGCTTTAATATATTGTCACCTTTCAGATTTTGGACGCCGTATTTGATTTGCCTTGAAAAAACCAGATTTACTGGTGAAACGGATTCTAGGCCTGTTTATATTTCGCATTGCAACTCCGTCGGCCTGCTTACCCACTTTGAGGAGCTCCACCTGACTCCTCAGCGTCCTGCACTGGTCGCTTGGCCAGGAAGATCCCATTCGGATTTTCCTCACCCCCGACATTGTGTCGTTTTGGGAATCTTATCCGTTGACATTTGCTTCGTTCCTTCCTCATCGGGGGCAGGATTGGAACCTTTACAATTTTGGCATTGGCACCTTTTCGTTCCCCATCAGGGGCTGGATTGGAACCCTTACAAATACTCGCCTTTGTGAGTTTGGGTCCATTGGGGCTACACATATGATTATTCTGACTCATATTTTCGAATATTTGATTGATCACCCCTGCGTGGGACTTTGTGATAGATTTCACCCAATTGGGTAATGTATTCCCTATAGCAGTGGTTCTCAATCTTCCTAATGACATGACCCCTTAATCTAGTTCCTCATGTTGTGGTGACCCCCAACCATAATATTATTTTTGTTGCTACTTCACAACTGTACATTTGCTACTGTTATGAATCATAATGTAAATATCTGATATGCAGGATAAATCCTGGTATGCAGGATTCACTGGACCAAATTTGGCACAAATACCCAATATGCCCAAATTTCAATACTGATGGGGTTGGGGAGGTGTGTCTTGATTTTGTCATTTGGGAGTTATAGTTGCTGGGATTTATAGTTCACCTACAATCAAAGAGCATTCTGAACTCCATCAATGATAGAATTGAAGCAAACTTGGCACACAGAACTCCCATGATGGACAGAAAATACTGGAAGGGTTTGGCGGGCATTGACCTTGAGTTTTGGAGTTGTAGTTCACCTACATCCCAAGAGCACGGTGGCCTCAAAACAATGATGGATCTGTACCAAACTTGACATGAAAATCAACATGCCCAAATGTGAACAATGGTGGAGTTTGGGGGAAATAAACCTTGACATTTGGGAGTTGTAGTTGCTGGGGTTTATAGTTCACCTACAATCAAAGAACATTGTGAACCCCACCAACAATAGAATTGGGCCAAATTTCCCACACAGAACCCCCATGACCAACAGAAAATACTGTGTTTTCTGATGGTCTTTGGCGACCCCTCTGACAACCCTTCACGACCCCTCCAGGGGTCCCGACCCCCAGGTTGAGAAACACTGCCCTATAGATATGCTGATTATATGCATTTATTATTTGTGAATTATACATGACATTGCATTTACATTTGGTTGCCTTATTCTTTCTGTGACCCCTTGAGGGTACTGTGTTGAGGGCATGGCATCTTGCCAGGGTAAAAGCCCTTCGGTGTTTGGGCACCTCCAGGTCTGTTAGGTATGCCATGGGGGCAGTGAGGTATCTAGTGGCTTTCCTAGCAATGAATGCTGGGGAGCAGGCTAGGTTGGATTGGCGCTCTATGTCCAGGATCCGTTGCTTAATGAGATCCTTGGCTTGGTCCCATCTCATGCTTAGCAGTTGTCCTTGGGAGAAACCCAGCGTTGCGATCTTTGCTGCTACTGTTTTAATCCATGTGGACTGGAAGTCGTCTCTCACGATGAGGGGGGCAAGACCACATGGGGAGAAGCATAGGTGTAGCCAGTAATTGAGACTAGCTGTCCATATTCTCGCTTCCACTTTCACAAAGCCTGTCTCCAATCGCAAGTCATTACATGCAGCATACTGGATTTCCTGACAATGGATAACACAACTGGTCCGCCATCATTCGCTTGTTAAGACCTGCTGGCGGAAGGTGGAGCAGAGGCGCTGTTGAAGGGACTCCAGTCCCAGCCGTCTTGCGCATGATTCACGCTCAAAGCAGATCAGAGGCGCCAAATGGGGAACTCCAGCCCCGACGGCCTCGCGCATGCTTCACACCCGAGGGTGGAGCAAAGGCGCTCATCTTCATGTTGCCAGACTCATGAGCTCAAAGAAGGATGGCGGCCATTTTCGCGGCATTTCTCCTCAGTCTTTTTTTCCCCGTTAGAGCCGCCATCGTGGTAGCCAACTGAAAACTCAGATGTGTGAGTTTCATTACTTCAGTGGGTAAAACTCACTCAGGAGAAATTAGTACTTGGTCTCCCCTCCAAGTACTAATCAGGGTTGACACTACTTAGCTTTCAAGATCCTATGGAAATAGATTTCTTTAGGATAGCTATCCAAAGACAGCGAGAGTCCAGTCTGGCTTTAGGTAACCAGTAGGCATGAGAAAAATGAAACGGAAATTAAAAGGATTCGTAAGAGATTCGTATGAAATGGGACTTTTGAGGTTTTACGTATCGCTGCCGCGATCCCGGAAGTAGACTTCCTTTTACGGTCCTTGAGGCCAACAATTTGCGTTATGATCGTAAGAAATTCTTAAGTATTAATTAATTAATTATTGTACTACTCACTTCTCCCTGTCTTCTCCCCTCATTTCCTTCCCCTTCATTCAGCTTCTTCTTTTCCCGCATTTCTATGAGGAACTGGAAGTGACGCTGCTGCTAGGCAATGCATTCTGGAAAGTGTAGTCCAGGCTTTCCCCCTCCTTCTCTTCCCCGTTGCTCTGCCATGCCCATCGCAGGGGCCTGCTCTACACACACACACACACACACGCTTCTCCTCCTCTCTCTCCAGGCTTTCCCCCCTCCTTCTCTTCCCCGTTGCTCTGCTGCCATGCCCATCGCAGGGGCCTGCTCTACACACACACACACACACACGCTTCTCCTCCTCTCTCTCTAGGCTCCCCCCCTCCTTCTCTTCCCCGTTGCTCTGCCTTGTCCCATCGCAGGGGCCAGCTTCAGCCCTCCAGGTACGTGTTTTGGACTTCAACTCCCACCATTCCTCACAGCCTCAGGCCTCTTCCTTTTCCTCTCAGCCTGGGCAAACTTGGGCCCTCGCTCCCTCAGGATCGGGGTGAGAGAGAGGCAGCAAGGAGCGAGGGGGGGCTCCTCCTCCTTTTTTTGCTGCTTCCAAGAATAGAATACCCCCCTCCCTCCTTCCTATTTGGAGAGTCCCATCTAGAATTCAGTGTGGTTTATTCAAGTTTTGGCCTACAACTCCCAGAAATCCCAGCCAATTTACCAGCTGTTAGGATTTCTGGGAGTTGTAGGCCAAAACCATCTGGAATGCACATGCTCTGGCATACGAATTACTAACGGATTTCGTTAGTACTTAAGTTACATTTCCGAAATTTTGGGAATTTTTTGTAAGTCTTTCTTTTACTAATCAAAAAAAAATCCCCCCCCCCCTTTGATTTACGATTCGCCATTTTAGGATTCTAAACCATGCCTAGTAACCAGCTCTCGATAAGTAATAATAATTGTAACATCAATTAAAATAAACAATAAATAATAATATGAACTTATAATTTGAATTGTTTTAAAAAAATAATTAATTATTAATTTATTAATTTTGAAATGATAGTAATAAATAGCCACCAAGATGAATAACATTAACATCAATCATTGATCTGTGGTGGTAACAAATCATCACCACATGAGGAATATTAAATTTTATTAATTAGGAGATGGTGGTTAAAAATCACTACCAAGATGATAATGTTAATAATCAATAGTTAATATCAAATTATATTTATACGCTAGTCAAAGAATATGAGTTAACATTCCTAGCTGTTGCAGCAGCGCCGGAGTAAACGATCTGAGGTGGCAGCCCCTCCCACTGGCTATATATGCTCGAGGGGAGTGTGGGCGGGGCTACCATTTAAAGCGATATTGGCTTTTTAAAGGATTTCGAGCTATCCGCGCAGGCGCTGGAAATACCGCCACCCTTTTTGTCTTTGTTTATTTGAACATTAATTTGTTAAACCTAAACTATTTTTTTTCTTTTCACAGATTGTGCTTTGTGAAGCTGAATCTCATACTGCTAGCTATTGAATATCAATCCGGCGCTCGTGCAAATAGGTGATGAAACATATTGCTGAACAGAACACCTCTAAATGATACCAACAGTACCCCCTCCTCCTCATACTTTGATTGATATATACCAGTGGTTCCCAAACTTTTTTGGCCTACCGCCCCCTTTCCAGAAAAAAAATTCCTCACCGCCCCCCTAGAAATTATTTTTTTAAAAAATGTAATAGCAATTAAACAGAAAGATATATGTATGAATGCAATGGTTCTCAACCTTTCTAATGCCGTGACCCCTAAATAAGGTTCCTCATGTTGTTGTGACCCCCAACCATATTTTCATTGCTACTTCATAAACAATTTTGCTACTCTTACGAATTCTAATGCAAATATCTAATATGCAGGATGTATTTGCATTGTTACAAATTGAACATAATTAAAGCATAGTGATTAATCACTAAAACAATATGTTTGGGGAGTATGGACAACCAATGATGGGATTTGCAGTACCTTTGACCAATTCAGCTCTGTCTTCCACAGCCGAGACCCCATGAATGACAGACCTGGATCAAACTTGGCACACAAACTCCCATGACCAACAGAAAATACTGGAGGGCTTTGGGAGGAATTGACAGTGATTTAGGGGAGATGTAGTTCACATTTGGAGAGCACTCTGAACCCAAACAACCCTGGATCTGGACCACATTTGGCACAAATACTCAATATGCCCAAATTTGAATACTGGTGGGGTTGGGGGGGGGGAGGGATTGATTTTGTCATTTGGGAGTTGTAGCTGCTGGGATTTATAGTTCACCTATAATCAAAGAGCATTTTGAACTCCCAACAGCAATGGAATTGAACTAAACTTGAGCAATAGAGAATACTGGACCTTGGAAATTGGGAGCAGCTTGCATTTTCCTTCGTGCCACTGACATCTCCCAGGAGGCGCCTGTAAATGCCGCAGTGACTCAGGGGGCGTTTGCAGATGCGGCGGCTTTCCTTCTCCGCTGGACCAACTGGCAGGCACATACTCGCAAGCGCGCAACTGTCTCAGCCTGCCAGTTGGAATCCCTGCACAGGCATTGCCTGGAAACCACAGTGCCCGCCCCCTTCCTCTCCTCAACTCCGTTGGATTGGAAGGGGCAATACAGGACTGCGCTGTGGGCGGAGTTGAGAAGAGGAAGGGGGCGTGCACTGCAGTTTCCAGGCAGCGCCTGCACAGGGTTTCCAACTGGCAGGCGCACACTTGTGCGCTTGTGAGTTGGAATCTTGCCAGTGCCCCCTTACAGGGCTTCAGTGCCCCCCAAATTCTCCTGAGCCTCCCACCGCCCCCTTGGATCACCTCACCGCCCACTAGGGGGCTGTACCGCCCACATTGGGAACCACGGATATATACTGTGGCAAGAGCCACTTGCTCTGAAGCTTATTAGAAATAGCCCCATCTGATTTTGATTTTGGAGAAAAAGCAGGCCCGGATTACCCATAAGGCCACCCTAGGCCAAGGCCTAGGGCGGCGGCCTTGGCGGGGGGCAGCAGATCCGGACTCCCGAAAACTAAAAAAATTAAATTTAAAAAACCCGCCCCCTTACAGCGCTTTCATCATACCTCGGGAGAGGGTGGGAGGAGAGCGCTGCAAGGGCGCGGGGAGGAGGGAATGGTGCCCTCCCCTCACCATCACCCCCCTGGGCCGCCCCCTTGTAAAGGAAGGAGGCGGCGAGGAGGAGGAAGGGAAGCCCTTCATCCTCATCCTCCTCGCTGCCTCCTTCCTTTGCAAGGGGGCGGGCCAGGCAGCGAGGAGGAGGATATGGACAGAAGCCGCACAACCCGGGCAGCAGCGCCCTGGGGGTGGGACTTCCCTTCTTCCTCCTCCTCTCACCCTCCTTTCGGTCGCGGGAGGAGGAGGCGACGGAAGCCTCACGGCATCAGCCGTGGGGCGTCCATCCGCCTTCTCCACCTCCACCCGCAACCAAAAGGAGGGCGCGAGGAGGTGGACGGAAGCCCCGGGGCCGCGTGGCTTCTGTCGCCGCCTCCTCTCACCCTCCTTTCGGTCACGGGAGGAGGAGGCAACAAAAGCCGGCTGCCTCCTCCTCCCACGACCGGAAAGAGGGCGCAAGGAGGAGGCAGACGGAAGCCGCACGCCCGGGGCTGCCGGCGCACATGTGCAGCAGCGCCCTGGGGGTGGGGCTTTCCGCGCCCTGGGCGCAGGGCTTTCCGCGCATTAGGGGCGCCGGGCGTCTTTTGGTCTAGGGCGCCAAAAGATGCTAATCCGGGCCTGAGAAAAAGGGGAACCCCTCATGTGATTCAGGGTGGGAGTTGCTACTCTTATCTGCAATCCCTTTTTATCTATTTCGGGTACATGTGCTTTCTACCCAAAAAAACTATGAGTGACAACCTTTTTCAATGAATAAGGCGAAGACTAACCTGTTTATTATTATTCTCACACTGTTTGACAACAGCATTCTGATCAACCCACCTGCCTCGACTAAAATAGATGGCAACACAATGGGGTTTTTCATGGCCAAATCTGTAAAGGAACTCAAAAGGTAATTGCTTTTTATTATAGGCATTCAAGATTTGATATTAGAATTATACTTCAAATGCTGTGCTTTGGAGTGGATTATAGCGCCTCATTAAAAACAAGATGTATACATGTTTGAAATGCACATAAGAGAGAGACAATGTGGTATAGTGGTTTCAGTGATGGACTAGGACTCTGGAAGGCAAACGTAAGGACAGGAGGGTTTGAACAGATGACAAATCCCCCCAAGCTGACACCACTTATAATATATCAAGGGCTGGGACCCTCTGCTGCCACCAATTATAATGGGATAAGGGCTTGTGAAATTAAGAAATCCCATCGGCTGAACCCCAAATACAATGGAATGTGGGGCTCTTTAAATACAACAACAACAACAACAACAATTTTATTGATTAGCTAGAAGCCATATCAAATACACACAGAACACAGACACATTGCAATGATTCTAAAAACAATCTGAGGAGAATTCTAGACCATTACATCAATTAAACCCCTGTTTTGCCCAGCAGGAGGGATTCTAAGGGAGGTGGTAACAATTCACAGGTCCTCATCTCCAACACAATTTATTCCAATTGCATCTATGTAATCAGATCTTAGTTTCATGGCTTTACAGAGAAAACGAGCAGTAGCATCTGTTATCAGCTTGTTGGAGCCGGCCAGCAGAAGTGAGACTTTTGCTAGAGGGTCCCAATGATTTTTTCCCACGAGAAATATCTCTAGCAGTTGTTTTCTCTCTATTTGATAGATTTTGCAATAGAGCAGAAGATGAGTTAGATCTTCGATCTCAGGGGCACCACAAATACAGATACGCTCTTCATAGGGAATTTTCTTGAACCTCCCATATCTCACCATTGAATCTAATTGCTCAAACCTGGCTCTAGTGAAAATGTTCCTTAGGTGGTGTAACCTTCCTTGCTGTAAGTAAGTGGTTAATGGGAAGGATTTCTTAAAACCACTCAACCATCTCAGGGAAACGGTAGAACCCAAAGAGTCTATATCGGTTTGGGCCGCAATGTCATTAATTCGTTGACGCACTTCTTTGAAGTGCTTACTTAACTCTTGACCAGATAGGTGGACTGGGAATATTACCTGAATGCCGCACCTTCGGATGTAATCAAACAAATGGTCAGCCCCCGATTTATAAGAACTGCTAGATTGTTCCAGCAAACATAATTTTGGGAGGCGAGACGCCTCCATCTCCATGACCTTGAGCCAGTAGTTAAAGGCTCTGATCTTAGATTGTGTGCTAATAGAGAACATTCCCAACTCCGCCCTAACTGCCGCTGCTGGGGAGCTTCTATCGACCCCTAAAAACCACTTCAGATGTTGAGCTTGGGCCTTATCCAGGAGGGGAGTATCATTTGCACCCCAGATTTCAGAACCATAAAGAAGCAGCGGGGAGATTTTGTGATTGTAAACTTTCAGAAGGGGAACGAGGGAGCCCGGTTGCCGTTGATTCAGCAGCTTTAAGAGTAAGCTCGTTCTGCCCTTGGCTTTAGTTGAACACCTGTGGAAATGATTATGCCATAGACCATTTTCTGCAAAGTCTAATCCTAGGTAAGTGAAGGAACTCTTTAAATAGAAATCCAAAGCTGCAATAAGCTGGAATGACCTTGCGGTCAGAAAACCTTCTGAAAGTCCACTGTAGGGGTGGATATTAGGGTTGGTCTCTGCGGTTTAACAAATTATTTGAAATCAGATTAAATTCGTATAAAAAGTTAATTTAATTGTTTTTAGAACCATGTGCTCCAATCCAGAAGTGTAATTTATTTACCAAACCTGGGGGCCGCCAATTTTCTTAATTACTGTAATTAGATCGTATTTCCCCTCTCAGTTATTCTAACAGGAATATTTATCTCCTCCAAAATAGCTTTTCAGGGTACTTAACAGACATATCAGGGCCCTTTGCCTGGTTGGAGGATAATTAAAGTAAAAGGCCTCCTGGAGGAAGTGAAGAAGCAAGGGGGAACCATAGAGAAAAAACGGGGGCTCCTAGAGCGCCTTGGAGGACTGAAGGGAAAATAGCACTTTAAACATCCAGAAAATCGGGGTAGATAGAAGGAAAAGAGGAGAAGCAGAGATAAAGGTTGAAAGAACAGGAGGAGGGAGTGACAAGAGCACAGAGTGAAGAAGGAAAACTACAGAAGAAAGTGGAAACCATAGAGAAAAAATGGAGGTTCCTAGAGCGCCTGGAGTTCTGAAGGAAAAAACAGGCTTCGCGCGGCTTTTCTCCGACCAAGTCCAAGCCCCTTCTGCCAGGAAGGAAAGGCGCAGCTCGATCCCTCCCCACAGATGGCCATCCAGCCCCTGCCCAATAATAATAGACCCCTAGAGTTGGAAGGGAGCCCCCAAAGGGCACCCAGCCCAACCCCCTTCTGCTTTGATGTAGGAAGGCACAAGCAAAGCCCTCCCCACAGGTGGCCACCCAGCCCACTTCATCATCGTCATCACCATGCCACAGAATCCAAGGCATAGGAGGGACCCCCAAAGGGCATCCAGGCCAAGCCCCTTCTGCCAGAAAGGAAAGGCACAGCTCTGTGATACTCTGTAAGTCACCCTAAAAATTAATTTTGGAGAAGGTTGATATATTCCTGTTACAAGAACCTCATACTGTATAAGTTGGTGGCACCATTTCTATATGCTATACATCTTCAGCTCCAGTCAATTGCACTCCAGAAGTGAAGGCAAATGTTTCCCCCTTGATTTGCCTGTGATGTCAGCCCTGTAAGTGTTTTCCTGCTGTGCGCATGCGCTGGAATAAGGACTAATAACGAATTCCGTTATTAATTACGTTACATTTCAGAAATTTTTGGAAATTTTTTAAAGTATTTCTATTACTAATAAAAAAAAATCCCCCCCCCCCCATTGAATTTTAGAACCATGATTTTTTTTGGATCAACCAAGCCTAGTGGATATCTTCGGTTTAAAATACTTTGAAATCTGTAAATTTTTGTATTTAAAATTAATTTCAAAGTTTTTTGACTCTCGGGGCCCATATCGGGGCCCATAATTTCCATATTGAACCCGGGTGCCGCCATTTTCTGTAAAGGTCACGTTATTAGGTCGTTTTCCCCCCTCCTCCCTTCTCAACTCGCGAAAGGGGACTGGAAGGCAGCAGCCTCTCCTTTCTCCTCTCGCCAGCTGAGAGCAAGCCTTGGTGCGGTTTTTTTTCCTTTGGCAGAGGAGGGGAAAGAGCGTCTGCCCCCCCTCCCCCACCAAAGAAAATAAACCGCACCAACCAAGGTTTGGCTGGCGCGGTTTATTTCCTTTATCAGGGGAGGGGGAAGAGCGTCAGCCCCTCCTCCTCCCCTGCCAGGGAAATAAACCGCAGCAGCCAAGGCTTAGCGCGCTTTAGATGCTGGCAAGGGAGGAGGAGCGGACGGGGCCCTCCCTGCCCCTTCTCCCTCCCGGGATCTAAAGCGTGCCAAGCCTTAGCGCGGTTTAGATCCTGGCAGGGGAGGAGGAGTGGACTCAAGCCTTGATTCGCGTTAGTTCTTGGCAGGGAAAGAGATGTGCGGGCACCTCCTTCCCTGCTGAGAACTAACAGGAAATAATAACGAATTTTCGTTATTAATTACGTTTCAATTACAAAATTTATTGAAAAATTTTTGGATTAATTTCTATAACGACCCAGCAACGAAGATTTCTCCAAATCAGTTATGTGGAAATCTTGCACAGAAAGAAAAATATTTTCTGCACAGTAAGTAACATTCAGTGTCCAGGAATGAATATTTCCATGATGAAATATTATTTTCCATCATAGAAACAACCACATGTAAATATTTCACAAAGTAAATATCAAACTTACTCCAAAGTTCTTGACATCAGAATTTCTTAGCACTGAAAAACATGGATTTTTTTTGCCAATTTATAATTATATTTTCTAAATATATATTTAAAATATTATTTTCAATCTGGTTACCTTTGTATTGCTTTGGGTTGCTCTACCAAATATTTTGGCAGTTTTCTACATGTTCAGTGCAATGTTTTTCGCCCCCCCCCCCCCCATTTTTGTTATCCAGGGTTCGGTATTATTGCAAACAGTGCCACAATCATATTATGAACCCAGAACTTATTGGAAAGTGTAATTGCAAAGGTCAAAAAGGATTCTCCCTTATTGGTAAGTAATTTTGGAAAGACAGAAAACAGTCAGTATTCACATACATTTCTGTTCTGTATTAAAGGTAATAACTCTTGCATTTAATGGACATTTGTTCTTCCCTGTGTAAAGTTTTATTTGTATATAGATGAATGTGTATGGAAGGAAGTGTCCATAGCCTCCGAGGGGCTCCCTCTAAGCCACGGGTGGGCAATTATTATTTCCAAGGGGCCACACGAGAGCCAAAAAATATTATGGAGGGCCGCACCTAAAGGCTGAACTACATTCTAATCTACATAAGTTCCAGTGAGAGTCAAGGTTACTGGAGTTCTCTCTAGCTGTCTCAAAACTAACTTCCATCGAATCCTCATTATCGAATCCTCATTAACCCTTTTTGCAGAAATGTCCCCATCTGGCCATTCATCCTCCCCATCCTGGCCCTGATCCACTGGCAAACAACACAACAAGTCACAAGACTTCGATATAAAAATGTATCTATTTGATTTCCATATAATGCATAGCACTGGTATATATTAGGCATGGTTTCGAACCCAAAAATCGCGATTCTAAAATCAAATGGGGGGGGGGGATTTCTTTTGATTAGTAAAAGAAAGACTTACAAAAAAATTTCCAAAAAGTTCTAAAATGTAACTTAATTACTAACGAAATTCGTTAGTAGTTCGTATGCCAGCGCATGCGCATTCCAGATGGTTTTGGCCTACAACTCCCAGAAATCCTAACAGCTGGTAAATTGGCTGGGATTTCTGGGAGTTGTAGGCCAAAACTTGAATAAATCACACTGAATTCTAGATGGGACTCTCCAAATAAGAAGGAGGGAGGGAGGGAGTGCCCTCCTTTGCAGATTTACTTCTGAGTAAACCTCTCTGTTTACATATTTCCAGGCTTTCAGCCGAAAGAAGGAGCGACTTTAGGGCTTGCCTTGCCATAATACTTATTGGCAAGGGAGGCGGGAGGGTGGTGAGAGAGAAGGAGGGTGCCTCCCCCTTATGAGCTAATAACGACACTTAAGAAAATCCTGGCCCCCGAAGTTCTATAAAGTCCACTTCCTGGTTGGCGTTCCAGGTGCGAAAATACTCAAAAGTAGCATTTCTTACGAATTTCTTACGAATCATTTCATTTTCATAACTTTTTTCTCATGCCTAGTATATATATATATATATATATATATATATATATATCTCACAAACAGGACATACCAGATATAACAGGTATTCTTAGGAGGCGCTCATACAGCATGGGTAAACATACATAGAGTAGAGCATTGATAAAAAAGTAAACATCGCAACCTCCCTGAAACAATCCAAGGTAGTCCAAAAATAAGGGGATGAATTTCCCAGTGCTGTGAAATCCAAACAGCGGATGACAAGAGGACCCAGGAGGTTAGATATGCTCCCAGTGATATAGTTCAAAAGTTGGCCGACGGGCTGGCGACGCCAAACCTCTCGGGGCCACTCCCCCGTTTCGCCCCCGGGCGGGGCTTTTTCAAGGCCATAGATAGATTTTCCGTAGTCCAATTATCAATCAGCGAAGCGTTCAGGCTTAACCTTACCATAAAGGTCACCTTGCCGCCGCGGTAAGGTTAAGCCTGAACGCTTCGCTGATTGATAATTGGACTACGGAAAATCTATCTATGGCCTTGAAAAGCCCGCCCGCTTAAACGGGGAGTGGCCCGAGAGGTTTGGCGTTGCCAGCCCGTCGCCAACTTTTGAACTATATCACTGGGAGCATATCTAACCTCCTGGGTCCTCTTGTCATCCGCTGTTTGGATTTCACAACACTGGGAAATTCATCCCCTTATTTTTGGACTACCTTGGATTGTTTCAGGGAGGTTGCGACGTTTACTTTTTTTATCAATGCTCTACTCTATGTATGTTTACCCATGCTGTATGAGCGCCTCCTAAGAATACCTATTATATCTGGTATGTCCTGTTTGTGATATATACACATATATATACCAGTGCTATGCATTATATGGAAATCAAATAGATACATTTTTATATCGAAGTCTTGTGACTTGTTGTGTTGTTTACCTGTGAACCCACTACTCTGTGATTCAGCCTGATCCACTGGCACCAATGGTGCCTGTCTCTGACCACTAGGCTGGGGCATCACACTGCTGGGCTGGAACACCACAGAGGGGCACGGATCAAGGGATCAAGCTTTGAAACCTCATGCAAAGGAGAGCCTATTGCTTTGTGGAAGAGTCGTCCTATTACTAAACAACCAAGACTGGTTAGCTGAAATGTTATTTTCTCTCATTTGAACCCACTGGGTTGGGTCCTACTATCTGGAACAGGAAAAAGAAAGATTGATTCATCTTCTGCCTGACAGCACCTCAGTGTCTGGAGATGGCTTTCCTATCACTCCTTAGATGTATGTTTTCGTGACAGCAAGGAGTAGAGGTGGAAACAAAATTTACATTGACTAAGATTGTTCCTGGCTTGTGAAATGATTAATGAAAGCCTGTGTGTATCGTTCAGGTTCCTGTCATCAAATGATCCCCCTCCTTTTTCTTTTCCAAATTATATCCAAGCCCATCATTCAACCTGAAGATGTGCGCATTTGAAAACTATGCAGAGCCACACAAACCATTGAGAAAGATGTACAAAAGTGTGTTAAAAGGAGAATAGACAGAAATCCACATATAGAAAAATACGTTACAAGAGCAGGCATGAATATCTATATATATAAAAAGAGAGCTGTCATCCTAAGTAGCCTATGGACAGCAAAACCACACAAGGCAGACACACCAAATCAGTCCACATAGACACAAAACCCCATGAGGTATGTTTACCACCCCCCCAAAAATACAAAAAAATTAAACAACACGACCAAAAATACAAAAAAAACCAATTGGACAGTTTAGTGTCAACTGGCCCATTATGATCCCCCACACTGGGAGCCCCCTCTGGCAGTTTAGAGTGTCGGAATGTTGCAGGTGCTGGCCAATTAGAGGCATTATGCAAATACTCCCTCAGTTAGAATGTGGAGGCTGGGAGCCACCCCCCCCCCCTGGCAGTTTAGAGTGTCGGAATGTTGGTGGTGCTGGCCAATTAGAGGCATTATGCAAATACTCCCTCAGTTAGAATGTAGAGGCTGGGAGCCACCACCCCCTGGCAGTTTAGAGTGTGGGAATGTTGGTGGTGCTGGCCAATTAGAGGCATTATGCAAATACTCCCTCAGTTAGAATGTAGAGGCTGGGAGCCACCCTCCCCCCTGGCAGTTTAGAGTGTGGGAATGTTGGTGGTGCTGGCCAATCAGAGGCGTTATGCAAATAATCCCACAGTGGCAACCAATCAGAAAGCTGGCACATATCCACATACATACAAACATTCACTTTGTGGTCCCAGGCCTGGTAATACAGTGGGACAGGACTACAATGCAACAAAAGGAAAATACAAATCCCAACTCATCCTGAGCAAACTGCTAAAGGTCTCTTAATGTTATCAACAAGAGGCAAAATGGCCATCTGTCAAGAGTCATTTGATCGTGCTTTCCCACCATGTGGGTAGAAGGGGTTAGCCACAGACGATGGCACAGCAACGCGTGCATGTGTCAGCTAGTTGTATAGTAAAATCTGTCAAGCCATTCCAAAACTTGGACACAATTGAGCAGGATGGTGAGGAAAGGGAACAAAAATGAAAGTGACAGATTTTCTCATCCCTGGTGAGAAATGTAAAAACTGTCTTCCTTGATGGGAAAGGGATTGTCTTGTCCTACTAATCCTGGTGTTTTATTTTAAACTAGCTTGGGGACCCGGCGGTGCCCGGGTTATTTGAGGAAGGCATTGTGTGCCATAGTTTGTCATTGGTGTGGGCCACAGTGCTCTAAGGAAGTGAATTAAAGTACTGCAAGTCCCATCATCCATGGTCCATCCTCCCTCAAACTGCACCAGGATGTAGGGTGCATCTTGGGGGTCTGTGTGCCAAGTTTGGTCTTGTTCTGTCATTGTTGGGGGGCCTAGTCAGGAAAATCAAGTTGAGGAAGCCTAACAATATCCCATGAGCTGAGGCCTAGTCAGGAAAATCAAGTTGAGGATGCCTTGTTGTCAATTTTGGGCCTGGTCTGTGATTTATAGGGGCTGCAGTGTTGTTTGGGAAGTGAATGAGGTGAAGGTACTGCAAATCCCATCATTCGTGGCCCATCCTGCCCTAAGCCACACCAGGTTGTGAAGTGGGCCATTGATCCCTTGTTTGCCATGTTTGGTCCTGATCCGTCATTGCTGTGGGCCGCAGTGGCTGACTGCCTGAGGCCTTTTGCTTTCCCTCTGAGTCACCTTAGAAGTGTCTTGGGTGAAGGTACTGAACATTCCATTTCCAACAGAAAAAACTGTCAACTGGCTAACTTCAACTCCAGCCATTTATGCCTGCCTCGGGCCCTTTCCTTTCCTCTCTGTGCTGTGTTGGAATGTTGGGAGGCTGGCCAGTCACAGCCATTTATGCAAATAATCCCACAGTTGCAGCCAATCGAAATGCTGGCACATATTCGCTCCGTTGCACCACCCACCCACCGCCCGCAAACACTGACTTTTATTATATACATAGATAGATGCTTACTATGGAGCTAGCGGAAAATATTTTTATTATTATTATTTTAGCAAGCTTTCTATAACATTCAGATGAGTGGTTAGTCTCAATAGGTGGAGAAAGACGCAATATAAGAATAGCCCATGTTTCATAGGATGCTTTTAAAAATCAGGCCAAGGGTGTTAGAAAATTGCTAACTGTAATAAATTTGACTTGTACTGTTAACCCTACTCGGCAGCTGTCAGTTCTCATTTTGGAACCACTTTACCAGCGACTGTGCTGCTAGGCATGGTGCCAGTTGCGCCTTGCTTTGAGCCCTCTGCTTGGGCTCGCTGATGTCCTGAGCTGAAATGCCTGCATAAGGGACCTACCAAACAGGGACTTCTATCTTCAATGCCATTTTAAGTTATAGCTAAGGTCAGCTGCGCTAGGTAGAGCACTTGTGTTTCCCAACCAGTGTGCCGTGGCACACTAGTGTGCCGTGAGCGATCATCAGGTGTGCCGTGGGAAATTGGGACCTCCAATACCCTTTCTTCCCCCTTTTGCCGAACACTTTTTCTTCCCCACTCGGGCTCCCTTCTTCCCAGCGTCGTCGCTCTGCTCGATTTGCTCTGGGGCAAGTCTGCGCAGTAATGCCCGCATGGGTCACGTCTTCCTCCCTCCCCCCTCCCCTCCTGAACATGCTCACGCTGCCCCCTTGGATCAAAATAGCGACAGAAGCAGCAATGTAGAAGAAAAAGTAAGTGTTCGGCAGGAGGGGGAAGA
The DNA here is from genome assembly GCA_030556195.1 of Anolis apletophallus. Taxonomy (NCBI): domain Eukaryota; kingdom Metazoa; phylum Chordata; class Lepidosauria; order Squamata; family Anolidae; genus Anolis; species Anolis apletophallus. The sequence goes on from JARBWK010000013.1 coordinate 46,277,893, forward strand.
AACGGCGCCAAGGGGAAGGGGGAGGAAGAGGTCTCTGTCGAAAGCTGGCATGGGCAAACTTGGACCTTCCAGGTGTTTTAGACTCCAACTCCCACCATTCCTAGCAGCCTCAGGCCCTTTTCCTGGGTGTAGGTGAACTACAACTTCCAAACTCAAGGTCAATTCCCAAGCAAACCCTTTCAGTACTTTCTGTTGGTAATGATAGTTCAATATGCCAAGTGTGGTTCAATTCCATTGTTGCAAGAGTTCAGGATGCTCTTTGATTGTGTGTTAACTATAAATCCCAGAAACATCCAACATTGTTTGAGTCCACAGTGCTCTCAGGATATAGGTGAACTACAACTCCAAAACCCAAGGTCAATGCCCACCAAACTCTTATAGTATTTTCTCTTGGTTATGGGAGTTCTGTGTGTGAAATTTGTGTCTTTCTGCCATTCCTGCCAAGATATCTATGTTGTGTTCATCGAAACAGGCCCAGGTTTCACACTGAGTGTATAAATACATTCAAAAACATATTAACTATATGTATTACTGTGTTAGAGTGTCATTTTGTGTCATGTTGGTTGGTGGTGTGCCCCAGGATTTTGTAAATGTAAAAAATGTGCCGTGGCTCAAAAAAGGTTATAAAACACTGTGTTAGAGAACTGTTCCTTGCCCCACAATGTGCCCTTTCCTCTTTGCAACCTTCAAGAGTTTATTCGTGAACATCTGTATCTCTCATCTCAGCAGCAGATGGCAGGCAAGCTCTGCTACTAACTCAGCTGCTTTGTCTCCATTGAACATTACACAAACCAGGGAGAAGGGAAACCCAGCAAGAGCTCAGAACAACACACTTGTCAGCCTCCCTCTTCCGCCTTCAGGGTCGAAAAGGGCTTTAGAGGGATGGACATCGCAAGCTCTGGACCTGAAGGTGGAGAATAAGGCCTTCCAACATGCAGGGGGCCCTGGGATAGCTATAGCAGTGTTTCCCAACCAGTGTGCCGTGAGTGATCATCAGGTGTGCCGTTGGAAATTGGCATTCTCCCCCATCCTAGCAGCCCCCTCACAGGTTTCCAAGAAACAAATAGAGCCTCCCCGCTTGGAATATTTTTTTTATACTATTTCACTGGATTTCTTGAGAGTCGTCGTCCCCCGGAACTGTTTATAACAGCTTCATGACATCCATAGTTAACTGGAAGCATGTTTCACTCAGGGTGAAATTTCACAAAGGTCTGGAGAACAAGCTCTATGAGGAGCGGCTTGAAGAGCTGGGCATGTTTAGCCTGAAGAAGAGAAGGCTGAGAGAAGACATGATAGCCATTAGGCATGGTTTCGAACCCAAAAATGGCGATTCTAAAATCAAATGGGGGGGGGGGGGTTTGATTAGTAAAAGAAAGACTTACAAATTTTTTTCCAAAATTTCCTAAAATGTAACTTAATTACTAATGAAATTCGTTAGTAGTTCGTATGCCAGCGCATGCGCATTCCAGATGGTTTTGGCCTACAACTCCCAGAAATCCTAACAGCTGGTAAATTGGCTGGGATTTCTGGGAGTTGTAGGCCAAAACTTGAATAAATCACACTGAATTCTAGATGGGACTCTCCAAATAGGAAGGAGGGAGGGAGGGAGGGGGGGGTATTCTATTCTTGGAAGCAGCAAAGAAAAGGAGGAGGAGCCCCCTTGCTCCTCGCTGCCTCTCTCTCACCCCGATCCCGAGGGAGCGAGGGCCCAAGTTTGCCCAGGCTGGTCATATACCTACATTCCATGCACATGCAATAATACAGCAGTAATAACAATGGGTATAAGAAGAGGTAAAATTCAAACCGAAGTATTCTGACTGGTCTCTCCTCATGCGGTGCAAACGGGCTCTTCTCTGTGAGCCCGGGAAAAGCCAGCGTTTTCTGCTTGGGTGCACACACATACATATTCTTGGGGGGGGATTTGCTGCAGAATCTTCTCTATGAGCCCGGGCTTCTGCAGCAACCCCCCCCCCCCCAAGAATATGTATGTGTGTGCCCCCAGGCAGACTACGCTGGCTTTTCGCGGGCTCCTAGAGCAGAGCCCCTTTGCACCGCATGAGGCAGGGACCAGTCAGAATACTTCGGGTTTGAATTTTACCTCTTGTTATTGTTATTACTGCTGTATTATTGCATGTGCATGGAATGTAGGTATGACCAGTTGGATTACTTATAATATTAGGCACTTACAGTAGCATTCATTCTATTATACATTAGGTTGGTTGAGAGGATTACTCAGAAGTAAATCCACAAAGGAGGGCCCTTCATCCAAAGTGCCCTCCTTTGCAGATTTACTTCTGAGTAATCCTCTCTGTTTACATTTTTTCCAGGCTTCCTTCCAGCCGAAAGAAGGAGCGAGTTTAGGGCTTGCCTTGCCATAATACTTATTGGCAAGGGAGGCGGGAGGGTGGTGAGAGAGAAGGAGGGTGCCCCCTTACGACCTAATAACGACACTTAAGAAAATCCTGGCCCCGAAGTTCTATAAAGAAAGTCCACTTCCTGGTTGGCGTTCCAGGTGCGGAAATACTCAAAAGTAGCATTTCTTACGAATTTCTTACGAATCATTTCATTTTCATAACTTTTTTCTCATGCCTAATAGCCATGTATAAATATGTGAGAGGAAGTCATATATATGTTTTGTTCATCGAAACAGGCCCAGGTTTCACACAGAGTGTATAAATACATTAAAAAACATATTAACTATATGTATGACTGTGTTAGAGTGTCATTTTGTGTCATTTTGGTTGGTGGTGTGCCCCAGGATTTTGTAAATGTAAAAAAATGTGCGGCGGCTCAAAAAAGGTTGAAAAGCACGGAGCTATAGGAACGAGTGCTAGACTCAAAAATAGTGAACCAAAACCAAGATTTATTTGTTTAACAACCAGAAAATGCTGGTGGCCCAAAATACTTAGTTGGTTGCAAGGAAAGTCCTTTAAACAAAGGGTTTCATCCACTTGCCTGTGCAAAGCGAAGGTTCCTCTCTTAAAAGTTCCAGGTGTCCTGTTGCTTCCAGGCTTGTAGGCTCGCGAGGTCCTGTATTAAGCCCCAAAATCCACAGTCTATATTGAGAACGGATTCTCCTCTGTACTGCAGATCTGGTTGGAAGCGAAGGTGAACTTAAATTACTTTGTCCCAGCAAGCTTAAATTCCTGCCTTGCTATGCCCATGGAATCTCTAGAATGAGGCCAGAGAGGATGTCCTGCCTCTAATATGACCTCTGGAAGAGGAAGAGTTAGAGGTGATGACCTCAGGTATGGAGCCAAAACATAGCCCCTCCCATTCGTCCACATGGCTGGAGTTGAACAAAGGTCCATGAAGATATTTATTTTATTTATTTATTTATTTACTAGCTTCGGGACCCGGCGGTGCCCGGGTGATTTGAGAAGTGCAGCAGGATGTAGAGTGGGTCATGGGGGCTCTGTGTGCCAAGTTTGGTCTTGATGCATCACTATTAGGAGTTGCAGTGGTATCATGAAATTACTGACGGTAGTGGAAGTCCCATCATCTCTGGTCCACCCTCCCCCAAAGTGTAGTAGGATGTAGATTGGGTCATGGGGGCTCTGTGTGCTAAGTTTGGTCTGTATTGGTGAATGGATGAGGGTTGCATTGTATTTAGGAAGAGAGTGAAGGTACTTCAAGTCCCATAATCCGTGGTCCGTCTCACACAAAACTGCACCAGGATGTAGAGTGGGTCATGAGGGCTCTGTGTGCCAGGTTTAGTTTTGATCAGTTGTCTGTGGGGACAGAGGGGTGTGGAAGTACTACAAATCCCATCCTCCCTTGTCAGTCCTCCCCCGAACCTCACCAGGACGTGAAGGCAGTCATAGGGGTTATGTGTGCCAAGTGTGGTCTCGCTCAGTAATTGGATGAGGGTCGTAGCAGACTTGGGAAATGAGTAGAGGTACTTCAAGTCCCATCATCCATGGTCCACCCTTCTCCAATCTGCACCAGGACGTAGAGTGGGTCATGAGGGCTCTGTGTGCCAGGTTTGGTGTTGAGCAGTCATTGGATTAGGTTTGTAGCAGTCTTGGAAAGTGAGTGAAGGTACTGCAAGTCCCATCATCCATGTTCTGCCCACCTCCAAACTTCAGTAGGATGTAGAGTAGGTCACTGGGGCTCTGTGTGCCAAGTGTGGTCTTTATCGGTGTTTGTTGGGGGCCGCAGTGGTCTGTGGGAACAGAGGGGTGTGAAAGTACTACATTTGTACCCCAGTGAAGGCAGCCAAGTTAGAGCTATTGGGGCTGTGTTTAAAGGTCGAGCTGCCGAGTGGTATGTACAGTGCCACGATCGAAGAGATCCCTGCCTGGGGTCAGTGAGGAGGTTCTTGCTGGCTATCAAGAACAGATTTCGAGATCCTTTGGAAAGGATCAAATCCCATCATCCGTTGTCAGTCCTCCCCCAAACCTCACCAGGACGTGAAGGCAGTCATGGGGGTTATGTTTGCCAAGTTTGGTCTCGATCAGTGATTGGATGAGGGTTGCAGCGGACTTGGGAAGTGAGTAGAGGTACTTCAAGTCCCATCATCCATGGTCTGGGCTCCTTCAAACTGCAGCAGGATGTAGAGTGGGTCATGTGGGCTCAGTGTGCCAAGTGCGGTCTTTATTGGTCTTTGTTGTGGGTCGCAATGGTCCGTGGGAACCAAAGGGATTTAAAGTACTGCAAATCCCATAAACCGTGGTCCATCTCCCCCAAACCGCACCAGGACGTAAAGGGGGTCAGGGGGGTTATGTGTCCCAAATTTGGTGCAGGTCCATCACCCGCGCTGGTCACTGTGGCCTGTGAAAGTGTCTGCCAATCAGAATGCTGCCACATTTCCGCCCTCCGCACACATACATACATACATACATACATACAAACATTCCGTTTTATTAAGGTATACAGATTTATTGGGCTTCTATGCCGCCACTCCCGGGAGGCTCGGGGCGGCATAGAAGCCCAATAAATAATTTAATTAATTAATAAATAAAGGGCAAACCAAATACATAATACAGATAAAATATCAGCCCCATGGGGGCGTCACACTCCCACATCTCATAATAATGAGAGATTAGTATTAGAGATTATTATTAGAGAGATTATTGGATGTTTAGTAATAGGATGACTCTTCCAGAAAGCAATAGGCTCTCCTTTGCATGATCCTCTCCATTGGCGCCCCCTTGTCGGGGGAGAGGCTTGCGTACCCTAATGCAGTTGTGAGCTATGCTGGCGGTGGCATAATAGCCACCGGTAGGGCCTCCCATGCCAGACAGGTCACAACCAGGCATGTAGCCAGGGGGGCTGGGGCTTCAGCCCCCGAAATTCTCAGGGTGGTCGCGAAAAGGCCTTACTGGTACGTTATTTAAACTGTTATGTTTATTCATATCATGATCTGATCACTATGCTCATTATATCCCACATTAATGGGGTTATTGGGATAACAATACAAAAGGTTTGCTAGGGTAGACCCTCTTCCACCCAGTCTCAGACACCCCCCCCCCCCCCAAAAAAACAAAATCCTGGCTACGGCCCTGGTCACAACCGAAGGGTTTGACAAAGAGTGTCAACGGGCAGGATGGGCTCTCTAGCCTTTTGGCAACCATTGCTAATAGTCAACACGGATTTATCAAAAACATGTCATGATCTCTTTCTTCGATAAATGGCTCAACCAGACTCACTGGGCTGAGCGCGTTGCTGTGCAGGGTGTCCTCACCACCATCTTGGCCCTAGGGAGGGGGCTTCTTCCCAGAAGCCCCCTGGGTGGTGGGCAGGGCCGTAGCCAGGATTTTGATGGGGGCTGAGTTTGGTTCGAGGGGGGCTGAGACTGGTTGGGAGAGGGTCTACCCTAGCAAACCTTTTGTATTGTTATCCCAATAACCCCATTAATGTGGGATATAATGAGCATGGTGATCAGATCATGATATGAATAAACATAACAGTTTAAATAATGTACCAGTAAGGTCTTTTCGCGGACCACCCTGAAAATCGGGGGGGGGGGCTGAAGCCCCTTAGCCCCCGGCTACATGCCTGGTGGTGGGAGAGTTTCCCGCCACCAGTGTCAGCTGGCCTATGGTTAGGGCTGGCACCGCCTCCCTTGCCCCGTCGGCGGGCCAGCCCTCCTTTTCGCCTGGGCAGTCTACTTAAGGCTGCCCAAGGCTCCTCAACAGGCACTGGGCCTGTTCCTGTTTTTGTCCATCCCGCCTACCCTGCTTGCATTCATTGTTTGTATCTTTTTTAAAAAACTTTTCATGCTATGTGTTTATTGTTCGAATCTTGTTAACTTTTCTTGCTGTTACTTGCGTTCATTGTCGCAACTCTGTGTTTGTGTGTTCATCGTCACAACTCTGTTTGGCGTGTGGCATGGGCCCTGGATCAGGCTGGCTTATCACCCCCTGATGGTAGGGGGGATAACGCCCTGGCCCCTGGAGTGCCGAGTTTTGTGGACTGGTAGTGTGTTGGTGGCACCTAGGCATGCAAGCGTCTTCGGACAACAGCGGGTTGTCCGACCCTGGATCCAGGTCCCATGCATGGCTGCCAACCCTTTCTTCCTGTTATCACTAAATGAGTTGCGGCCAATTTTATCCCCAAAAATTGTGTCTGTGTGTTATTGGTTATTAGGCAGGAGGTGTATCTCTCATTCACACCCAATGTTACAAGCTCGGCAGGGAATCCCATGGATGTAGCCTATCTGGATTTCAGTAAGGCCTTCGACAACATCCCCCATGATCTTCTGGCTAGGCAAAACTACAGTTAGGTGGATCTGTAATTGGTTAAGAGAATGAACCCAAAGGGATCACCAATGCTTCCTCTTCATCCTGGAGAGAAGTGACGAGTGGGGTGCTACAGGGTTCCATTCTGGGCCCAGTCTCTACTTAGACCCTGCTTTATTTATTACTAGCTTTTGGACCCGGCGGTGCCCGGGTTATTTGAAATGGGCTGAGGCCTAGGAAGCCTTACTGTCCATTCAGACTGAGGCTTGGGAACCCTTACTGCCAATTGAGGCTGAGGCCTAGGAAGCCTTACTGTCCATTCAGGCTGAGGCCTAGGAAACCTTACTGTCCATTCAGGCTGAGGCCTAGGAAGCCTTACTGTCAATTCAGGCTGAGACCTAGGAAGCTTTAATGTCCATTAAGGCTGAGGCCTAGGAAGCCTTCCTGTCAATTCAGGCTGAGGCCTAGGAAGCTTTAATGTCCATTCAGGCTGAGGCCTAGGAAGCCTTACTGTCAATTCAGGCTGAGGCCTAGGAAGCCTTACTGTCCACTCAGGCTGAGGCCTAGGAAACCTTACTGTTAATTTAGGCTGAGGCCTAGAAAGCCGTACTGTCAATTTAGGCTGAGGCCTAGGAAACCTTACTGTCCATTCAGGCTGAGGCCTAGGAAGCCTTACTGTCCATTCAGGCTGAGGCCTAGGAAGCCTTACTGTTAATTTAGGCTGAGGCCTAGGAAACCTTACTGTTAATTTAGGCTGAGGCCTGGGAAGCCTTACTGTCCATTCAGGCTGAGGCCTAGGAAGCCTTACTGTCCATTCAGGCTGAGGCCTAGGAAGCCTTACTGTCCATTCAGGCTGAGGCCTAGGAAGCCTTACTGTCCATTCAGGCTGAGGCCTAGGAAACCTTACTGTTAATTTAGGCTGAGGCCTAGGAAACCTTACTGTCCATTCAGGCTGAGGCCTAGGAAGCCTTACTGTCCATTCAGGCTGAGGCCTAGGAAACCTTACTGTTAATTTAGGCTGAGGCCTAGAAAGCCGTACTGTCAATTTAGGCTGAGGCCTAGGAAACCTTACTGTCAATGCAGGGTAGAGGCCTAGGAAGGCGTACTGTCAATGCAGGTTGTGGCCTAGGAAGCCTTACTGTCAATTCAGGCTGAGGCCTAGGAAGCCTTACTGTCAATTCAGGCTAAGGCCTGTTGGGAAAAGTGGTATTTTTACCTTTGGTTGGAAGGATGTATGTCTATTTTTGGGCCTAATTTGTAATGCTAGTAGTGCTCTCAGTACATCAGGAAACTCTCTCTCTGTAAGGAAATCTGGGGCCTAGCTTTTTAACCTGCATTTTGTATTGCATTTTAGAGTGTATATGTTTATTGTGTATTGTCTTGCTTTCTGGCTGTGAGCCGCCCCGAGTCATATTGGGAGTGGCGGCATAGAAGCCGAGTAAATAAATAAATAAATAAATAAATAATGCTAGTAATGTTTTCAGTACATCAGGAAACCCTCTCTCTGTAGTGAAATCCTATTAGGAAATGAATATTGCATTTCCAACGGAAAAACTGTCTGGTGCCTTAGAGTGTTAGAGTTTTGTGGCTGGCCAATGAGAGTCCTTTATGCAAATAATCCCACAGTGGCAACCAATTGAAAAACTGCCACATATTCCTCCACACCTCCCGCCCTCCACACCTCCCGCTCTCCGCACCTCCCACCACAAACACTGACTTTTATTATATACATAGATTTATTTATTTAGCACATTTGTATACCGCTCCCTCCCAGCCCGAAGGCGACTCAGGGCGGTTTACAAGATTTACCAAATTTCTAAAGGAAATTTGGAAAATGCTGTTATTGTTGTTGTTGTTGTTGTTATTATTATTATTATTAGAAACACAACAAAATGAGTCCACACCAGATACTGCTGGCTGTTGTGTTGGCTCACACATCGGACTTATTATTGTTGTTGTTGTTGTATTTCAGAACGAATTAAAGCTTTGCAGCAATATATTATCCGTCCAGAACGGCAACTCCCACCAGCAGGTAGCACTGGCGTAGAAGATGCTGCTGAAACAGAAAGGTAATAAAGCCCTGTGTATGTGTGTCATGTAGGTAGTTTCTTATGATTTTTTGGAAAATGTATATGGGAATGAAACTGGGAAAAAAATATTGTTTTCTTCCTTTAAGATCATGAGGTATCTTGCTTCTCATGACCTAGGGGATGGATATAGTTGACAGAAGTTTGTCACTAGTAATGGAAACTAATGGAAAATAGGAAGATTCCAGGCCACTAGGGGTGGATATCTCCGGTCGTTATCCTTAGAAAACCGTTATTGTTTCGTATTAAAATCAATTTAGACCCTATTTTGACCCACGGCCAGCAACCCGGAAGTGACGTTTCTAAATCAAAACTGGGTCCGTCATTTCCGTAAAGGGCGCGTTGTTATGTCGTTATAATTTCCGCCCTGTCTTACTTTTAACCCGCGTTGGCTCTCAGCTAGCGAGGGGAGAGTGGAAGGAGCGACTTGCACTCACCCCTGGCCAGCTCACAACCAACGCGGGTTAAAGATAACCCGCGTTGGTTCTCAGGTGGCCAGGGAGCGTGGAAGCCCTGTCCTCCACGTTCCCTCGTCAGCTGTCAACCAATGCGGGTTAACTTTCACCCGCGTTGGTTCTCAGGTGGTGAGGAAGCATGTAGGCCCTGCCCTCCACGCTCCCTCAACAATTGTCAACCAACGTGGGTTAACTTTAACCCGCGTTGGTTCTCGGGTGGCGAGGAAGCATGTAGGCCCTGCCCTCCACGCTCCCTCAACAATTGTCAACCAGCGTGGGTTAACTTTAACCCACGTTGGTTCTCGGGTGGCGAGGAGCATGTAGGCCCTGCCCTCCATGCTCCCTCAACAATTTTCAACCAGCGTGGGTTAACTTTAACCCGCGTTGGTTCTCGGGTGGTGAGGAAGCGTGTAGGCCCTGCCCTCCACGCTCCCTCGTCAGCTGTCAACCAACGCGGGTTAACTTTAACCCGCGTTGGTTCTCAGGTGGTGAGGGAGTGTGGAGGGCATGCACTCCATCCCTCTTTGCCAGCTGAGAATCAACCTGTGTTAGACATATCGCGGGTTGATTCTGAGCTGGCGAGGGGGCATGGAGGCGGGCATCCCCTGCGCACTAGGCATGCGTGGCACCAATAACGAAAAAATAACGACTTTCATTATTAATTATGTTACTATTTCAAAATGTCATTAAAAATTGTGTAACAATTTCTATTTCGAAACAAAACAACAGTGCCTCCCCCCCCCCCAACGAGTTTAGAAACAATTTTTTTATGGATCAACCATGCCTATAGGCCACATTACTTGGGAGCCTATGTGGCCAATGTATAGTAGCTGGAAAATGTTTAAAACTCTATGAAGTAGTACTGCACCTTGGGCTAGAGACAACGTTGACCCCAGCTAGCATTCTATGAATTGTTCTTCAGGGTTTTCTCTAAGCCTATGCAGGGGTAATTTTCATTAGTATTGTTGGAGGCTTTCATGGCCAGAACCACTGGGTTGTTATGGGTTTTCCGGGTTGTATGGCCGTGTTCCAGAAGCATGCTCTCCTGATTTTTCCAGTTTCCAACAGACCTCACAACCTCTGAGGATGCCTGCCATAGGTGCAAGTGAAACGTCAGGAGATAATGCATCTGGAACATTTATTTATTTATTATTCAATCTCGTATGCCGCCACTCCCCGAGGGCTCGGAGCAGCTCAGAGTCCACGTAAAATAACATAAAACAGGAATTAAAAAATCAATTAAATATGGACTGACAAACTGAACATAAGAACATAAGAAGAGCCATGCTGAATCGGGCCTCAGCCCATCTAGTCCAGCATTCTGTGACACACAGTGGCCCACTAGTTGTACACGGGGATCTCTAGCAGAAAGGAGGGCAAAACCCTCACTTGCTCCCGACCCCCCGCAACCAGTACCCGGGGAAATCCTGCCTGCCTCCATCAACACAGAGGTGGCACTTGGATGTCCATTTCAGTAACTACTGATTCCCTTGGTATCCATGAATCTGTCTAATCCTGCCTTGAAGCTGTCCAGGCTGACCGCTGTCACAACCTCCTCTGGAAGTGAGTTCCATGACCCAATGACCCTCTGGGTGAAGAAATATTTCCCTTTATTAGTCCTAACTTTCCTACCTTGGAGCTTTAGGGAGTGCCCCCTAGTCCTAGTGTTGTGTGACAGAGAAAATATTTTTTCTTTATTCACCTTTTCTATCCCATGCATGATTTTATACACTTCGATCAAGTCACCTCTTAAACGCCGTCTTTCAAGGCTGAAAAGACCAAGGCGTTGCAACCTGATTTCGTAAGGGAGCTGCTCCATCCCTTGGATCATTCTTGTTGCCCTTTTCTGTACCTTTTCCAGTTCCGTTATATCCTTCTTGAGGTGTGGTGACCAGAATTGTACACAGTACTCCAGATGTGGCCTCACCATAGATTAGTAGAGAGGCAATACAACATTTGACGACCTATTTTCGATTCCCTTCCTGATCGTGAAGCATAGAATTAGCTTTTTTCACTGCTGCAGCGCACTGGGTTGACATCTTCATTGAGCTGTCCACCAAAACCCCAAGATCCCTTTCCTGGTTTGTCTCGGAAAGCTTTGACCCCATCAATTGGTAGGTGTAGTTGGGGTTCTTTGCCCCGATGTGCATGACTTTACACTTGTTTAGGTTAAAATGCATTTGCCACTTTGTTGCCCATTCACTCAATTTCGAGAGATCTTTCTGGAGCTCTTTACAGTCAGTTTCATTTTTAACTACCCTGAACAGAAGTATAATGCAACAGCAGATATCGTAGAAAATTGGCTGAAGATGCAATTTCGGTGGCATTTGCACCCCTCAAGATTTGCAAAATTCAACAATAAAAGTTCCAACGTGTGCTGGAAATGTAAAAGGGAAATAGGAACATACATACATCAATGGTGGAAGTGTAAAAAAATCCTTCAAGTGTTGGAAAGCGATTCACAAAGAAACGGAAAAGATACTCAAAGTCAAATTTTCCATGGACCCCCAGTACTACCTTTTGGGTATATCTAACCCAATACTAAATAACAACCAGGAAAGAGTATTCTTCTTATTCAGCGCCTGCAGTCGTATAGTATTGGCGCGTCATTGGAAGAAGGACACGATCCCGGAGGCAGAGGAATGGTTACTGAAGGTGCTGGATATGATTCAGCTGGAAGCCATAACTCAGAATTTGAATAATAAAAAACGCAAAACGGACTGGTCAGGAGTTAAGAGCTATATGCAAAACGAAAAATATAAGTACACAATAGACCTAAATGACCTCTAAAATATAATTTTGGCTAGAGACGAGATCATAAAATCATGGCATTAACATGTTTTGTATAACTTTGAGATTTTTAATCTATGTATATTCTTGCGTTACTTTCGGGAAGTCCTTGTAAACCCAACCCCACACACTCCCAATCCCCCTCACTATTACCCTTTCCTCCCCCCCCGTATCTGGTCACGTACCAGGAAAAGTTCAATAAAAATCTATTTTTTTTTAAAAAAAATCAATTAAAACTAAATTAGAGTTTCAGATTTCAACAATCAAGTGCCTGCCGAAATAGGTAGGGTTTGCACGCCCTGCGGAAAGATGACAAATCTCGCAGGGCACGAACTTCGATTGGCAAGGCATTCCAAATGGATGGCGCTACAACAGAGAAGGCTCTGCGCTGAGTTGATGTCAAGCAGATGACTTTAAAACTAGGCATTCGAGTAGGTTCCGGTCTTCAGAACGAAGTGATCTCTGGGGTTGGTAGGGGGTGAGACGGTCCGACAGATACATCGGCCCCAGACCATACAAGGCCTTGAAGGTTAACATCCTCACCTTGAAAGTGATCTGATGCTCGACCGGAAGCCAATGGAGCTGCTGAAGAATAGGAGTTATGTAACATCTCGCTGGTTTCCCAGCGAGAAGTCGCGCAGCGGCATTCTAGACGAACGTAATTTTCCATATCACAGACAAGGGTAGGCCAATGTACAGGGCGTTACAGTAGTCTAGTCTTGAGATGACCGTGGCTTGGATCACAGTGGCTAAGTCATCTCTAGACAAGTAGGGGGCCAGCCGCCTAGCCTGCCGCAGATGGAAAAAGGCAGGTTTGCTAACAGTAGAGACCTGAGACTCCATGGTCAGCAAAGGGTCTAAAACAGGGGTGCCCACACTTTTTCATCATGGGAGCTACTATATGAACAATCAAGTTGAAAAGATCACCTGTTGTGCATGTGAGTGTGTGCGCGCACGCACGCGCGCACGCTCCTACTGCAGCCTTCCACCCGCGCGAGGCTTCTTTCTTGCCTGCCCACGAACTCACCGCCGCGCGCACCCAGAAAGGGGATCCTCCTTGTCTGCGCGCACGCTCTCTCTTAATGTCTTCGTTGCCTTCCTCCTTCCTGTTGCGTGCTGTCACAAAGCAGGAAGTCCCCATCCCGTCCTGCTTCTTGCGTGCACAGCAGGCCCCTCCCACGCACGCAGCAGGAGGGTATTTATAGGCGCACCCACCAGCGCTCCGGCCAGATATGGCTTCGGCGGCAGCTCAGAAGGTGCAGGGCTGGGAAGAGGGGCCGCCTGGCTGCTGCCTGGGCCGGGAAACTCAACCGAGAGAGGGACCCACGTGAGGCTGGAGCCTCCCCACGGCAGCCTCCCCCCCTCCTCCCTCGAGGCTTCCTTACCTGGGCAGGTGAAGGAAGAGTGGAAGAGGTGCTTCCCCAAAGTGACAGATGCAGCGAGAGGGGGGGCTTCCTTCCTTCCTTTCGAGGGTGTCACTCAGAAAGGACGCCCAAGTGGATGGCTGGCAGGAAGGAGGACCCCTCCTACTGGTGGCAGTCCATGCCCACGAGAGAGAGAGAGGGGGGGGTGGCTCTTCTTAGCCAGCTCTGAAGAGCCAGCCTCTCTCTCTCTCTCTCTCTCTCTCGTGGGCCCTCGCCGCCTTTCTCCTTCGAGGGCGAGGGAGGGGAGGCGGAGAAAGGCGGCGAGGGCACAAGCAGCAGCAGCAAGTGGAGCCTCCATCCCCGCAGCCCCCTCCTCCTCGGGTTCAGCCCCAGGAACACGGCGGAGCCCTCCCTCCTCACCCCCACCAAGGAAAGAAAGCAGCCCCACACAGCTCGCTCGCCCAGGTCTCGCCTTGGAATGGGAGTCCCGAGGGCAGCAGAAGGGTTTGCGGCGGGGCTTGCTTGCCTTTGCCCCACTTTACCCGGCCTCCTTCGCCTCTTTCTCTCTCTCCCTCTCTACTTCCAGTGCCCGCCCGCCTGCCTGCCAAAAGGATCCGAGAAAATTCTCCGGATTTCTTTCTTCTCTCCTTTGCTCTCTCTCTCTCTCTCACACACACACACATTCCCTCCATCCCTCCCACAGCCTTGCATCCTATCCATGCGCGTGCCTTCGCCTTGCTCCCCCCCCCGCCCCGGGCAGCAACCAGTGGGCGGTCATGTCACCACACCATGCGTGGCAAGACGAGCGCCAGGGCCCGCCCACTAAAACCTCATTTTGGCAAAAGAAGCCCTGCAAAGGCGGCGGCGGGATCACACATGCGTGCGCATGGCAGGAGCGCGCCATCCGGCTGGTGAGGCCCAAAGATCACCTGGAAGAGGGCCGAAGATCACCTAGGTGCTCCCGGTCACCATAATGAGCACCCCTGGTCTAAAACGACCGCTAGGCTCTTTACTGAAGGTGACGGGCGTAGTGCCTCGCCATCCAGGGTAGGCAGCCATACAGCCTGGAAAACTCACAACAACCCAATTTGAATTAAGTGCAACACCCATGGACGATTTGTTCTCTATTAACCTTCAATGGATTCCAAGTCCAATGGACTAATGTGCAAGATAGAAAAGTAAGAAAAGTAAGGGCCATGATAGGCAAGAAGGAAAAATATCTGGGACTCAATTTCCTGCCCCATCTATGGTTTTGAATACAGCAGTAGGGAAGGGAACATGAACGGGAATATGGGAAAATCTTCAATAATTTCCCATTGAGAGTAATCTCCTCCAAGCATCCGTTTGTTCCATCTTCCTATCATCAATTAGGGCAGTGGTAGATAGTGGGGTAGCTGTGGAAATATACTCTCCCCCAAACAAAGGAGTACATACAAACTCCCATGGCGTTCTTCCGAAATAGTCAGAAGGGAAATCATAATTAACCTTATGGTACAGTCTTCCAATCCCCTTCCGTTCCTTATAATATAATGTGAAGAAGGGGGGGAAAGTCCTCTCTCAACCTGCTGAAATATCATTATTAAAATGTGCATGAAAAGTCAATTATGCCAGAGGGAGGTATTTAAGAGAAGTGAGTTTCCATACTGTGGGATTACACCTTGGGGATTACAGATACTGCCGAAATCTTTGCAGCTGCTTAACTTGAAAGAGGATTTTCACTGTTGGATGTTACACAGTCCTTGCAAGGGGAGGGCTAATACTGGAAGAACTTCTCCATTTGGACCTTGAAGTGGACTGCCACCATCATACGGTAGAGATGGAGATTACTATCGCAAGGTATTATTCAGTATTATTTACTGGAGATGCCACTCATGTTGTTGAAGACTGAAGGTTTTCAACTCTCTCTATATGCCGTTCAGGGCATGGGACGGAGATGGTGCTGGTCGCCATCACAGGGAAGCTGCGTTGCCAACTCGACTGGGGTGGATCGGCACTGCTCGTGTTATTGGGCCTCATGGCAGCGTTTGATACCGTCAATTACGATCTTTTGACCCACCGTCTTGCCGGGGCCGGGGTGAGGGGGACAGTCTTAAACTGGCTGACTTCATTCCTCCGGAACCGACATCAGCGAGTGAGAAGGGGTGAGGTTGTCTCAGGGGGCGCCCCCTTCTTTGTGGGGTGCCTCAGGGGGCAATCCTCTCCCCTTTATTATTTAACATCTATGTCCGACCACTTGGGCGGTTGGTACGCAGCTGCAGGTTGGAGTGTCACCAATATGCTGATGACACCCAGCTCGTTCTGGGGATGGAAGGCGGGCCCAACTCCGTACCCGGTAATTTCCATCGTTGCCTTGAAGCCGTCACTGGGTGGCTGCGAGCCAGTAGGTTGAAGGTGAATCCGGACAAGACGGAGATCCTGTGGCTGGGTCGCCCGGGCATGGGTGAGATCCAGCTCCCAACCCTTGACTTCCACCTGTCGATGGAGAAACACATCTCCACCGTCAGCAGAGTAGCTTTTCACCACCTCCGGCAGGCGAGGAAGCTGGCTCCCTACCTGTCCCGTCACGACCTAGCCACAGTGGTCCAAGCCATGGTCATCTCAAGTCTAGACTACTGTAATGCTCTTTACGTTGGCCTTCCTCTGTCAGTGATCCGGAGGCTTAAGCTGGTGCAGAATGCTGCAGCTCAGCTGGTGGCAGGCCTACCATCTCGCTGCCACATCACGCCTGTTCTGCGCTAACTGCACTGGCTTCTAATAGAGCACTGGATCACCTTCAAAGTGTTGGTTTTGACCTTCAAGGCCTTGAACGGTCTGGGGCCAGTGTACCTATGGGACCACCTCTCCCCATATAGTCCTACAAGACCACTGAGATCCGAATCCTTGAACCTGCTCACGGTCCCAAGCCACACAACCCTCCACTTGACCATGACACGGAGGAGAGCTTTCAGCGCCGTTGCTCCAGCGTTGTGGATGCTCTCCCTCCCACCATCCAGGCGCTGCCCGATCTGTTGGCCTTCCGAAAGGCTTGCAAAACCTTCCTGTTCGTGCGGGCATTTGGTCAAGAATAATTTGGGGGTCCCACTGTACCCGCTACTATGTAGCTCTTAAATTGGATGTTAGTTCCTGGAGTGATTTTATTGTGTTTTAATGTATTTTTGCTGTGCTTGATGTGTTTTACTATGTTTTACTGTGTTTTTAACCTCTGTGAGTCGCCCCGAGCCACATGGAAGGAGCGACCAACAAGTCGAAATAATAAATAAATAAATAAATATAGAAGGATCTTGTAGATGGAACACAAATCTAAACATGGCATTCATTTATGTTTCATATTAAGCTTATACACATAGTGTTGTAACTCAGATGCCAATTAGAGCCAAGCCCAGATGTAAAAGGGGGTAACAAAAGGTTTGTTTTACAAGGAATGGGAATGGGACTAACAAAAAACTAGCCAAACCGGCAACCCCCCCCCCCCCACAAAACCCAAGGGAAGCCCAAAAAAGCACTGCAGGCGAAGCCAAGACAAACTCAGGGACGTCCTCTGCGACGTCCTTTGTGGGATGATCCAAAACCTGTAGTCTGTAACCAATCCAAGGTGAAGGGCAGGAGAAATGATGGAGGTGAAACAAGGAGACAATCCAAGGTCTAACAGGAGAGAAGATCCAGTAGAGACAAACCCCGCCACTAGGAAACACGGGATATCAGGATGTCAAGGTAACAGGATGCCAAGATAAACAGGACATCAGACATAACTCCTTGCCTGCCGCAAGGAGCCTGTTTCCCAGACCCACAATTTATACACTAAAGGTCAGATGTATCAGAGTCACACCCTTCTTGATTAGGTGAAACAGCTGCCTGCCTTTCAGCATCTCTCCAATTCTCCCAGCGTCTTTCAAAACTTAGTGCTTCCCAATCATTCCCAGAAGTATCAGAGGGCCAATCTCTGTCACTGTCAAACCCCATAAATGTGTCAATACTGGTGTCAGCATTACATATATCCTGAACTTATTTTACCAACGTTGACTCAAGCTCAGTATCACTTTCTCCTGACTCCAGTTCCACATCTCCAGGAACATCCCCAAATGACTCTGAATCTGCAGAAACTGTAAGTTCCTGCCAGATCCTTTTCCTCTGCTCTAACTCTTCAGAGCTGGAATTGCTTACATTTCGTTTCCTTCTCACTCCATGTCACAATGCACGGACTTGGCAGGCCCCTTAATCACACACACAGAGACGTACTGAAGGCTAACTACTTTATTGAGTATAAAAACAGTTCCAAAGAATATAGTCCAATAATAAGTGATATAGTCCAAAAGGCTTGAAGTAAGAATGTCCAAAGTAACGAAGCAAACAGGTAAAAAGCTTGGCAAGGCTCCGCAGCCAATGCGGATCAGGAAACAAGGCAAGGCTCCGCAAACCAATGCGGATCAGGAAAACAAGGCAAGGTAAAGCAAGGCAAGGCTTGATGACCACCGCTTAGCTTGTGGCCCCACTCCGCTTCACGCCTATTCAGGTAAGATGTGGCCGGAGAACTGAGGGTTCGTTCCCACGGATCCTATACTTAATCCTTCGGCCGAGGTCCTCGACGCTCTAGGCTTCTTCGTCTCCAATCCCTGCTGACGGACCTCGGCCGGTCTAGGGCCCGGGACCAATCCCTCCTACTAGCCTCGATGTTCCGTCTCCTATCAAAGGTTCGACCTTGTCTCTCGGCAGCTGTGTTGCTATCTCCTTGAGAGCTTTCCTCCCTAGCCATTTCCCATACGCTTTGTTCCATATCTTCCTCAGGGGGCTCCTGGGAAGATCTCCCTCCCGGGTGTTCATAACTCCCTGGGTCGCTATCAGACTGCACCTGGTGATCTGAATCATCCCTTGGACCAAAACACATTTCTTCCCAGGCCAAGCTCTCTGTGGGCGAAAGAGGCCCTTGCGGGGAAAGCTGCCCTTCACCCCAGTCATCTAGCTCATCCTCAGAATCCAGTTCTAACACGGCCGGTTCTAATGCTAATGGAACCCCAGGCCCTGTCCCCTGCCCCCCAGGCACAAACGAGAACTGCTGTGCTACACTCCAGTGTCTGAAAGCTCATTAGGCTCTCCCAACTGCATTCCATTCTCAGCTGGGAATAACTCAGCGTCTACTACAGCTCTGCTATCAGGCAACGCCGAGGCCAACACATGGCCTAAAGATTATTTATTTATTTATTTTGTTTTGTGTCAAAAGCGTTCCATAAATAAATAAGTTTAAAACTGATAAAATGAAGGAAGCACAAGCAGCTAAATAGTTTTAAACCAAAAAAACAGCAACAGCAACTGCATTGTAAATATAAATAAAGTGTATTATTATTGTCTGTAGATTTAAACAGTTTTTCCTCTGTGCATGAGGCAGGGCATTGTGGGCAAGCTTGCAGGTGGTGTTTGTTCTGCTCCATAGTTACACAAAGTGGAGGATTCTTCTAGGTAGTGCCATTTTGCAAGGTTGTCTTTTGATTTGCCAACTCCACTTCTGAGTCTGTTCAGGGACTTTGAAGTTGCCCATTCTTGGCTTGCCCCTGGAGGAAGACCCTTGTGGGGAGCTATCCAGTTGGAACTGCCCAATTTTGCTGCCCAGGGGGATATGCTTGTTGTTGCTGGAGGAACATTTGGAGCAGTGTTTCCCAACCTTTTTTGAGCCGCGGCACACTTTTGACATTTAAAAAATCCGGGGGCACACCACAACCAAAATGACGCAAAATGACACTCTAACACAGTAAAGAACGGCCGGGGGGGGGGGGTGGCCTGCTGGGAGCAGCTGATGGGAGTGCCGAAGCTGGGGGGAGGGGTGGAGCCATGCCCCACCATGCCCCGCCCCCTCCCCCAGCTTCAACTCTCCCAGCAGCTGCTCCAGCCTTGAGGGGGAAGTGCCAAGCCAGCAGTGGCAGAGCCAACACAATGTTGACTTGGCACTTTCCCCTCAAGGCTAGAGCAGCTGCTGGGAGTGCCGAAGACAGGGGGAGGAGGTGGAGCCAGGCCGTGCCATGCCCCACCCCCTCCCCCAGCTTCAGCTCTCCCACAGAGGAGGAGCATGAGCGGTGGACGGGCTTCAGTGGGCGGGGCTCCTCCGCGCAGCTTTAGTGAGCGAGGGGCGAGATTCATGGTGGGAATCATGGCAGATTGGAGGCTGGCTGGGGAAACAGCCAAAGGAGGCGGCACCCCGGCCCCTTCTTTTTTTTCCCACCACCGCCCGGCCCTTCCTCCTCCTCCTCCAAGCAGCAGGAGTTCGGCAGGAGGAGGGGGGAAGGAAGGGGGGCAGAGAGCTTTTCTCGCGGCACAGCAGAAGGTCCGTCACGGCACACTAGTGTGCCACGGCACACTGGTTGAGAAACACTGATTTAGAGGAGTGGTGCTTCTCAATGAACTTTTCCTTGATTTAAGTCTACTGGGAGGAGGCTGATGGCCATGCGGTGGGTGGCTTTCACAGAGTTCATGCATTATTGACCCACCATTTAGCCGTGACGGGAGTTAGGGGGACTGCCCTTGAATGGGTGGCCTCCTTTCTTCAAGACAGCGGACAACGTGTGGAGAGCGGAGGGATGGCTTCTGGTGAGACTCCCATTAAGTTGTGGGGTCCCCCAGGGAGCTATCCTCTCCCCTTTATTGTTTAATATCTATATGCGTCCGCTGACCCGACTGGTCCGTGACATTGGTCTGGAGTGTCATCAGTACGCTGATGACACCCAGCTGGTGCTGAGAATGGATGGCAGGCTGGACACCGTACCCGGTTGTTTCCATCAATGCCTTGAAGCCGTGACTGGATGGCTGCGTACCAGCCGGTTGAAGGTGAATCCATCGAAGACGGAGATCCTATGGCTGGGTCATCCTGGTATGACCCTTTTTAAGCAGCCCTCCAATCTAAGCGCCTCCTGACAACTCTGACCACGTCCTTGTGTTTTATATAACAAAGTGTTTTATCTGCATTTTAATCTGTTGTTTTATTCAGGGCTGTCCAACTGCCGGCCCTGCAGGTGTTTTCGGACTTCAACTCCCAGAAATCCTAGCCAGTTTACCAGCTGTTGGGATTTCTGGGATTTGAAGTCCAAAACACCTGCAGGGCCGGCAGTTGGGCAGCCCTGTTTTATGTAAACCGCCCCGAGCCTGCAGGGGGGAGCGGTATATAAAAATAAACAATAAATAAATAAGTAAGAGTAAAGATGGGATAAAAACATAATTTATAAATATTTGTTTTCTGTGTATAGTGAAACTCTTTTTGCAGTAGCTGTAATGTTTTGTATGTCATTTCATTTTGATTTCCCCCCCCCCTCACTTACACCAAGGAGATACAATTTGATTCCTCATCAATGTGATGCACATTATATCTCAACCAAATATTTGAAAACATGAATTTTTATATACAGTATATATAGATTTTTATTGTGCATTTCAATATATACAGGTTCGGGTCGGGGGTGACTGGGGTGGGCTAGGGTGGGGGATCCCAGGATTCCGGGTCTGGGAAGTGGGGGGGGGGGGAAGGGGGGTGGTTACAGAGAACTTCCCGAGAGTGTCACAAGGTTTCATTATACAAATATTGTATGTATTGTTAATAGGAAAAAAAGGAAAAGAGAAAAAAAGGAGTTAAATTGTTTTATTTATTTTATTTATTTATTATTCGGGCTTCTATGCCGCCGACTCCCTGAGGCTCACGGCGGCTTACAGGAGCCGAAGGGCACAGTAAAATACAGGCAATAAGCAGTTAAAAACAATTAAAAACAACAGCAGTATAGTAATTAATAACACAGTTAACACAATGAACAGCACATCATCCTCAGAAGAACGAATAGATGGCGGGGCATGGGCAGGACTTACTCACCAAAGGCCTGCTTAAACAGGTATGTTTTACAGGCCCGTCTAAACGGGAGCAAGTCCTTCATAGCCTGAGTTCCGGCCGGGAGGGCGTTCCACAGCGTAGGTGCTATGACAGAGAACGCCCTCCGGCGGGTAGCAGTCAGCCTTGCGAGTTTAGCTGAAGGTATCTCCAGGAGATTGGAGTCCTCAGACCGAAGTGATTTCGGAGGGCAATATGGGGTGAGACGGTCCTCAAATACGCTGGCCCCAGGCCGTGTAAGGCCTTAAAGGTGAGGACCAACACTTTGAAGGTGATCCGGTGCTCAATTGGCAGCCAGTGCAGGTCCTGCAAAACAGGTGTTATGTGGGCGCCAGCTGGCATGCCAGACAGGAGCCGGGCGGCAGTGTTCTGCACTAGCCTGAGCTTCCGGGTCACCGACAGAGGAAGGCCAACGTAGAGCGCGTTGCAGTAATCCAGCCTTGAGATGACTGTGGCTTGGATCACCGTGGCCAGATCGTTCCGGGAGAGATAGGGGGCCAGCCTCCTTGCCTGTCGCAGATGAAAAAAAGCGATCTTGCTGACCGCAGAGACCTGGGCCTCCATGGTCAGCTGGGAGTCCAAATGGACCCCCAGGCTCTTTACATCATGAGCTTTTAATATCTTCATAAGCTATACTATTTTGTATAGCGAAATTCTATGGGTCGTTTAAATCTATTACAAAATTGAATGTTTTATTCTGCAAATAGATTCTAAAGTCTGTCCAGTCTGTTCTTTTTGTTGTTCAGATTTTGTGTGAGAGAGTCTATCTGGATAATATCAAGCACTTTTGTTGTCCATTCTTCCAAGTCCGGGGTCGTGTCTTTCTTCCAGTGTCGGGCTAGTACTATCCGGCTGCAGGCGCTGAGTATAAAAAAAGATTATTTCCTGGGTTTTTTAAATCTAGGATGGGGTTGGATAACCCCAGCAAGTAATTTTGTGGGTCTAGCTTGAACCTGACTTTTTTAAAATAAAAAAAAACAAAAGCAAAAAAGGGGAAATAATAAAAATGGGGAAAATGTGTGTGTGTGTGTGTGAGTGAGTGAGTGAGTGAGAGAGAGAGAGAGAGAGAGAGAGAGAGAGAGAAGGAAAATAAGAGAGCTTTTTTTAAAGGACAAAGAAGAAAACAAAATGAAATTGATGTTCCTTCTTAATTGAAACTTATCTAACATCTGGATAATTGCTCATAAATACCTGTATAGTTGCCAAGGTTCAATTATGGCACACCAGTCTTTCATAAATCTCCAGGATGTAAGATCTCGCTCTCTTTGATGCTTCTCGTCAAATCCTGGTCCAAAGGCAGGTTGAGCCAGGGAAGGGACATCCAATAATACTAGGCACTCCTGCGTTGACTTAATCTGGCAGAATGCGCGGTGCGCTTCATTAATGCGCAGGAAAGGCTGTGCAGGAGTCGGCAAAAAAGGTCACTGGTATTTTTGCAGCGATAAATCACAGAGGGGAAAAGAGAAAGATTTGCATTTGGGCCGTATAACATTCAGGGACAGGTTAGAGAGAGAGAGAGAGAGAGAGAGAGAGAGAGAGAGAGAGAGAGGAGAATTCTTTGAAGTCATATTTCTTTGCTGACTTGTTTTATTAGCTCCCTTTTAACATGTTACATTATTGCTTATAGAATTTCATTTACTTGGATTGGCAGCTTGATAAATATGTCTATTGGCGATGATTTGGATTGCTCTGGGCATTAATATTATTAAAACCTGTCACGAGGAAATGTCTGAGAGATGAGTTACTGTAAAGATTACGGCACGGAATAAATCACACAGTGGTATTTGTTACCGTTTATGGCCTCTTGGAGCCGAGTCAATCCCTTTTTATGTCGCATTATTTTTCAAGTTTTTATAGCTTTACATTATATATCGCTGTCAGAAATGAACAGATGGGGTGTCAAACATGAGCTTTCTGAATAATTCCTACCCTCGGGTTATTTGTGTGAAGGACAAGTGTAAAACTCTGTTCTCTAGCAAAGGGAGACAGGCAAGGCTCGGGGAACGAATGTATCGCTATGTTCGGAAAGGCTCTCCTTTTCTTTGTCAGCTTGGACAAGGTGGCTTTCACTTCTGGCTTTACCTGCTTTCTATCCCACAGTTTGGCACCTGAGAAATTTTTGCGATTATTTGCCTGAGGATACTCTTCCTTGCAAGCCAAGTAAGCCAGGAGGCAGCACCCGGCACGTCAGAAAATATTATTTCCTGTTTGTTTTCCTTTTTGGATGAATGGAAAAGCTTGGCCGCAAAACCATGGACGCGTTTCCATTTTGAAATCAAGCACGTGTCCTTGTGCTGCTACTGGTGCATATATCTAGTGCAAACTAGAAGGAACAATATGTACCTTTTCTCAGTGGTGGCTGGCCGCTTCCATGTTGGAGAGGTAACAGATCTGCTCTGGGTTTTAGTCTGTATATTAAAAGAAGTTTCCCAAGGCGGTAATCCCTATAATAATAATAATTATTATTATTATTATCAAATCCATATAGTGTATTTAATATTGAGTACATAAGAACATAAGAACATAAGAAGAGCCATGCTGAATCGGACCTCAGCCCATCTAGTCCAGCATTCTGTATCACACAGTGGCCCACTAGTTGTACACGGGGGTCTCGAGCAGAAGGGAGGGCAAAACCCTGACCTGCTCCCGACCCCCCACAACCAGTACCCAGGGAAATCCTGCCTACCTCAACCAACTCCGAGGTGGCACTTGAATGTCCTTTTCAGTAACTACCGATACACTTGGTATCCATGAATCTGTCTAATCCTGCCTTGAAGCTGTCCAGGCTGACAGCTGTCACAACCTCTTCTGGAAGTGAGTTCCATAACCCAATGACCCTCTGGGTGAAGAAATATTTCCCTTTATTAGTCCTAATTTTCCTACCTTGGAGCTTCAGGGAGTGCCCTCTAGTCCTAGTGTTTTGTGACAAAGAAAAACTATTTTTCTTTATGCACCTTTTCTATCCCATGCATGATTTTATACACTTCGATCAAGTCACCTCTTAAACGCCCGTCTTTCAAGGCTGAAAAGACCAAGGCGTTGCAACCCGGTTTCATAAGGGAGCCGCTCCATCCCTTGGATCATTCTTGTTGCCCTTTTCTGTACCTTTTCCAGTTCCGTTATATCCTTCTTGAGGTGCGGTGACCAGAATTGTACACAGTACTCCAAATGTGGCCTTGCCATAGATTTGTAGAGAGGTAATACAACATTTGCTGACCTATTTTCGATTCCCTTTCTGATCATGCCTAGCATAGAATTTGCTTTTTTCACTGCTGCTGCGCACTGGGTTGACATCTTCTTTGAGCTGTCCTCCAAAACCCCAAGATCCCTTTCCTGGTTTGTCTCAGAAAGCTTTGACCCCATCAATTTGTAGGTGTAGTTGGGGTTCTTTGCCCCGATGTGCATGACTTTACACTTGTTTAGGTTAAAATGCATTTGCCACTTTGTTGCCCATTCACTCAATTTCGAGAGATCTTTCTGGAGCTCTTTACAATCAGTTTCATTTTTAACTACCCTGAACAATTTAGTGTCGTCTGCAAACTTTGCTACCTCAGAATTCACTCCTACATCCAGATCATTAATGAATAAATTAAAAAGTAACGGACCCAAAACTGAACCTTGGGGTACACCACTTCTCACCTCTTTCCACCCAGAGAAGTGTCTGTTTATTACCACCCTTTGTTTCCTACAGTTTAGCCAGGTTCCAATCCAGGACAAGACCTGTCCCCTGATTCCATGGCTGAAGAGCTTATTTAGGAGCCTTTGGTGAGGACTTTGTCAAAAGCCTTTTGAAAGTCAAGGTAAACAATATCGACTGGGTCCCCTTTATCTATGTGTTTATTTACACCCTCAAAGAATTCTAACAAGTTAGTAAGACATGATTTGCCTTTGCAGAAACCATGTTGATTTTCCTTCAGCAATGCCTGTTCTTCTATGTGCTTAGTAATTTTTTCTTTAATAATGGTTTCCATCACTTTGCCTGGAACTGAGGTTAGACTAACTGGCCTATAATTTCCTGGATCACCCTGGATCCTTTCTTGAAGATCGGAGTTACATTTGCCTCCCTCCAGTCCTCGGGTACAGTGCCTGATCTTAGAGAAAGGTTATATATTTTGGCTAGAATTTCAGCAATTTCAGTGTTTTGAAATATACGCCTTAATAGTGTGTTGTTTAGTGTGGCGCCTAACATCCTGCTTTGCAGCAGCTGCAGAGCGGTTTGGGCTGGAAGTCAGCCTGAAGAAAACGGAAGTCCTCTACCAGCCGTCTGAGGGCTCGCACTAAGACTCTAAACTATCTAGTCCATGAGCTGCTTCTTGTAGATGATGCTGCCCTTGTCACCCATTCAGAAGCAGCCCTGCAGCGCCTCACATCCTGCTTTGCAACAGCTGCAGCGCTGTTTGGGCTGGAAGTCAGCCTGTTGAAAACGGAAGTCCTCTACCAGCCCGCACCACAGGAAGAACACCATCATCCCCACATCAGCATAGGCACATCTGTGCTTAAGTCTGTTCAGCAGTTCACCTACCTGGGAAGCATCATCTCTTCAGATGCCAAGATTGACAAAGAGATAGATCACAGATTAGCAAAGGCATAGAGTGCATTTGGAAGGCTTCACAAAAGAGTCTGGAGCAACAAACATCTGAGGCAAAGCACCCAAATCAGTGTGTACAGAGCTATCATACTGTCTATTCTCCTCGATGGGTCTGAAACATGGGTCCCCTATCACCAACACCTACGACTCCTCGAACGCTTTCATCAATGCTGTCTTCGCACAATCCTAAATGTACACTGGACCCAGGCCCGGATTACCCATAAGGCCACCCTAGGCCATGCAGCTATGGAGGGGCAGCAGATCCAGACCCCCCAAAATTGAAAAAAAAATTTAAAAAATTTAAATCAGATCTTTGGGCGTTTGCTTCTGTGCCTGCGCAGTGAGAAGGAGCGAGCGAGAAGGAGCCGGGGGGAAGTCCCGCTGCCCCTAGGGCATCTGACGTGTATAAAAGTTTTAAATAAATAAATAAATTACTTGGGTGGATACTAGGCTTGGTTGATCCAAAAAAATGTGATTCTAAAATCAATGGGGGGGGGGGGATTTTTTTTATTAGTAATAGAAAGACTTACAAAAAAATTCCAAAAAATTTCTGAAATGTAACATAATTAATAACGAAATTCGTTATTAGTTCTTATTCCAGCGCATGCTTATTCCAGATGGTTTTGGCCTACAACTCCCAGAAATCCTAACAGCTGGTAAACTGGCTGGGATTTCTGGGAGTTGTAGGCCAAAACTGGAATAAACCACACTGAATTCTAGATGGGACTCCAAATAGGAAGGAGGAGGAGGCTGCTGCAATCACAATGTATTGGCAAGGTGTGAGGGGAAAGCAAGCAAGTCTACAGGGGTGGTTTCCGCAAGAGTAGTAGTCTATCCACACAAAAGCAGCTTCACAATAATCAACACAATAGCAACTTTATAATAATAAACTCAGAGCAACTTCACACAGCAACTTCACACAGAGGTCTTCATAGTAGCAACTTCACAATGATGGATGGATATATCTGAGTCTTGTCGTGCCATGTGGCAGTACTCACTGTACTGGTGAGCGTGGATAGAAATCCTGTGGGGAAGTGTCCTTGAATAAGGCACTTGTGAATCCTGGTGGAGGGAGAGGCAGCCAAGTGTGGTGCTGCCACGCTGGGCGCTTCCATAGCCGAATACAAGCGGCAAGACAGGAAAACTTTTGCGACGGTTCGTCAAAGCCGCGGTTGTTAGCTAGCGCCGTAAATCAGCTCTCTGGTCGTGTAGGAAAACTTTTGCGACACTTGCTATTTCGGCGGTTTTTCCCGAAAATAACAGGATTCATGCAGCTTCACAGGGAGAGGAGGACAGGATGGTGAGGTGAAGGTGCTAGGTAGGCTGTAGCAATAAGATGAATGAAGGTGGGAGCCGAGGGGGAGCCAGGAGAAGACAGGGAGCAGGATCGATCCGTTCCTCATGTCTGCGGCTTTGGCAATGCTTTAGCATGCTCCCCCCTGCTTCTCCCAACCAGACAGAAGGCAAGGACAGGACTCTCTGGTGTGTGATTACAATAATTAAGAATTAATTACAATAATTAAGAAAAATGGCGGCCCCCAGGTTCGGTAAACAAAGTCCACTTCCGGGTTGGCGCTCGAGGTGCGGTAAACATCAAAATTAGCTTGTTATACGAATTTAATCCGATTTCAAATAATTTTTAAACCGCAGAGACCAAGCCTAGTGGATACATTGACTCGTTTCATGTTTTCAATATCCATTTGTCTGCAATCTCACTTTTTTAGTTTTGTTAAAATATTGCAGTTAGGATTTTTTGAGAGTGATCATAACAAAATAAACGGAACAAGATGCTCACTCGTCACTAAAGCTGTGTTGAATGAAAACATTACCCGAGTTGTGAAATTTCTGGGTAAGATGCTTGGCCGTTGCTGTCATTGTGGAACCTTTCTGCCCATGTTTATTTCCCGCTGAGCCTCTTTACTTCCTGCTTCTCATTCCTGAGGATTCTCGGTGCAGAGCCTGTAGTCACCGGAATGATTCAGTGATCTCCCTAGAACAGTAGATTCCTGAACGGCTCACATCATTTGTGTGGAATATGGCAGATGGGAGCATTAGTTAAGGTGCTAAGAGATAGGAGATGGATGGGCACACACACAGACACACTTTTTCCCTTGTTGTTTTCGCGGTGATGTCTGGAGAAGGATGCCTTTGTGATGAAGTGTGTTTCAAGCAGCCTTGCCTTTTTCTTTCCCTACCCAGGGCTCTGACAGGTGTTCCCTCCAGGGCATAGAGGCTTCCTATAATGTTTGAGTGAAGGGAGATATCATCTGTGACAGCTTGTGTACATAGATCATGGTTTTATGATGATGGAAAAGTGTGCGCTGATTGATTTGCTGAGCTGGGCTGAGTTAAAAGAGCTTGCAACAAGATAGCTTCCCACTTGCCAAAACACAATTTAATCAGCAGCTGACCGATCCATCATCTGGGCAGGAGGGAGGAGGTTTCAAATGCTGGGGAGGTGCCATATGACTAATGGACAGAAATGTCTTTTCTTGGCGTAGGTGTATTGAGATATGCTGGCTTATTTATTCTCCCATATTATCCACTAATGGGAGTGATTCCCTTTAAAGAGCCCGGCCTCAAATGGCAAAGTGCGTGGCCCTGCGTGCTTCGTGGCGCAGGAACTTAATGGGCATGCTATACCACTGAAAGGTGGGATATGGTTTCGGCAAGGCTTTCCTAAGAGGTCAATTTGTGTCTCATATATAATACGAGGGCGGGTCAATAAGTCCGTGACTTCTTGAATGAAACACAGGTTTTTGGATTAAAAAATCGTTTTAAGAACATAAGAACATAAGAACATAAGAAGAGCCATGCTGAATCGGACCTCAGCCCATCTAGTCCAGCATTCTGTATCACACAGTGGCCCACAGTTGTACACGGGGATCTCGAGCAGAAGGGAGGGCAAAACCTGACCTGCTCCCGACCCCCACAACCAGTACCAGGGAAACCCTGCCTACCTCAACCAACTCCGAGGTGGCACTTGAATGTCCTTTTCAGTAACTACCGATACACTTGGTATCCATGAATCTGTCTAATCCTGCCTTGAAGTTGTTCAGGCTGACTGCTGTCACAACCTCTTCTGGAAGTAAATTCCATAACCCAATGACCCTCTGGGTGAAGAAATATTTCCCTTTATTAATCCTAATTTTCCTGCCTTGGAGCTTTAGGGAGTGCCCCCTAGTCCTAGTGTTTTGTGACAAAGAAAATATTTTTTCTATTTATTTATCCCATGCATGATTTTATACACTTCGATCAAGTCACCTCTTAAACGCCGTCTTTCAAGGCTGAAAAGACCAAGGCGTTGCAACCTGGTTTCATAAGGGAGCCGCTCCATCCCTTGGATCATTCTTGTTGCCCTTTTCTGTACCTTTTCCAGTTCCTTCTTAAGGTGCGGAGACCAGAATTGTACAGTACTCCAAATGTGGCCTTACCATAGATTTGTAGAGAGGTAATACAACATTTGCTGACCTATTTTCGATTTATTTCTGATCATGCCTAGCATAGAATTTGCTTTTTCACTGCTGCTGCGCACTGGGTTGACATCTTCATTGAGCTGTCCACCAAAACCCCAAGATCCCTTTCCTGGTTTGTCTCGGAAAGCTTTGACCCCATCAATTTGTAGGTGTAGTTGGGGTTCTTTGCCCCGATGTGCATGACTTTACACTTGTTTAGGTTAAAATGCATTTGCCACTTTGTTGCCCATTCACTCAATTTTGAGAGATCTTTCTGGAGCTCTTTACAATCAGTTTCATTTTATTTTTCAACGGTGTCTCCTTTGAGCTCTATACACTTTGTCCAACGTTTCTCCAATTATTTTATCCTTTCCACAAAAAAAAAAGATTTGTCGAGGTCATCAAAATAGTATGGTGGGCAACTCATTAGCTTTCATGTATATTCAAATCAGGTGCAATAAACTTTGGAATTTGAGGAGGTCACATTACAGCAAGGCACAAACAGGAAATGTGTGAGAGATTGCAAGTAATCCCGAAAAAAGGGAAGCCGGGGAAGTTCTCCCATTGCCCCCAATGGGCCAGATTTTCCCAGAGCAAAAATGGATCTTTCGGCGACAAGATCTAAAAATGAAATTTTTGCCCACCGGAATTTGGGAGGCTTCTGAAAAATGGATCACGGAGGAGGCACCAAAATCTGGACACCAAAAATGGACCCGATTTAGCCGAATTGCACACCCCTACTCATTAGTTCATCTTTCGTCATCAAATGATAGGAGAAGACATGTCACATGATTCTTGTTACACCTTATATTGTTGCATGTTGTTTTTGCTTGGATGTTGTGGTGCCAATAGGGGTGGATATCTCCAATCGTTATCCTTAGAAAACCGTTATTATTTCGTATTAAAATCAATTTAGACCCTAATTTGAGCCGCGGCCAGCAACCTGGAAAAGACGATTATAAATCGAAACCGGGTCCGCCATTTCGGTAAAGGGCGTGTTATTATGTCGTTTTTATTTTCCCCCTTTCTTACCTTTAACCCGCGTTGCTTCTCAGCTGGCGAGAGAGAGTAGAGGTGCTGCCCTCCATGCTCCCTCGCCAGCTGACAACCTATGCGGGTTACCTTTAACCCGCATTGCTTCTCAGCTGGGGAGAAAGCGTTGAGGGCATGCACTCCATCCCTCCTCGCCAACTGAGAATCAACCCACGTTAGAGATATTGCGTGTTGATTCTGAGCTGGCGAGGGGGTGTGGAGGCGGGCATCTCCTGCGCATGCGTGGCACTAATAACGAAATAATAATTATTTTCGTAATTAAAAACGAATCAATTTTGAAATTGCGGGGCCAAACGAGCAGAATGAGGCTGGGAAGAAGGGAGCCCGAGTGGAGAATTAAGAGTGTTTGGCAGGAGGGGGAAGAAAGGGTACTGGAGGTTCCAATTTCCCACGGCACACCTGATGGTCACTCACAGCACACTAGTGTGCCATGGCACACTGGTTGGGAAACACTGTGCTATACCACTGAAAGGTGGAATATGGTTTTGGCGAGGCTTTCCTAAGAGGTCAATTTATGTCTCATATATAATACGAGGGCGGGTCAATAAGTCCGTGACTTTTTGAATGAAACACAAAGTTGAATGAATCAATTTATTTTTCAACGCAGTCTCCTTTGAGCTCTATACACTTTGTCCAAAGTTTCTCCAATTTTTTTATCCCTTCCAAAAAATAAGATTTGTCGACATCATCAAAATAGGTATTTGTGAGATGTTTTCATTGTTGGAGTCAAATCTCTTCCCACCAAACCATTTCTTCAGGTTTGGAAATAGTCACTCGGGGCTAAATCCGGATAATAGGGCAGATGGGGGAGCAATTTGTATCCCAATTCATGGATTGTTGCCATGGCAACTGCACATGTGTGCACACTTGCATTGTCCTGGTGCAAAAGAACTTTTTTCTTGGCCAAATGCGGTTGTTTCCCCCCCCCCCCCTTTCAAATCCTTATAAAATTGACCCAATAAGTTGGCATAATATTCGCCATTGATTGTTTTACCCTTTTGAAGGCAGTCAATGTCGATTATATCACGTGCATCCCCAAAAACGGTCGCCATGACATTATTGACTGAGAAACCCACCTTGGCCTTCTTTGGCACCGATTCACCCCGAGAAACCCACTGTTTTGACGGCTGTTTGTTCTCTGGTGTGTTGTGGTGGATCCACGTTTCGTCCACGGTTACGAAACAGCACAAAAACTCGTCCATATTGCGGTTGAACAATGCCAAACACTCCTGCGAAATTATCACACAATTGCATTTGTGGTCAATCGTGAGCAAACGCGGCACCCATCTTATTATTTATTATTATTATTTATTAATTAAGAACATAAGAACATAAGAAGAGCCATGCTGAATCGGGCCTCAGCCCATCTAGTCCAGCATTCTGTGTCACACAGTGGCCCACTAGTTGTACACGGGGATCTCTAGCAGAAAGGAGGGCAAAACCCTCACCTGCTCCCGACCCCCCACAACCAGTACCAGGGGAAAATCCTGCCTGCCTCCATCAACACAGAGGTGGCACTTGGATGTCCATTTCAGTAGCTACTGATTCCCTTGGTATCCATGAATCTGTCTAATCCTGCCTTGAAGCTGTCCAGGCTGACCGCTGTCACAACCTCCTCTGGAAGTGAGTTCCATAACCCAATGACCCTCTGGGTGAAGAAATATTTCCCTTTATTAGTCCTAACTTTCCTACCTTGGAGCTTCAGGGAGTGCCCCTAGTCCTAGTGTTGTGTGACAAAGAAAATATTTTTTCTCTATTCACCCTTTCTATCCCATGCATGATTTTATACACTTCGATCAAGTCACCTCTTAAACGCCGTCTTTCAAGGCTGAAAAGACCAAGGCGTTGCAACCTGATTTCGTAAGGGAGCTGCTCCATCCCGTGGATCATTCTTGTTGCCCTTTTCTGTACCTTTTCCAGTTCCGTTATATCCTTCTTGAGGTGCGGTGACCAGAATTCGCACTTGATTGGCCGCCCTTCCCCGAAGGCTCGGGGCAGCTCACAGGATATACAGTACATAACAATCAAGTATAAACGATGATTAAAACAAAGTTAAAACATATCTAGAAGTACTATAAAAACACAAAAGCCATATGCTGAACAAAGTAATATACAGTAAGACAGATGGGCATATGAGGCAACATACAACTGGGCCTGCAGTTCATCCTACTCCAAACGCTTGCTGAAAGAGCAAGGTCTTCACCGCTTTTCGGAAAGAGAGGACCTTCTGCATGGCACGTATGTCAGCAGGCACCAAGTTCCAAAGTGTATTATGGAAAAGGCCCGCCAGCGAGTTGCTGTCAGGTGATACATTTTAGGCAAAGGAATAACCAAAAGATTCTGTTCCTCGGAACGCAGCGATCTGGTGGGATAATACGGGACGAGGCGGTCCCTCAGGTACACTGGCACCAGACCATGTAAGGCCTTAAAAGTTAGAACTAACACTTTGAACGTGATCCGGCATTCTACCGGCAGCCAGTGCAGTTCGCGCAGAATGGGCGTGATGTGAACACTCAGCGCACTCCCCATGAGGAGGCAGGATGTGGCGTTCTGCACCAGCTTGAGTTTCCGGATCACCAACAAACAGGGGCGGTCCGTCCATGTAAGCAACCCACGCGGCTGCATGGGGCACCATCTTGATGGGCGCTGCCACGCCCGGCCGCACCGCCGTAGCAAACCTCCCTGCTGCCTGCAGCAGCTTCTGAGCATGCACAGAGATTTTCGCGCATGCCTAGAACCTCCAGAGCGCTCTCCCTTGCCCTGTGCAATGCCCCGTGGGAGGGGCCAGCAGCAGGCACCAGAAGTGCTAGGAGAGGCCTTCGATGGCCCCTCCTAGCGCGTCCTGGTTGTCCCTGCCCGCCCCACCCACGGTGTGTTGCACCGGGCCAGGGAGAGCGCTCTCCCGCCCTCTGCAACGCCCCGTGGGTGGGGCTGCCAGGGGAAACAAGGAAGCGTGAGGAGGGGCCTTCGAAGGCCTCTCCTAGCGCTTCCTGGTGCCCGCTGCTGGCCCCTCCCACGGGCGTTACACAGGCAAGGGAGAGCGCTCTCCCGCCCTCTGCAACGCCCCGTGGGTGGGGCTGGCAGGGGAAACCAGGAAATGTGAGGAGGGCCCTTGAAGGCCTCTCCTAGCACTTCATGGTGCCGCTGCTGGCCCCCCCGGGCTCACAGGGCAAGGGAGAGCCTCTCCCAACGCGCCCCATGGGTGGGGCTGGCAGGGAAACCAGGAAGCGCTAGGAGAGGCCTTGAAGGCCTTCGAATTGCACAGGGCAAGGAGCGGCGGCGCATGGGAGGAATGGAAGGAGTGCGCGCAAGGTACCAAGAAAAAAAATTTGGGGAGGGGGTGCAAAAATAATGTGTTTTGGGGGGGGCACCGAAATAATTTTCGCCTACCATGCGAAATTACCTTAGACCGCCCCTGCCAACAAAGGAAGGCCAATGTACAGAGCGTTACAGTAGTCCAATCTGGAGATGACTGTGGCTTGGATCACTGTGGCTAGGTCGCAACGGGACAGATAGGGGGCCAGCTTCCTTGCCTGGCAAAGGTGGGAAAATGCCACTCTGCTGACGGCGGAGACATGTACCTCCATCGACAGCAGAGGGTCCAGGGTTACCCCAAGGCTATTGACAAAAGACGACGGACGTAGTGTCTCGCCGTCCAGGGTTGGAAGCTGGACATCCCTCCCGCCCGGGCGCCCAAGCCACAGGATCTCCGTCTTAGCCGGATTCACCTTCAACCTACTGGCTCGCAGCCATCCAGTAACGGCCTCAAGGCAACGATGGAAATTATCGGGTACAGATTCGGCCCGGCCATCCATTCTCAGGATGAGCTGGGTGTCATCAGCGTACTGTTGGCATCCCAGCCCAAAGCTGCGCACCAGCTGGGCAAGTGGTCACATGTAGATGTTGAATAACAGAGGGGAGAGAATTGCCCCCTGAGGGATCCCGCAATCTTTTTGTTCCTTGTAAAGAGTCATTTATACCATTTGTGCCATGCTACTAATATTAACTGCCATTCATTATTTGTTTATTCAGACCACCCGAAATGGAAGGACAGCAGATGGGAACACTGGACGCCACTGGAATGTTTCATTGGTGTGAAGCTGTTTCTTTTGCAAAGTCTGTCTTTGTAAGTATAATCCAAAGGTTGTATTTGTAGGATTATTACA
The DNA here is from genome assembly GCA_030556195.1 of Anolis apletophallus. NCBI lineage: Eukaryota > Metazoa > Chordata > Lepidosauria > Squamata > Anolidae > Anolis > Anolis apletophallus. The sequence continues at coordinate 46,312,389 of JARBWK010000013.1, forward strand.
ATCATTTAGTTTTTAAAAAATCTCAGTGATCTCAACAACTAGCACTGGGAATGTGGCGCAGCTGGCTGGGTGTCAGCTGCATAAGATCTCTACTGACCAGAAGGCCATGAGTTTGAGGCCTGGCTGGGTCGGGGTGAGCTCTTGACCAATTGTGTAGCTTGTTGTTGACCTTTGCAACCCGAAAGACAGTTGCATCTGTCAAGTAGGAAATTTAGGTACCACTTTGTGTGGGGAGGCTAATTTTAACTGATTTACGAGGCCATAAAAATCTACAGGAAATACACAAAAAAAGAGTGAAGGAATGTGACAGCTCCCCCTGGTGGCCAGAAGCTGAAATGTTAAATTGCCTCTGAGTGTCTTGTCTATATACTAGGCATGAGAAAAAAGTTATGAAAATGATTCGTTTCGTAAGAAATTCGTAAGAAATGCTACTTTCGAGTATTTCCGCACCTGGAACGCCAACCAGGAAGTGGACTTTCTTTATAGAACTCGGGGCCAGGATTTTCTTAAGTGTCGTTATTAGGTCGTAGGGGGGGCACACCCTCCTTCTCTCTCACCACCTCCCGCCTCCCTTGCCAATAAGTATTATGGCAAGGCAAGCCCTAAACTCGCTCCTTCTTTGGCTGGAAGCCGGAAAAAAATGTAAGAGAGAGGTTTACTCAAGTAAATCTGCAAAGGAGGGCACTTTGGATGAAGGGCCCTCCTTTGTGGATTTACTTCTGAGTAAACCTCTCTGTTTACATTTTTCCAGGCTTCCTGCCTCTCCTGCTGCCTGCCAGGATCTAAAGCATCAAAGAGTATTGGGGTGAGAAACCAACCTAATGTCTAATAGAATGAATGCTACTGTAAGTGCCTAATATTATAAGTAATCCAACTGGTCATACCTACATTCCATGCACATGCAATAATACAGCAGTAATAACAATAACAAGAGGTAAAATTCAAACCGAAGTATTCTGACTGGTCTCTCCTCATGCGGTGCAAATGGGCTCTTCTCTTATTAGCCCGGGGAAAATCCAGCGTTTACTGCTTGGGAGCACACACATACATATTCTTGGGGGATTTGCTGCAGAATCCCAGGCTCACAGAGAAGATTCTGCAGCAAATACCCCCCAAAGAATATGTATGTGTGTGCACCCAAGCAGAAAACGCTGGCTTTTCCCGTGCTCACAGAGAAGAGCCCGTTTGCACCACATGAGGAGGGACAAGTCAGAATATCGGTTTGAATTTCACCTCTTCTTATACCCATTGTTATTACTGCTGTATTATTGCATGTGCATGGAATGTAGGTATATGACCAGCCTGGGCAAACTTGGGCCCTCGCTCCTCGGGATCGGGGTGAGAGAGAGAGGCAGCGAGGAGCCGGGGGCTCCTCCTCCTTTTCTTTGCTGCTTCCAAGAATAGAAACCCCCTCCCTCCCTCCCTCCTTCCCTCCCTCCTTCCTATTTGGAGAGTCCCATCTAGAATTCAGTGTGATTTATTCAAATTTTGGCCTACAACTCCCAGAAATCGCAGCCAATTTACCAGCTGTTAGATTTCTGGGAGTTGTAGGCCAAAACCATCTGGAATGCGCATGCGCTGGCATACGAACTACTAATGAATTTCGTTAGTAATTACGTTACATTTTAGAAATTTTTGGAAATTTTTTTGTAAGTCTTTCTATTACTACTAACCCCCCCATTTGATTTTAGAATCGCCATTTTTGGGTTCGAAACCATGCCTACTATATACATGTTTGTATGTCAAAGGGCATTGAATGTTTGCCTGTATATGTGCGTTGTGATCCGCCCTGAGTCCCCCGCCGGGTGAGAAGGGCGGAATATAACTGATGTAAATAAATAAATAAACTACCTAGATAAATGCATGAAACAGTGTACAGTAGAGTCTCGCTTATCTAACCTTCACTCATCTAACATTCAGTATTATCCAACGCCATCTGCCTCACACCCGGATCCACAGCTGTTCCAATACATTGTGATTCGTAAATACAGTAATTACTACATAATGTTATCGTATATCGCACTGCTTTTTCTGGTCATCTGATGTTTTGGTGTTACATTTGTAAAATCATAACATAATTTGATATTTACGAGGGTGGGTCAATAGGTCAGTGACTTTTTGAATGAAACACAGGTTTATAGATAAAAAAATCATTTTATTTTTCAACGCCGTCTCCTTTGAGCTCTCTACACTTTGTCCAACGTTTCTCCAATTTTTTAATCCCTTCCAAAAAAATAAGATTTGTCAAGGTCATCAAAATAGGTATTTGTTTGTGAGATGATTTCATTGTTGGAGTCAAATCCCTTTCCGCCAAGACATTTCTTCAGGTTTGGAAACAAGAAAGAGTCACTCGGGGCTAAATCTGGAGAATAGGGCGGATGACGGAGCAATTCATATCCCAATTCATGTATTGTTGCCATGGAAACTGCACATGTGTGCACCCTTGCATTGTCCTGGTGTAAAAGAACTTTTTCTTGGCCAAATGCAGTCATTTCCCCCCCAAATCCTCATTACATCAACCCAATACGTTGGCATAATATTCGCCACTGATTGTTTTACCCTTTTGAAGGTAGTCAATGTGGATTATACCGCGTGCATCCCAAAAACGGTCGCCATAGCTTTATTGGCTGACAAACCCACCTTGGCCCTCTTTGGCGCCGATTCATCCCGAGAAACCCATTGTTTTGACTGCTGTTTGGTCTCTGGTGTGTTGTGCTGGATCCACGTTTCGTCCACGTTTACGAAACGGCGCAAAAACCCGTCCACATTGCGGTTGAACAACGCCAAACACTCCTGCGAAATTGTCACACGATTGCGGTTGTGGTCGATTGTGAGCAAACACGGCACCCATCTTGAGGAACGTTTCCTCATATCCAAGTGATCATTTAAAATTGAAACCACTGAGCCACGTGAGATGCCTATGGCTTCCACAATCTCTCGCACTTTCAATCTCCGATCGGCCAACATCATATCATGATTTTTTTCAATTGTTTTGGGTGTAGAGACCTCAACTGGGCGTCCAGAACGTTCGGCATCTTCTGTGCTTGTACGGCCACAACAAAATTCAGTAAACCACTTTTTTACCATTGAAATGGATGGTGCAGAGTCCCCATAGTATTTATCAAGCTGAGCCTTGGTTTGAGGGATGGTTTTTTCCGCAAAAAATCATGCTTATTGAGCACACAAAATTCACTTTTTTCCATTTTCTCCTCAAATCACGCGGTAGTCTGCTATCAATGGCTGTCAAACACAAATTAAATGACTCAGCTTGTTCAAATCTTGCCAGGAGTCAACTGACAGATGCCTGTTGACAGGAGCAGTGTCGCCCTTTCAGTTAAGAGGCAGGAAATTCAAAAAGTCACAGACTTATTGACCCGCCCTTGTAATAGGCTTTCCTTTAATCCCTCCTTATTATCCAACATTTTTGCTTATCCAACGTTCTGCCTGCCCATTTATGTTGGATAAGCGAGACTCTACTGTATTTGCAATCCATGTCAGTCTTGCCATGTGTGGACAAAAGTGTGACAGCTATGACTTTTTAGATATTCTTGGACACAAGTTTCCATCAACATGACCAAGCCCGGATCGGGCCCTTTTGCCGCCCTAGCCCAAAAGGGCCATCTGCCGCTGCCCCCACCCCGCCCCCGTGCCGGCGAGGAGGAGGAAAGCCCCACCCCGGCTCCGCCCAAGGGAGGAGGAAAGCCCCACCCCTGGCTCTGCCCCGGCTCTGCCCCGGCTCCGCCCCTGCCCCGCCCCCTCGCCGGTGAGGAGAAGGAGAAGGAAAGCCCCACCCCCGGCTCTGCCCCGGCTCTGCCCTGACTCCACCCCTGCCCCGCCCCGGCGAGGAGAAGGAGAAGGAAAGCCCCACCCCCGGCTCTGCCCCGGCTCTGCCCCAGCTCCGCCCCTGCCCCGCCCCTCACCGGTGAGGAGAAGGAGAAGGAACGCCCCACCCCCGCCTCTGCCCCGGCTCTGCCCCAGCTCCGCCCCTGCCCCGCCCCCTCACCGGTGAGGAGAAGGAGAAGGAAAGCCCCACCCCCGGCTCTGCCCCGGATCTGCCCCAGCTCCGCCCCTGCCCCGCCCCCTCACCGGTGAGGAGAAGGAGAAGGAAAGCCCCACCCCGGCTCTGCCCCCGCTCTGCTCCAGCTCTGCCCCCGCCCCGCCCCCTCACCGGTGAAGAGTAGGAGTAGGAAAGCCCCACCCCCGGCTCTGCCCCGGATCTGCCCCAGCTCTGCCCCTGCCCCGCCCCCTCACCGGTGAGGAGAAGGAGAAAGCCCCACCCCGGCTCTGTCCCGGATCTGCCCCAGCTCTGCCCCTGCCCCGCCCCTCACCGGTGAGGAGAAGGAGAAGGAAAGCCCACCCCGGCTCTGCCCGGATCTGCCCCAGCTCTGCCCCTGCCCCGCCCCTCACCGGTGAGGAGAAGGAGAAGGAAAGCCCCACCCCCGGCTCTGCCCCGGATCTGCCCCAGCTCTGCCCCTGCCCCGCCCCCTCACCGGTGAGGAGAAGGAGAAGGAAAGCCCCACCCGGCTCTGCCCCGGATCTGCCCCAGCTCTGCCCCTGCCCCCGCCTCGGTGAGGTGAGGAGAAGGAAAGCCCCACCCCCGGCTCTGGCCCGGATCTGCCCCAGCTCTGCCCCTGCCCCGCCCCCTCACCGGTGAGGAGAAGGAGAAGGAAAGCCCCACCCCGGCTCTGCCCGGATCTGCCCTGGCTCTGCCCCTGCCCCGCCCCCTCGCCGGTGAGGAGAAGGAGAAGGAAAGCCCCACCCCCGGCTCTGCCCCGGCTCTGCCCCAGCTCTGCCCCTGCCCCGCCCCCTCACTGGTGAGGAGAAGGAGAAGGAAAGCCCCACCCCCGGCTCTGCCCCGGCTCTGCCCCGGCTCTGCCCCGGCTCCACCCCCCGCCCCGCCCCCTCACCAGCGAGGAGGAAAGCCCCATCCCTGGCTCCGCCCCGGCTGTGCCCTACCCCCTTGCCGACGAGGAGGAAAGCCCTGCCCCCGTCCCCACCCCCGGCTCCTCCCCTGGCTCTGCCGGCACGAGGAGGAGGCACTAAAGCCCCACCCCCGGGGCCTCTCCATGGCTTCTCCCTCCCTCCTAAAGCCACCATGCTGGCAAGGAGGCGGGGGCGGAACCGGGGGCGGGGTGGGGCGGGGGCAGAGCCTTTGTTGCGAGCAAAGGGGGGACGGCCACGCGCATGCGCACTTAATTTTTTTATTATTATTTTGAATATTTTTTCAAATTTTAAAAAAAACTTTGGGGGGGGGTCCGAATCTGCTGCTTCCGCATGGGTGCCGCCCTAGGCCTTGGCCTAGGGTGGCCTTATGGGTAATCCGGGTCTGAACATGACCATTATTCATTAATCATGGCAGCAGTTCTTCACTTTTGTCCTAAAGTGTTCTGTGATTAAAACTAATAAATGCCGAATTCTAAATTCATATTTTCGAAGCAACCTTTGTTCAGAGCCATGCGTGTGTGTTGAAAGTGCTCCCACAGCCCTTGGAGTGCACATTAGTCCTCATCACAGTAGACTAAATGCACATTTCTTCACAATCTCACTCCTTGCCATCCAACGATTCTTATTAAAAGGTTATAGAATGGATCATTTCCATTGTTTAGCACCACTTGACAGACTAATAATTGGATTTAAGGCACATTCCGCTAAATACAGCTTGAGGTTTCATTATTCAATTTAGACTAATCCAATTAGTTAGAGATGATCATTTAATTTGCCTATGATTCTAATCACTCATCAGCAAAGTTCCCCTGACACGAATCTTTTATTTCCCACTAAAGAAAAACCTATTGTGAAGGAATTGTGTTATGAGCGTACTGGCTTTGACAGCCCTTGATTGGGAATGTGAATACATACCATGTACCAATCTTGTCAGATTTTCTCAGTCACACTTAATTAGTAGTCAACGTGTCATGTCATATGCGCAGGCCAAAAATGAGCATTCGTGATATAAGATGACATTGTCAGGTGCTCAAAAGTGTAAAGCACATTATAGGTTCCTTACGCACTATAGCAGGGCTGTCCAACTGGCGGCCCGCGGGCCGTATACGGCCCCCCCAGCCCCTTCCCTAAGGCCCCCTAAGCTTTTTAATAAAAAATAAAAATTGAAAAATAAAATAAATAATAAAAATTGGAAAAAAACCTACTTCCGGGTTCGAGCAAGTATCGCGAGAATACGCAATCCACACGGGATTTCACTGTCAACGCAAGATCACGCCGCCGTTGACAGCGAAATCCCGTGTGGATTGCGTATTCTCGCGATACTCTTCGGCTACTCTACTACTGGATCGCTGAGGCCACAGATGCGATTAGGACCTTCTTCGACTCAGTTGGTCGTCGCCTCTGTCGTCGTCCGGGTACTCCTGGATCCTGCGTGTTTGGACAAGGTAGGCCGAAGCAGGGGGCTCCTCAGGGGGCTCCTCATTCCCTCCCCCATCTCCCCTCATGTATTAAATATAAAATTAAATATATTTAAAGATGAAATAAGGGGAGATGGGATACATTAAAATAAGGGGGAGGGGAGGATGGAATTAAATATATTTAATATTAAATAGAAATAACAGGGAAGATGGGAGGATGGAATTAAATATGGGGAGAGGGCAGAGCGGGGGGGAGAGGCGTGGGCCTGGGGAGGAGCAGAGCGGAGAAAGGGGGTGGGGGCAGACCCTATGGCCCCCCAGGTCATCAGTGACCGGAATTCAGGCCCCTGGGCCGGTAGAAGTTGGACAGCCCTATACTATAGGAAACGCCTGGTTTCCACAAGAACTACAGACTGGCTTGTGTTATATGTTTTTCCCCCCATGGTATGCGGTGACAAAGAACTTCTATTTGGATGCTGACAACTGATTTACACGATGTATATTGTATATTGATATAATGTTTTACAATTTTCAAAATGTTAATAAGAAATACTCAAAATTTGTGACGTACTGGATTCAGGACCAGACAAAGCTAAAAAAATTATAGTACGCCAACCTTTTTTTTGGCACCCCCTGGGTCTTCAGTGTGGTGATGATGGCGCGCATACGTGCCGGAGCACGCTTGCACGCAAAAAGCTAGTTTCGCGCATACGCTATTTCAGGGGTGCCCACACTTTTCAGCATGCGAGCTACTTATATTAAAACCAAGTCAGAAAGATTTACCTACCTCCTCAAGGCTGGAGAGGGGAGGGGGCGGGGCTTGGCCAGAGGGGGCGGAGCCAGGCTGCACCAAGCCCCGCCCCCTCCTCTCTGGCTTTGGAGCTCCCAGCAGCTTCTCCAGGCTTGAGGATGGCAATGCCAAGCCAGTGATGGCATAGCTAGCACAAGGCTGGCTTGGCCCTGCCCTCCTCAAACCTGGAGCAGCTGCTGGGAGTGCCGAGCCGGGAGGGGCGGGGTTTGGTGCGGCCTGGCTCCGCCCCTCCGAGAAGCACCCCATCCAGCTGGGATCGACTTCCTTCGGTCCCTTGATTGACTGGTCGATCGCGATCAACTTCCTGGGCAGCCCTGCGCTATTGAACTGAGCGCTTCTGGTGGAGGGAGTAGCGAAACACACTCCCAAGAGGATGAAAAGAACAACTATGGAAAAGGAAGAAAATAAAGCAGGAGAGAGACAAGGGGGGGGAGAAGGAAATGGAAAGGGGGAAAGGAAAAGGTGGGAAAAAGAAAGAAAAGGGAGTGAGGAAAAAGTACAAGAAAGAAGGGGAGAGAGAGGGAAGTGAAAAGAAAGGAAGTAGAAGAAAAGGAAAACTTGGAGAAAAAGAATAGAAGAGGAAGGAAGTAAGAGGGAGGGAGGGAGAATAGAGGAAAGAAGGAAGGGGAGAGAGGGAGGGAAAAGGAAAAAGAGAAGGAGAAGGAAAGGGTGAAGGGGGAGAAAGGTAGGTAGGAAGGAAGGAAGAGGAAGGAAGGAAGGAAGGAAGGAAGAGAATGGAGGAAAGAAGGAAGGGGAGAGAGGGAGAGGAAAAGGAAGGAGAGAAGGAGAAGGAAAGGGTGAAGGGGAGAAAGGAAGAGGAAGGAAGGAAGAGAATGGAGGAAAGAAGGAAGAGGAGAGGGGGGAAGGAAGGAGAAGGAAAGGGTGAAGGGGGAGAAAGGAAGGCAGGCAGGCAGGCCCGGGCTGCTCTGGAGAGCCAGATGCAATCATGAAAAGAGCCACACCTGGCTCCTAAGCCATAAGTTCCTGACCCCTGCCCTATAATAATGGCACCTAACATTCCATTGGGCTCCATGCTCCATGGCGCTCCATGCAGTCATGCTGGCCACATGACCTAGGAGGCGTCTATGGACAATGCTGGCTTAGAGATGGAGATGAGCACCAACACCCCAGAGTCGGACTGAACTAGACTTAACGCCAAGGTCCGAAGTTTGCCATACCTGATCTACTATGTCCATGCTAATCTGGAACCATTGTCAGGGAGCAAACGAGGTTTCCAAATTTTATATGTCGAGATTTGAAAATAAATAAAATAACCCTACAGGTGCTTCTCTTTCATCCTATTTAGAAACGCAAGAAGAAAATGGTCATGAACTTGCGCGACCACATTGTCGTCTGTGTTTTCGGAGACGCGACTTCGTCACTGATCGGACTCCGCAACTTTGTCATGCCCTTACGCGCGAGTAACTACGCCGTAAAAGAACTGAAGGAAATTGTCTTTCTTGGAGCTCTTGAGTATCTACAGAGGGAATGGGAATATGTCCAAAATTTTCCCAAACTATATATCCTCAAGGTATATGTTTGCCTTTTTTTCCTCTTAGGGTTTGTTAATTTTTGTTTTTTAAAAAGAAGTTGCTAACAGGGTGGTTGTCCCATAAGAGTCAACATGTGTGAGAAAAATATAATCCTTTACTTCCTTCATAGAAACTGGGTGGTAATAGAAAGAGGCCATGGTCTCTCCATTGCTGAAAAAACAGGGTTAGATCCCTTGATTCCCTTCAATTACCGCCCAGTTTCGAATCTTTCGTTTCTGGGCAAAGTGATTGAGAGGGTGGCAATGGAGCAGTTACAGACTTTCCTAAATGAGACAGCCAGATTAGATCCCTTCCAGTCCGGCTTCCGTTCTGGGCACGGGACGGAGACGGTTCTGGTCTCCATCACAGGCCAGCTGCGTTGCCAGCTTGACCAAGATGATGCGACAGAAAGCGATTTTAACAAGATGCCGAGAATTTTATTTTTACTAGCTTGGGGACCCGGCCCTGCCCGGGTTATTTGTGAAGCGCAGCAGGATGTAGAGTGGGTCATGGGGGCTCTGTGTGCCAAGTTTAGTCTTGATCCATCATTAATGGGACTTGCAGTGGTATCATGAAATTACTGAAGGTAGTGCAAGTCCCATCATCTCTGCCCCCAAAGTGTAGTAGGATGTAGATTGGGTCATGGGGGCTCTGTGTGCTAAGTTTGGTCTGTATTGGTGAATGGATGAGGGATGCATTTTTTTCGGAACTGAGTGAAGGTACTTCAAGTCCCATCATCCGTGGTCCGTCTCACAGTAAACTGCACCAGGCTGTAGAGTGGGTCATGAGGGCTCTGTGTGCCAGATTTGGTGTTGATCAGTCATTGGATTAGGTTTGTAGCAGGATTGGAAAGTGAGGGGAAGGTACTTCAAGTCCCATCATACATGTTCTCTCCACCTCCATACTTCCGTTGGATGTCGAGTGGGTCACTGGGGCTCTGTGTGCCAAGTGTGGACTTTCTCAGTGTTTTTGGGGGCCACAGTGGTCTGTGGGAACAGAGGGGTGTTTAAATACCACAAATTCCCTCCTCCCTTGTCCGTCCTCCCCCCAAACCTCACCAGGACATGAAGGCAGTCATGGGGGTTATGTGTGCCAAGTTTGGTCTCGATCAGTGATTGGATGAGGGTTGCAGCGGACTTGGGAAGTGAGTAGAGGCACTTCAAGTCCCATCATCCATGGTCCACCCTCCCTCCGAACTGCACCAGGACGTAGAGTGGGTCATGGGGGCTGTGTGTGCTGCTGTGTACCAAGTTTGGTGCAGGTCCATCACCCGCGCTGGTCGCTGTGGCCTGTGAAAGTGCCTGCCACATATCCGCCCTGGCCTGTGAAAGTGGCTGCTTCCGCCCTTCTGCCCTCCCGCCCTCCGCATTCACACATACAAACATTCCGTTTTATAAAGGTATACAGATGTTTTTAACTGTTAATTGTTGTTGCGTATATAATTATTATTTTGAGTGTTTTATCTGGACGGCAGAAATTACCATGTAAACTGCCTCAAGTCGCCTCCGGGCTGAGAGGGGCGGTATAAAAATGTAGTAAATAAATCTATCTATCTATCCATATAATAAAAGTCAATGTTTGTGGCGGGAGGTGTGGCGGGAGGTGCGGAGGAATATGTGGCAGCTTTTTGATTTGTCGCCACTGTGGGATTATTTGCATAAGTGACTCTGACTGGCCAGCCACCCAACATTCCACCACTCCTAGGCAGCACAGAGAGAAAATGAAAGGGCCTGAGGCAGACATAAATGGCTGGAGTTGAAGTTAACCACTTGACAGTTTTTTCTCTTCGAAATGGAATGTTCAGTACCTTCACCCAATACACATCACAAAAGACACAAGCCCTACAAATCACAGACTAGGCCCAAAATTGACAGTTAGGTTTCATTAACTTGATTTTCCTGACTAGGCCTCACCTAATGGGATACTGTTTAAGGCAGGAATTGACAGTAAGGCTTCATTAACTTGATTTTCCCAACGAGGCTTCAGCTCATGGGACATTGTGTATGGCCTGAATTGACAGTAATCAACCTTGCAATGACGGCTCAGGACCAAACTTGGCAAACAAGGGACCAATGGCCCACTTCACAACCTGGTGTGGTTTAGGGCAGGATGGGCCACGAATAATGGGATTCGCAGTACCTTCACATCATTCACTTCCCAAACAACTCTGTAGCCCCTATAAATCACAGACCAGGCCCAAAATTGACAGCTAGGCTTCCTTAACTTGATTTTCCTGACTAGGCCTCAGCTCATGGGATATTGTTAGGCTTCCTCAACTTGATTTTCCTGACAAGGCCCCCAACAATGACAGAACAAGACCAAACTTGGCACACAGACCCCCCAAGATGCACCCTACATCCTGGTGCAGTTTGAGGGACGATGGACCATGGAAGATGGGACTTGCAGTACTTTAATTCACTTCCTTAGAGCACTGTGGCCCACACCAATGACGAATCAGGACCAAACTTGGCACGCAGAGGCCCAATGGCCCACTTTACAAACCTGCTGCGGTTTACGGCAGGATGCCTCACAACTAATGGGATTTGCAGTACCTTCACCCAATTAATTTCCCACAGAACATTGCAGCCCCTACACATCAGAGACCAGGCCCAAACGTGGCACACAGAGTACCCATGACCCACTCTACATCCTGGTGCAATTTTGCATGGGACGGACCACAAATGATGGGAGTTGCAGTACCTTCACTCACTTTCAGAGACCGCTGCCACCCTCATCCAAATGACTGATCAAGACCACACTTGGCAGACAGAGCCCCCATGACCCACTCTACATCCTGGTGCAGATTGGAGAACGAGGGACCATGGATGATGGGACTTCCAGTACATTCCCTCACTTCCAGAGACCACTGCAACCCTCATCCAGAGAATGATCAAGACCAAATGTGACACACAGAGCCCCCATGACCCACTCTACATCCTGGTGCTGTTTGGAGGGGGATGGACCATGGCCAGTGGGACTCGCAGTACCTTCACTAAGTTCCTGAGACCACTGCAAGGCACATAAACATCTAATAGTAACCAACCTTGGCACGCAATGCCTTCCTCAAATAACCCGGGCACCGCTGGGTCCTCAGATAGTAATTAATAAATTAAAAAACAGGAGGGCGAGATTATCTGAGTGAAAAAGACAGAGAAAGCACAAAATTCTGGGAAATGTAGTTTGGGAAGGTGAGGAGCCCTATGCCAGAGAACTCAAAAGGCCCCGCCCTAAACTATATTTCCTTTAATTCTGCTCAGCATCAGAAAGCTCCAGTTGGGATAGGAAAGAGATTTGTTTCCCCCTCCACAGCTGCAGCCAGCGTTCCAATGAATGTTTGAGTTTGCGAAGAGGAGGAATAACTGATACTTTCCATTTTGAAACTATTGCATAATTCAGATTATTCTCCAAGGGAGAACTTGAGTGTTATAGGCGGAACTTAGCAGAACACTTTTTGTTTTTGCATAGAAAAGTAGAAATCTCTCATGTCATCATCTGCGATTTATTTATTTATTTATTTATTTCATTTGTATTCTGCCCTTCTCACCCCGCAGGGGACTCAGGGCGGATTACAATGTACACATTACATTTAGACACACAAACACACAAGACAGGCAGAGGCAATTTAACAACATCTCCTTCATTCCCTTCTCTCCCAGGGGACTCAGCTACAATGTACACATTACATTTAGACACACAAACACACAAGACAGGCATGATTCAACATGGCAATGACAACATTCACACCTGCCTCAATTTATTTATTTATTTATTATTTACTTCATTTCTATTCTGCCCTTCTCACCCCGCAGGGGACTCAGGGCGGATTACAATGTACACATTACATTTAGACACACAAACACACAAGACAGGCAGAGGCAATTTAACATCTGGCCACCAGGGGGAGCTGTCGCACTCCTTCATTCCCTTCTCACCCCGCAGGGGACTCAGGGCGGATTACAATGTACACATTACATTTAGACACACAAACACACCACACAAGACAGAGCTGTCCACTCCTTCATTCCCTTCTCACCCCGCAGGGGACTCAGGGCGGATTACAATGTACACATTACATTTAGACACACAAACACACAAGACAGACAGAGGCAATTTAACATCTGGCCACCAGGGGGAGCTGTCGCACTCCTTCGTTCCTCAGCGTGTTTCCTGGAGATCTTTTTATGGCCTCGTAAATCAGTTAAATTAAGCCTCCCCACTATGTGGTACCTTACTTTCCTATTTGACAGATGCAACTGTCTTTTGGGTTGTAAAGGTCGACAACAGGCTACACAATAGGCCGAGAGCCCACTTCGACCTGGGCAGGCCTCGAACGCATGACCTTCTGGTCAGTAGAGATCTTATGCAGCTGACACCCAGCCAGCTGCGCCACATTCCCAGTGGTATGACTTTTTTTGTCTCTACCGTAGAAAATAAGGCAGGTTACATTTGAACAAGGTCTCTGTTTTTGGGTTGACTTGTATATACAGGACCTTGAATGGATCCTTGAAAGAAATACTCAAGCTTCTGCACACGTGTTTTAAATCAGTGGTTCCCAAACTTTTTTGGCCTACCGCCCCCCAGAAATTATTTTTTTCAAAATGTAATCTATATATATAAAGGAAGAGTCGTCATGGAAAGACCGTCCCAAACAGAGAAACCTTACAACGCAGAAACACCAAACTTGCCAACAGAAATAGGCCTCAAGCAAGGTATGTTTGTAGCAAAGAAACTTTCCCACCCAAAACCTAAAAGGCCCCCAAAACAACGAGTAAAAAAAATTACATTTCTCAGTATCCTCCGGGGCTGCCAACGACTCTCCCAGCCTCTACATTCTGACAACATGATTGGCTGCCAATAAGGGCGGATTTGCATAACTCCTGTACTGGCCAACCAACATGAACATTCCGACCCATAATAAACTGTCAGAGGAGGATAAGGCAAAGGGCTGAGGCACAAACACAAACACCCAAATCACTTCTGCACAAGCTATGCAGAACGCCAGCAACACCACACACCAACAACTCCCCAGGACTTCAACATCCCACCCACCAGAACAACCCACAACGACACAGCCATGGCCCCAACAACACCATAACTAACAACAATTCCAACCCTTACATACTCAGACTTTCTTGCATCTCCTAAATAGGGCACAGCAACGCGTGCCGGGTACAGCTAGTAGCAATTAAATAGAAAGATACATGTATAAATGCAGTGGTTCTCAACCTTTCTAATGCCGTGACCCCTAAATAAGGTTCCTCATGTTGTGGTGACCCCCAACCATATTTTTCGTTGCGACTTCATAAATAATTTTGCTACTCTTACGAATTCTAATCCAAGTAACTAGTATGCAGGTCAAAGCGAAGGGGGCGGGGCCAAAGAAGAGGGCCGCGCGACCCCCCCTCCTAAATAGCCAATTGTTCACCGCCCCCTTAAAGGGGTTCACCACCCCCCAAATCCCCCTGAGCCTCCCACCGCCCCCTTGGATCATCTCACCACCCACCAGGGGGTGGTACCGCCCACTTTGAGAATCAGTGTTTTAAATGACGCTTGAATTGTTGTTGTTCCTGAAGCTGTGGTTCTTGTGTGTTCTTGTTCTCCCCAGGGTACTGGGCTTTCTTGTGCAGATCTGAAGGCAGGCAACATCAAGCAGTGTGCCATGTGTGTCATTCTCTCAGCCCATGCCAAAGGAGGTCTTGGTGATCAAACATTAGTGGATACGAAATCTATCCTGACAACACTGAACATACGATCCATGCAGTTAAAGCTGAATCCAGCGAATTGTAAGAAGGGGACGAGTCAATGCCTAAATGGGACCTAATCTCTCCGGGGGGGGGGGGCAAAAATGTTATGTCAGTGGTTTCTTTTTATTAGAACAGGGCTGTCCAACTGGCGGCCCCGGGGCCGGATCCGGCCCCGTAGCCTGTTGGACACGGCCCCACCTATGCCCTCAGCTGCCATTTTAAATTTGAAAAAAATGAATTTTTGTTTTTAAAAAAATGGCGGCTGGGGGGGGGGAGAGGGGAGGCGGGGCAGGGAGGAGGAAGAGAGCTAGCTCCTCCTCCTTTTCGCGCCCTCCCTACCTAGGGCGGGGAGCCGCGAAGGGGGGCAGAAGGCGGCGCCAACAGCAGCGCGTCACAGGCCTGGCGTGACGCGCTGCTCCTGGCACCGCCTACTCCTCCTTTTCAGCGCCCCCCTTCCTAGGGGCGGAGGGAAAAGGAGGAGTAGCGGCGTCAAGAGCAGCGTCACAGGCCTGGCGTGACGCGCTGCTCCTTGGCACCGCCTACTCCTTTCGGCGCCCCCTCCCTTCCTAGGGCGGAGGGCCGAAAGGAGGATTAGGCGGCGCCAAGGCAGCAAGTCATGCCAGGCCTGTGACGCTCTGCTCTTGGCGCCGCCTACTCCTCCGGCCCCTCCCTACCTAGGGCGGGGAGCCACCAAAGGGCAGAAGGCGGCGTCAAGAGCAGCGCGTCTGGGCCTGGCGTGACGCTGCCCCTTAGCGCCGCCTACTTTCCTCCTTTCAGCGCCCCCCTCCGCCCTAGGAAGGGAGAGGGGCGCGAAAAGGAGGAGTAGGCGGTGCCAAGGGGCAGCGCGTCACGCCAGGCCTGTGACGCGCTGCTCTTGACGCCGCCTTCTGCCCTTTTTCGGCCGTTTTAGGAGGGGGCGGGGCCTGGGGTTGGGGGCGGGGCCTGGGGGGACGGGGCCTGGGGCGGGCCGAGCGGCCCCTAGGTCATCAGTGACCTTTTATCCGACCCTGGACCCCGTAGATGTTGGACAGCACTGTATTAGAACGAATCAAACTCTGTAGAGTTTTTCATATTTGTGCTGGATTTAACTTGGACATTTGAAAATCCGAATTTCTGAATATAATCGAAATCAAGTGGACCATTTTGTTCGTCCACATCCAACATTTTGAGGAGTACATCATAGCAGGTTTGGGCAAATCCTCAATCCCAAAGAAAATTAGCCCCATTTTGTACTTGTTCGTCACATTATCAGATCAGATCCAATTATTAGGGCTGGTTGATCCAAAAAAAAAGAAGTTTCTGAACTCGGGGGGGGGGGGGGGCTGTTGTTTCGAAATATTTTATTTATTTATTTATTTATTTATTGGGCTTCTATGCCGCCACTCCCGGGAGGCTCGGGGCGGCTCACAAGCAGAATACAAAACAACATATTAAAAACAGATTAAAAACACGACAAAGTACAACGACACTCTAAGACTAACAGAATTAAAAGCCTGATGTGCAGAATACAAAGCGCAACAAGTGTAGGAAGTTACAAACATGACGGGCTATGCAAAGACAGAGTCTATAGGCCAGTGTTTCTCAACCTTCCTAATGCTGCGACCCCTTAATACAGTTCTTCATGTTGTGGTGACCCCTAACCATAACATTATTTTCATTACTACTTCATAACTGTATTTTTGAGTGTGTGTGTGTGTGTGTGTGTGTGTGGGTGGGGGGGTGGGTGGGGTGTTGATTTTGTCATTTGGAAGTTGTCGTTGCTGGGATTTATAGTTCACCTACAATCAAAGAGCATTCTGAACTCACCAACAATTGAATTGAAACAAACTTGGCACTCAAAATTCCCATGACCAACAGCAAATACTGGAAGGGTTTGGTGGACATTGACCTTGACTTTGGGAGTTGTAGTTCACCTACATCCAGAGGGCACTATAGACTCAACAAGGATGGATCTGGAACACACCTGGCACGAATCCTCAATATACCCAAATGTGAACACTGGTGGAGTTTGTGGAAAATTTGGGAGTTGTAGTTGCTGGAATGTATAGTTCACCTGCAATCAAAGAGCCCCTTGCACCCCACCAATGATAGAGTTGGGTCAAACTTCCTATACAGAACCCTCATGCCTTGAAGGAACTCGCTGGCGTGAGCCTCCATCCCATCTCTCACGCTCTCCCTCACTCACATATGCGTGTCATGCTGCCATGCGCCAAGCACGTCTGCTCTCCCCTTCCTGCTTGAGGATCAGAAACAGCCCTCCCCTTGGCTGGGAGGCCTGCCAATCACAGCAAAGGAGAGCTTTAGGTGGGAGAATTCGCAGTCTTGTTTCCAAAAAGAAAGAGGAGGACAAGCGGGGAGATCTTCAGCCTTCTCTGCCAAAGGGCTTCCTAAGACCATCAGAAATATATGTTTTCTGATGGCCCTTGGCGACCCCTCTGAAACCCTCTCACGACCCCTTTGGGGGTCCCGACCCCCAGGTTGAGAAACACTGCTATAGGCCAAAGGCCCGTTGGAATAAATGGGTCTTGCAAGCCCGCCTGAAAGGTAGGAGATCTTGGATGGCTCGCGTTTCGGCTGGGAGGGCATTCCACAATGTGGGCGCAATGACAGAGAACGCCCTCCTACGGGTTGCCGTTAGTTTAGCTGACTTCGCAGATGTAATGTCAAGCAGGTTGGTACCTTCCGACCGCAGTGATCTCGTAGGGCAATATGGGGAGAGACGGTCCCTCAGATACGCTGGCCCCAGGCCGTGCAATAGAAATAGAAATAGAAAGTCTTCCGAATTTTTTTGGGAATATTTCTAAATTGATTCATATTTAATAACAAAATTCGTTACTGTTTCGTTAGTGGTGCCACGCATGTGCAGTGCGCAGGGGATGCCCGCCTCCACACCTCCACGCCAGCTCAGAATCAACCCGCGATATCTCTAACGCGGGTTGATTCTCAGCTGGTGAGGAGGGATGGAGTGCATGCCTTCCATGCCCTGACGCCAGCTGAGAACCAATGTGGGTTATCTTTAACCCGCGTTGGTTGTCAGCTGGCAAGGGGGGAGTGGAGGGCAGTGTTGTATCTTAGACCTGAAGGACCCCTCAGTAAACCACTGGAGACCGGCCACATTTAAATGCTTTATTTAGAACGGGCCTGTCCAACAGGCGGCCCGTGGGCCGTACATGGCCCGCCAGCCCCTTGGACACGGCCCCCTACCCTCCTGCAACAAACTTTTAAAAAAATTCCAGAGAAAAAATCCCAATTTTTTTAAAGTGTGCATGCGTGCGGCGGCGCAAGCGCCATCCACGGCCGCCGGGAGGGAGGAGCCAAGGGGAGTTTCCCTTGGCTTCGCCCTCCCTCCTACAGCATCACGGCCGGGCGCCAGAAGCAGCGAAATCACCCGCTTCTGGCACCCGAGAGTGATGCTGTAGAAGGGAGGGAGGAGCTAAGGGGAGCTTCCCTCGGCTTCGCCCTGCCTTACAGCATCACGGCCGGGTGCCAGAAGCGGCGAAATCGCCCCCCGCAATCGGCCCTGCCCCGCGACACCCCATGCCCCCCAGGTCATAAGTCACCGGAATTCCGGCCCCTGGGCCAGTAGAAGTTGGACAGCCCTGATTTAGAATAACCGGATAGAATAAAAAAAAAATAGAGATATAGTCCTTTTGTGCTTCCAAGCACCAGGTATTGCAAGCTATAGTCCAAAGCAAACAGGAACAACGATGAAAAAAGCTTGATGCCCCAACGGGCTAATCCACAGGCAAAGTTCTTGGCACAAAGCTTGGAAAATAAAGTTCAATGGCAGAAGGGCACCGCAGTCCAAACAGAGTCCATGAAAGGCAGGAATCCAACGTTGACGAGAGATACTATACATCTCTCAGACCCAAACTCTTATAGGTCTCCAAGGCTTTGAAGTTGCGACGCACAGTGCGTCGGAACAGGTTCTCACAACAACTCTCCAGCTGGGCCTTCTCAAGACTCCCGCTGTGAATTGGAATGCGAGCCCAATTAGCAGTAGCACCTGGCCGAATGGGAGTTAACTCCGCTCTACCATTCTCTCGGTTCTTATCAGCCCGAGCTGAAGCAGCCTGGTTTCTGGCCTTGAACGATGAATGAACTAGGGCCTCTACAAGCATCTTGTCTTTAGGCTGTGGAGGCCTTTCTGTGACTGTGGTTTTAACATGGCGTTGGTCTTGCTGAGGGCCAGGGGCAGGCTGGGGTATGACAGGCAGCGCCTCCACCCTCCCCTGCCGCCTGAGAACCAAGGCGGGTTAAAGATAAGAAAGGGCGGAAATAAAAACGACATAATAACGTGCCCTTTACGGAAATTACGGACCCGGTTTCGATTTAGAAACGCCACTTCCGGGTTGCTGGCCGCGGGTTGAATTAGGGTCTAAATTG
This sequence comes from Anolis apletophallus, assembly GCA_030556195.1. Lineage (NCBI taxonomy): Eukaryota > Metazoa > Chordata > Lepidosauria > Squamata > Anolidae > Anolis > Anolis apletophallus. The sequence goes on from JARBWK010000013.1 coordinate 46,331,224, forward strand.
ATTTTAATACGAAATACTAACGGTTTTCTAAGGAAAACGACCGGAGATATCCACCCCTACCAATCACGCTAAGTTCATTCCAGAACAAAATGGTGCCGTCAGGAGCGCAAGCTTTGAATTTTTCATGAAAAATCCTCAAATGTGAAAAAATAATCACTTGGCCATTTCCCTGGCAAGACAACTCAGTGGCTTCGAGACCCCTCTTCTTTTCAAAGATGTGGAAATGTGTAGGTCAGGGGTGCCCACACTTTTTCAGCATGCGAGCTACTTATAATAAAACCAAGTCAGAAAGATCTACCTAACTCCTCAAGGCTGGAGAGGGGAGGGGCTTGGCACGGCCTGGCTCCGCCCCCTCTGGCTTCAGCTCTACCAGCAGCTTCTCCAGGCTTGAGGATGGCAGTGCCAAGCCAGCCTTGTGCTAGCTATGCCACCACTGGCTTGGCACTGCCATTCTCAAGCCTGGAGAAGCTGCTGGTAGAGCTGAAGCCAGAGGGGGCGGGGCCAGGCTGCACCAAGCCCCGCCCCTCCCCCTCTGGCTTTGGAGCTCCCAGCAGCTTCTCCAGGCTTGAGGATGGCAATGCCAAGCCAGTGGTGGCATAGCTAGCACAAGGCTGGTTTGGCACTGCCATCCTCAAGCGTGGAGAAGCTGCTGGTAGAGCGGAAGACAGAGGGGGGTGGTGCCAGGCTGCGCCAAGCCCCGCCTCTCCCCTCTGGCTTTGGAGCTCCCAGCAGCTTCTCCAGGCTTGAGGATGGCAATGCCACGCCAGTGGTGACATAGCTAGCGCAAGGCTGGCTTAGCATTGCCATCCTCAAGCCTGGAGAAGCTGCTGGTAGAGCAGAAACCAGAGGGGGGCAGAGCCAGGCTGCGCCAAGCCCCGCCCCTCCCCTCTGGCTTTGGAGCTCCCAGCAGCTTCTCCAGGCTGGAGGATGGCAATGCCACGCCAGTGGTGACATTGCAAGGCTGGCTTAGCATTGCCATCCTCAAGCCTGAGTGCTGCTGGTAGAGCAGAAACCAGAGGGGGCAGAGCTTAGCCAAGCCCCGCCATCCTCAAGCTTCTCCCTGAGGGTGGCAATGCCAAGCCAGTGGTGGCATAGCTAGCACAAGGCTGGCTTGGCACTGCCATCCTCAAGCCTGGAGAAGCTGCTGGTAGAGCCAAGACAGAGGCCAAGCCCCGGGTGAGCCCAGCAGCCAGGTGCCAAGCCCCGCCCTTCCCTCTGGCTTTAGAGCTCCCAGCAGCTTCTCCAGGCTTGAGGGTGGCAATGCCAAGCCAGTGGTGGCATAGCTAGCACAACGCTGGCTTGGCATTGCCATCCTCAAGCCTGGAGAAGCTGCTGGTTGAGCAGAAAGCCAGAGGGAGGAGCCAGGCTGCGCACAAGCCCCGCCTCTCCCTCTGGGCTTGAGCTCCCAGCAGCTTCTCCAGGCTTGAGGGTGGCAATGCCAAGCCAGTGGTGGCATAGCTAGCACAAGGCTGGCTTGGCACTGCTATCCTCAAGCCTGGAGAAGCTGCTGGGAATGTCGAAGCAGGGGGCGGGGCTTGGCACGGCCTGGCTCCGCCCCCTCTGAGAAGCACCCCATCTGGCTGGGATCGACCTCCTTCAGTCCCCGGATCGACTGGTCAATCGCGATGGACTTCCTGGGCAGCCCTGGTGTAGGCATTACTTTTATTCCTAAACCAAGTTTATCATCCTACTTGCCGGAGGGATGGTAGGGTTAAATTCAAGGATGATGTATAAGCTCCACTTCTCAGCTTATACATTTGTGCTCTCTGCAAGAATCCTGTTTTTCTCCCCAGTTCCTTCCAATTCAAAATATGCAGGAATGGCAACAGAAACGTTTTTACTTGCTCCTGATCTCACTCTGTTGTGGTTTAATTTCAATCAAAGAATAATAATAAGAAATAATGCAATTTAAAAAACACACTCTCCCTCTCTCATATAGGAGGGAGGGAGGGAGAGAAGGAAGGAAACATAGGAATCAAAATTATGACTGTTCCAGGAATCACACAGAATACCTGTGTGATTCCAGAACTCAGTCCTCCAAATTTGAGATCTTTTCTCCAAAACATTGTTAAATTAACATTTGACTCTCACCCAAAGAGAATTGGATGAAGAATAGTTAGTTTTCTTATGGGAAGCCATAACTATGGCCTTTTTTTCATAAGTGATGCTTGTAATAGACGGAATATGATTTTTAATTTAATTGATTGTTGATAACTTGTTTAACTATTGCTGTTTTTAACTTTGCTTGTATTTATGGTTTTATATTGTCTATTGTTTCCAGCATCTAATTGCTGCCTCGTTAGCCGCTCTGAGTCCCCCTTCGGGGGTTGAGGAGGGCAGGGTAAAAATACTGTAAACAAATAAAAAAACTTTTTGGGAGTTCTTTAAAAGTCTCCCTGAAAAATGATAACGCATTTATATTTTCCTAGGGCCTATAAGTGGGCAAAGTATCTATAATATTGTTGAGTTAGTGTTTGGAGAAATACAATCAAACATTTAGGAACTTAGTAACCTTAAGATCTGTGCCTCTAAGAAGATACTGTAACCAACTAAGCTCTGTGTACCTTAAAACCTCCACGCTTTAAGCTTTGTTAACCAATAAATTGTGACCTCTTTTGGTGAAAGCTTTAGAAACATTGGGTGGTCAAGAATTACTCACTGGTGGCAGCAGATTTACAAAGGTGTTGCATCTTTACAGTTTGGTGGCACACACCTCCATTAATTTGAGGCAGCATTGGAGATCTTTACAATTAGGGTCCCTGATCAAAAATACCTCAGTTCCATACCATTTGGGGTGGTGGCAAAAGTTATCAAGTAGAGTGTTCACATAAATTGGTGACAGCGGTGGGACGGCCTGCCCTGCCACAGTTCTCCGCAGTTTGAAGTAACAGATCTTCGCAAATTGGTGGCAGCGACCCTATCACAGTTTTGAGATCGAATCTTCACAAATTGATGCCAGCTGTAAGTTGCGTCCTCACAGTACTGATCTAGGCTAACTACTCATTGAGAGCTGGAGACTTGTGCAGTCAGGGATGAAACCCAACAATCACTGGTCTTGGCAGACACCTAATGATACAAGAAAGCAATTCAGGTATATGAATAATACAGTATTCAATTGGTATCAAAAATAAATTTGTATTCGCAAGTACATAAATAGAATAATTCACAATCCACAATGGGAACTAAGAAGAACGCTAATTGGGGCTGGTGCGCCCATTTCCTGCCTATGGGATGGTCCGTCCTCCTTGTGACTTGAGACACTCGTGATGATTATACACTCTTGAGGACGTCATTGCATTCAATACATTGCCTCTGAAGAAGTCCCAGTGACGAAACGGCCCTCCGCCGGCCTAGGGGTGAGTTCCTGCCGTCAGGCACTTCTCCCCACTTTCCTCACTTTAGTGAGACCCTTGTGGGGTTGTGTTTACCCATAACTGTACCACCAGTTCAACATTATTCTTGAACGCTTCCTGGGCAAGAATAGAACTACTAAGACCAAGCACCATTGCGGCACGTCATTGTGCACGTCCGCGCTTGCGCATTGGCCGCACCAGCCCCAATTAGCGTTCTTCACGGACTACAAAGACCAGCCTGCCCTGCGGTACGCCATTGAGCAAGCCTGCACATGCGCCCTGCGCGTTTGGGTATCTCTGAGCGGTCGTTGTGAATTCTCCTTCTTTTCCGCTAGAAACGGACTTCATTGCTGGCTCTCTACAATCTTCAAGTGCCTATTAAGGTTACCATTAATGTTTATTTGTATTGTAGTGACCCAGTAGCCATGAAGGTACCACTATCTTCCTGGCTACAGACTCCTGTATTGGATTATTGTCACACATTGCATGTGCTTTGCCATACTGTACCTAACCCAATTGTTAGTTCTCACAGTGTTGTACTTTGCTACTATGTCATCGCATTGTACCTAAGACATTGCACTACTTAGTTCCCATTGTGGATTGTGAATTATTCTATTTATGTACTTGCGAATACAAAATTATTTTTGATACCAATTGAATACTGTATTATTCATATACAGTATAAGACGGAGATCCTGTGGCTGGGTCCTCCGGGCTGTAGGGATGTTCAGCTTCCAACCCTGGACGGCGTGACATTATGTCCGTGGCCCTCTGTTAAGAGCTTAGGAGTAACCTTGGACCCCCTGTTGTCAATGGAGGCCCACATCTCCAGCGTCAGCAGGGTAGCATTTTTCCATCTTCGCCAGGCAAGGAAGCTGGCCCCCTATTTGTCCTGGCGCGACTTAGCCACAGTGATCCAAGCCACGGTCATCTCGAGGCTGGACTACTGTAATGCTCTTTACATTGGCCTTCCTCTGTCGGTAATCCGGAGACTCAAGCTGGTGCAGAACGCTGCAGCGCGACTCCTGGTGGGGGTCCCGATTGGCCACCACATCACGCCAATCCTGAGCGAACTGCACTGGCTCCCAATTGAATGCCGGATTGCCTTCAAAGTGTTAGTCCTGACTTTTAAGGCCTTACATGGTCTGGGGCCAGTGTACCTGCGGGATCGCCTTGTCCCATACCATCCCACCAGATCACTGCGCTCCGAAGAGCTAAACCTCCTGGTCATCCCAAATGTGAAGACCTACCATCTGTCCGCAACCCGCCGCCGGGCTTTCTCTGTTGCAGCCCCTACCATGTGGAACGCACTGCCCGCCGGCATCCGTGCCACCCAGGGCCTCCTCCCGTTCAGGAGAGCAGTTAAGACATTGCTGTTCCAACAAGCCTTCGGAGTTGGCTAAACTGTAGCTCACACCGCCTAGCCATCTATCCGTAACCAGGCAAAGAGCCTTTTCTGTGGCAGCTCCGGTGCTATGGAACTCCCTCCCAGACAGCACCCGCGCCATCTCGGAGCTTGCCCCTTTCTGAAGGGCGTGTAAGACTGCCCTCTTTGGTCTAGCCTTTAACTAACCACATTGACCCAGGAAATGTGTGTGTATGTCCTCTTATACCTCGTCGATGTAATGTGCTTCTAATATGTTTTCATGTTTTTATTGTAGGGCTGCATGACTGAAACATGCTGCCTGTTTACATTGTTGTTATCCGCCCCGAGCCTGCAGGGAGGAGCGGAATATAAGACTGAACAATAAATATAAATAAAATAAATAAATATACCTGAATTGCTTTCTTGTATGTACCATGGTGTTGCCCCTTGCTGTTATTGAGACACCTAATGATGCCAACCTTTATTGGCAGTCCTGCAAGAATGTGCAGAAAATCATAGTAGCAAAGTACAACACTGTGGACATTACCAAAGCTATCCTTTTCAAGATTTCCTGTTCCCTCCCCCCAAATCATTGAAGTATACTCTTAGAGCTTCCCCCAGATGAAAGGCTCTGAATGTTACCTGCTGAGTAGGAAGATGTGTGACTGGATTCCCTACAGGCAAGCAGAGATCACAATTTAGGCTTGTTATTACAATTACCTCCAGTTTGACAGGGTTTTTATTGTAGGAGCCTTTCATCCTTTGCCTTTAATTTTGCCGAAGAGTCAAGATTTGTCCTGCTCTCGGGAAAGACCAAATATTAATTAAATGAAAATGAACCGGGAATGAATGGCTCTTCTAAGTGGTCGACACACATTTCATTACGATTCAGGAGGCTTTATAGCACACCGGTTCTTGCCAAGACAAAGCTCAGTGGGAGAGAGGGACACTGGAAATAACTCAACAGATCACTGCACAAATAGTTCCACAGTTAAGATACAAAAACCATTTTCACGATGATGGGAATTATTTAATTTAGGTCAGGGCTGTCCAACAGGCGGCCCTGGGGCCGTACACGGCCCCCGAGCCCCTTCCCTCCGGCCCCCTAACTTGTTTTAATAAAATACAAATTTAAAAAATAAAAAAATAAAAAAATACCTACTTCCGGGTTTACGCAAGCATTGTGAGACTACGCCAGCCACAGACGGGATTTCGAGGGAGGTCGAAATCCCATCTGTGGCTGCGTAGTCTCGCGATAGCTGCCGAAATCTCGGGTCCCGCGGGATTTGCGGCCGGCCTGGGCGCGCGCCTCCTCCCTCGCAGCTGCTTCCAGGCCAGCCCCCATTCCCTCAGAGAGAGGGAGGAGGGGAGTGAGGCAGGGAAAGCCCCTCCTGGCTCCGTCCTCTTCCTGTGGAGGGCCCTCGCTTCCCGCCCTGCGGATGGGAGAGCCGCCGCGCCTGGCCTGAGCTTGGCCTCGGCTCCAGCAGGGCTCTTCGGGGACCGCGGCGGCGTTGGCACTTCGGCCCTGTGGCGGGGCTCCCGCAGTATGGGTAAGGAAGGGCCTGGCTCGAATCAATCAATCTAAAAACAGTGGGACGTTGGGTGAGGGGGAGAGTCCATCAGTGGCGGTTTCCTTGGCGATGCTTCCTTCCCCTCCTCCGCGCCCCCTCCCCCTTGTTGTGCTGCTTTCCCCCGTGTGCAGGGCGCAATGTGGCTTCCTTTGCGCCTGCCCCCACGGCTTGTTTTCCCTTCAGGGAGGGAGGGAGCTCTTTGGGCCTCCTCTACCCGCCTCTGGGAAAGGAGGCCCCATCAAGCCCTGCGATGGCATTGAGGTGGGTTTTTTTTGGTGTGTCCCAATTTGAGTGTGGACTCAAATAACTCAAAGGTATTAGGAACCATTCCCCCAAATCCACCAGTGTTCCCATTTGGGTATATTGAGTATTCATGCCAAGTTTGGTCCAGATCCATCATTATTTGAGTCCACAGTGCTCTCTGGATGGAGGTGAACTACAACTCCACAACTCAAGGTCAATTGTAAGTAAATTGAAACTGGGGAGGGGGCGGAGCCGGGGGAGGGGCGGACCTGGGGAAGGGGCAGGGCGGGGGCGGGGTAGGGGGCGGAGGCAGGGGCGGAGGCAGACCCTTCGGCCCCCCAGGTGATCAGTGACCGGAATTCTGGCCCTTGGGCCCGTAGAAGTTGGACAGCCTTGCTTTAGGTAATAAATTCTACATGGGACACTGTTTTCCCAGGACGTATGCTATCCTTAGGCAAAACAAAGTAGATCCAATAGCAGCATACATTTGGCCAGCCATGTACCTTTCTTAATGCCACGGTTGTCCACGCTCTGGTTACATCCCGTATAGATTACTGCAACGCTCTCTACGTGGGGTTGCCGTTGAAGACTCTTTGAAAGCTGCAACTAGTCCAACGGACAGCAGCCAGGTTGATAACAGGAGCAGCACTCAGAGAGCGCACAACTCCTCTGTTGCACCAGCTCCACTGGCTGCCAGTTTGCTACCGGGCAAAGCCGGTGGGGGAGGTCATCCGGAGTTTCAGGGTGTGATGTCATCTGTACACAGATGACGTCCAACTCTGTCACTCCTTCCCACCACCTACTAAGGAGGCTGTTCAGGTCCTGAACCGGTGCTTGGCCGCTGTATCAGACTGGATGAGGGCGAACAAATTGAAATTGAATCCAGACAAGACAGAGGCACTCCTGGTCAGTCGCAAGGCCAAACAGGGCATAGGGTTACAGCCTGTATTGGACAGGGTTACACTCCCCCTGGAGATGCAGGTTCGCAGTCTGTGTGTGATCCTGGACTCATCACTGAGCCTGGAACCCCAGGTTTCGGCGGTGACCGGGGAGCATTTGCACAGTTATAACTTGTGCGCCAGCTGCGTCCGTACCTTGGGAAGTCTGACTTGGCCACGGTCGTCCACACTCTAGTTTCATCCCGAATAAATTACTGCAACACACTCTACGTGGGGTTGCCTTTGAAGACTGTTCGGAAGCTGCAACTGGTCCAACGGACAGCAGCCAGGTTGATAACAGGAGTGCCATTTAGGGAGCGCACAACTCCCCTGTTGTGCCAGCTCAACTGGCTGCCAGTTTGCTACCGGGCACAATTCAAGGTGCTGGCTTTAGCCTTTAAAGCCCTAAACTATTCTGGTCCAACTTATCTGTCCGAACGCATCTCTCCCTATGAACCATTGAGATGTTTAATATCATCCAGAGAGGCTCTGCTCTCGGTCCCGCCTTCTTCGCAAGCGCGATTTGTGGGGATGAGAGATAGGGCCTTTTCGGTGGTGGCTCCTCGGCTTTGGAACGCCCTCCCTAGTGACATCAGATCGGCCCCCTCCCTCCTGACATTTCACAAGAAAGTCAAGACCTGGCTGTTTGAGCAGGCATTTGCTGATGAAATATAACAGTTTAATTGGATATATGGAATGACGACGATGTGACGGAAAGTGATTTCAACATGACGCCGAGACTGTAATTGTATGTTTTAATTGCTAATTGTTGTGTTATATGGTTATTGCTGGTTTGTTTAGCTTGTGTTTTGATTGGAGGGCAGAGATTGCCTTATCTAAACCGCCCCGAGTCATCTTTGGGCTGGGAGGGGCGGTATAGAAATGTGATACATCTATGTATATAATAAAAGTCAGTGTTTGCGGTGGTACGGAGGGTGGGAAGTGTGGAGGAATATGTGCCAGCATTTCGATTGGTTGGCAATGTGGGATATTTGCATAAAGGACTCTGATTGGTCAGCCTCAGAACTCCAACATTCTAAGGCACCAGACAGAGAGGATTGGTTGCCACTGAGGGCGTATTTGCATAAAGGACTCTGATTGGCCATCTACATTCCAACATTCTAAGGTGACACAGAGGGAAAAGGAAAGGCCTCAGGCAGTCAGTCACTGCGTCCGACAGCAATGACGGATCAGGACCAAACTTATTTATTTATTTATTATTCAGTTTTATATTCCGCTCCTCCCAGCAGGCTCGGGGCGGATCACAAAATGCAAACATACAATGAGAACATAGTGCAACAGTAAAACACATCATAAAAACAGCATAAAACATACAGTAAAAACATAGTACGTAGCACTGATGGTACAGTCTACAGTTCCTTACTGAGGCGGGATAGACCCAAATGAGTTTGAGGCTACCCAAATGCCAGTCTAAAGAGGGCCGTCTTGCATTCCCTTCGGAAAGGGAGCAGTTCAGGGACCGCTCGAATATGGTTAGGAGCGAATTCCAGAGTACTGGAGCCGCGCAGAGAGAAGGCTCTCTGTCTCGTGCTGGACAAATGACAGGAGCGGGACGATGGTATAACCAGCAAGTTTTGCTCCTCCGAGCGCAGTGATCTCGGGGGAACGTACGGGGTAAGGCGGCCCTCAGGTACACAGGCCCTAGACCGTGCAAGGCCTTAAAGGTTAAAACCAACACCTTGAAGGCAATCCGGTACTCAATAGGAAGCCAGTGCAGTTGCCGGAGGATGGGCGTAATATGCTCCCTTACCGATGAGCCCGTCAGCAAGCGAGCTGCGGCATTCTGCACCAGCTTGAGTTTCCGGATTGTCGACAAAGGAAGGCCCACGTAGAGGGCGTTACAGTAGTCCAGTCTCGAGATGACCGTCGCTTGGATCACCGTGGCCAAGTCAGCCCTGGACAGGTAGGGGGCCAGTCGCCTAGCCTGTCGTAGGTGGAAGAACGACGTCTTGCTGACCACGGAGACCTGGGTCTCCATGGTCAGCGAGGAGTCCAATCTAACACCCAAGCTCTTAACCAAGGATGACGGGCTAAGTGGCTCGCCATCCAGGGTAGGCAACCGGCACTCATCCAGCCCAGGTCGACTTGGCACACAGGGGCCCAATGGCCCACTTCACACTCTACATCCTGGTGCAGTTTGAGGGAGGATGGACAGTGGACACTTATTTTTGAATATTCGTGATGAGCTTCGGATTATGGACATTGCTGTGATAATTACCCTATATTGATGTATTACTTTTTGGAACATTATAATATATACATGTCAGATCTTTGAAACAGTTTGAATCTTGAAACTTTTGATACGATACCCTTCTGATCTATTTTGTTGTCAGTTAGACGGTGACTTACCCATTGTTGTTTTGTGTGAGTATAAGAGCTTATTTTGTCCTGGGAGAACCTAAAAGAAGCACCGTAGTGCTGCTTCTGCCCTTTTTGAACTGCTTCGATAGGGAAATGGAAGTGACAGTGGCTAGGGAAAGCTGGTCCCCTGAGGTGACACTGCTGCTTTCCCTTCTCTGTCGAATGACTCTCGACTTATCCATATCACAATCTGTAATGTTGACCCAAAAGCCTGTTCTCGACTTATCCATGAATATATGCAGTACCTATTTTCCTTGCCAAAGGTTAACTTATACATGGATATATATGGTACCTATTTTCCTAGGCAAAAAAGGTAGTTGTTTCTGGAATCGGCAACATATGGTTCTCTGGATAATTTTCCACATTGCTAATGGAGATCTAGGAGGCCCCAGTGGCACAGTGGGTTAAACCCTTGTGCCGAGTACCAATAAGGAGGAACTATAGAGACTATCCAGTCACCAGGTAATAGATTCAAAAAAATATATTCAAATGACTGATCAAGATTTAAGAATAAAAATGAGAGCTCCTTATTATATTCCCATTTCGTTACTGGAAAACATCACCATGAAGCTTTCTCCGTACTTGTGCTTGACAGGATAGAACCCCAACCACACTCTGATATCAAACGCAAATTACTACAATTGGAAAGAGATTGGATAATTCGCCTCGGGTGCGAGACCCCCCACGGGCTCAATGATAGGCTGGCTGTGAGCGAGCTCCTGGTGTGAGCTACAGCGGATTTCAATTAGAATAATCGAATCATTCTATATGTTTAAAAGTCTCCTTTTGTTTTCCATTTGGGGTCCAGGATTTGACCCAGGAAGGCCATGCGCCTCATTATGATATTCTTCTGTTATATTTGGTATGTATACCTTACATGTATGTTCTCCTTTGTGGTCACTCTATGAGAAACTAGCTTCCATGTGTATACTTAGTATGGTTTTCGCATATTGAACATAAGAACATAAGAAGAGCCATGCTGAATCGGGCCTCAGACCATCTAGTCCAGCATTCTGTGTCACACAGTGGCCCACCAGTTGTACACGGGGATCTCTAGCAGAAAGGAGGGCAAAACCCTCACCTGCTCCCGACCCCCCACAACCAGTACCCGGGGAAATCCTGCCTGCCTCCATCAACACTTGGATGTCCATTTCAGTAATTACTGATTCCCTTGGTATCCATGAATCTGTCTAATCCTGCCTTGAAGCTGTCCAGGCTGACCGCTGTCACAACCTCCTCTGGAAGTGAGTTCCATAACCCAATGACCCTCTGGGTGAAGAAATATTTCCCTTTATTAGTCCTAATTTTCCTACCTTGGAGCTTCAGGGAGTGCCCTCTAGTCCTAGTGTTGTGTGACAGAGAAAATATTTTTTCTCTATTCACCTTTTCTATCCCATGCATGATTTTATACACTTCAATCAAGTCACCTCTTAAACGCCGTCTTTCAAGGCTGAAAAGACCAAGGCGTTGCAACCTGATTTCGTAAGGGAGCCGCTCCATCCCTTGGATCATTCTTGCCCTTTTCTGTACCTTTTCCAGTTCCGTTATATCCTTCTTGAGGTGCGGTGACCAGAATTGTACACAGCACTCCAAATGTGGCCTTACCATAGATTTGTAGAGAGGCAATACAACATTTGCCGACCTATTTTCGATTCCCTTTCTGATCATGCCTAGCATAGAATTTGCTTTTTTCACTGCTGCAGCGCACTGGGTTGACATCTTCATTGAGCTGTCCACCAAGACCCCAAGATCCCTTTCCTGGTTTGTCTCGGAAAGCTTTGACCCCATTGTCTTATTTACAGAACTTAGACGCCCCACGCCAAGCCACACGGATCTGTCCCCGGTCTCTGAAAAAGCTGGTGTCAGCGAAACGATTTCAGCGCGGGTATTAACGTAATCGACGACCGCACTGAGTCCCCCTTTTGAACTGTGTTTATTATATACCCAAGACTGCCTGGGAATTATTTTGAATTTTGACATGGACTTTGGGACTCAGATTTTGGGACGTTTGATGGGCGTGTTGAATTTATGTTATTGAAATGCATATAAGTGATTGTATTGTTGCATAGATATATTGATACGTATACAAACCCGACAACGGGTACATTATAAACATTTGTTTATTATTGGAAATGTCATTTGAATATATTTTTGAATCTATTACCTGGTGACTGGATAGTCTCTATAGTTCCTCCTTATTGGTACTCTGCTTACTAGAGTAACTACCCCCTTTTTGCATCATTTTAAACCCTTGTGCCAGCAGGACTGCTGACCAGTTTGAATCTGGGGAGAGTGGGTTGAGCTCCCTCTGACAGCTCCAGCTGCCCATGCAGGAACATGAGTGAAGCCCTCCACAAGGATGGTAAAACATCAAACATCCAGGGATTCCCTGGGCGACGTCCTTGCAGACAGCCAATTTTCTCATACCAGAAGTGACTTGCGGTAGTGGGGCAGCTGCAGCAGTTCCTTGAGGACACAGCCGGCTTAGATCCCTTCCAGTCCGGCTTCCGCTTGGGGCACGGGACAGAGACTGTGTTGGTCACCATTTCAGATCAGCTTCATTGCCAACTGGACAAGGGCGGTTCAGCACTGCTTATGTTATTGGACCTCACAGCAGCTTTTGATACAGTCGATTACAATCTTTTGGCCCACCGCCTTGCCGTTGCTGGAGTCAGGGGAACAGCCTTGAAATGGCTGTTGTCCTTTCTCCACAACTGGGGACAACGAGTGGAAAGGGGTGGTTTGGTTTCCGAGAGGGCTTCACTTACCTGTGGGGTCCGTCAAGGTGCCATTCTCTCCTCTTTATTATTTAAGTTCTATATGCGACCACTTGCTGGTCTGGTCCGAAGCTTTGGGCTGGAATGTTATCAGTACGCTGATGACACCCAGCTCGTTCCGAAAATGGAAGGCCGACCGAACTCCGTACCCTCTGGTTTCCAACAGTGCCTTGAAGCCGTGACTGGTTGGCTGTGTGCCAGTAGATTGAGGGTGAATCCAGCAAAGATGGAGATACTGTGGCTAGGCTGCCCGGTGGGTGGGGAGGTCCGACTGCCTAGCTTGGATGGCGAGGCATTATGCCCGACATTCTCAGTAAAGAGCCTTAAGGTCGTCTTAGACCCATTCCTGTCTATGGAAGCCCAGGTCTCCACCGTCAGCAAAACTGCTTTCTTCCCTCTGCAGCAAGCTAGGCGTCTGGCCCCCTACCTATCCCGAGACAACCTGGCCGCGGTGCTCCAAGCCACGGTCATCTCGAGACTGGACTACTGTAACACCCTTTACATTGGCCTGCCTTTGTCAGTGATCCGGAAATTAAAGCTTGTCCAGAATGCCGCTGCCCGACTTCTCACTGGGACTCTAGTGAGATGTCACATAACACCCATCATCCAGCAGCTCCATTGGCTTCCGGTCGAGCACTGGATCACCTTCAAGGTGATGGTGTTAACCTTCAAGGCCTTGCATGGTCTGGGGCCGCTGTATCTGAGGGACCGTCTTTTCCCCTACCAACCCCAGAGGTCACTTCGATCCGAACAAATGAATCTCCTGGAAGTGCCAACTTTCAAAGCAATTCGCCTCACATCGACGTGGCGCAGAGCCTTTTCTGTAGTGGCGCCGTCAATCTGGAACACCCTTCCAAGTGATGTGCGGGCCTTGCATGATCTACTCTCTTTCCGCAAGGCCTGCAAGACCCACCTTTTCCGGCTAGCCTTTGATCGTTAAGCTGGAAAATCTTAATTGGTCTAGTTTAATATGTTGTTTTACTCCTGTGATGCTTTTATATGTTTGTAAGCCGCTCCAAGCCCTCGGGGAGTGGCAGCGTACAAGTCCAAATAAATAAATAAGTTGCTCCTGAGACACACACACACACACACACACTCAAAATGGAGATCTTGGGCAATTTTTAAAAAAGTTTCCGCCATGCATAAATGATGAGGGGAGGCCACCATAAGGTAAATAGTAGGGGAGGTTGATCAATCAAAAATTTGTTTCTAAACTCACGTGGGTGGGGGGGATTGTCATTGGTGGTTCGATATAGAAATTGTTCCGAAAAATTTCCATAAAATTTCGTTATTGAAACGTAATGATTAACGAAAATTCATTATTATTTCCTGTTGGTTCTCAGCAGGGAAGGAGGTAGGGATGTCTTCCACACCTCCTTCCCTGCTATGCTGAGAACTAACACACGTCAAGGCTTGATGCGCTGTAGGTCTTAGCAGGGAAAAGGAGGGACGTCCGCACCTCCTTTCTCTGTGCTAAGATGCGCTGTAGGTCTTAGCAGGGAAAGGGAGGGGCGTCAGCACCTCCTTTCTCTGTGCAAAGATGAGCTGTAGGTCTTAGCAGGGAAAGGGAGGGGCGTCCTCAACTACTTTCTCAGTGCAAAGATGCGCTGTAGGTCTTAGCAGGGAAAAGGAGGGGCGTCCGCACCTCCTTTCTCCGTGCTAAGATGCGCTGTAGGTCTTAGCAGGGAAAAGGAGGGGCGTCCGCACCTCCTTTCTCCGTGCTAAGATGCGCTGTAGGTCTTAGCAGGGAAAGGGAGGGGCGTCCGCACCTCCTTTCTCCGTGCTCAGATGCGCTGTAGGTCTTAGCAGGGAAAAGGAGGGGCGTCCGCACCTCCTTTCTCTGTGCTAAGATGCGCTGTAGGTCTTAGCAGGGAAAGGGAGGGGCGTTTTTTTCCTCCTCAGCTCTCGCGAGTTGAGAACTGAGAGGGCAAAAAACGACCTAATAATGTGACCTTTAGAAAAATGGCGGCGCCCAGGTTCGGTATAGAAATTACACTTCCGGGTTGGGCCCCGAGGGTCAAAAAGCTTTGAAATTAATTTTAAATATGGAAATTAACGGATTTCAAAGTATTTAAAACCGGAGATATCCACCCCTAGTAAATAGCTCCTGACAAAATAGTTTCCATAATGTCATCCATAGAGAAGCTTAAACGGTGATATGACAAGAAAGAAACGCAGCCAATGCAATTCCTGTCTGCGGAGACTGAGATGTCGAGGAGCTAGAAACAAATTTATCTTTGTTCCTTGCTTTCCTGGGAGTAAGCCACACCTAACACAGTGGGAATTTATTTTGAGGAAGCATGTATAGAACGGTGCTGCTAATATGCTTTTTAGTTAGACTGAGATGCTTCTTGACTCTTACATTTCTTTTCTTAAAAAAAGTAAAGACAATTAAAAACCTGCCTTTTAAACGCAATGCTCCCCAGCTACTGACAGACCAGTTTTTGAGTTGTTTTGACACACTGTCACCCTGCTGTTCCCATTCGGTTGTTATTTTAAACTTTGCAGCAGCAGATAAAGTCTCTTTGTTTCAAATCAAAATCTTGGCCAAAACTGAATGTTTGTCTTAAGTCTGATGCAGACTCAGAATGAAAGTGTTGTGAATAATTCAGGTGGTGGCGAGATGTCAAGCAATTTTAAATTTCCCTTTCGAAAATGATGACAATTAAGGAGCTCCTGGATTAGATTACATGTAGACCACTGTTTCTCAACCCGGGAGTCACCACAACGTGAAGAACTGTATTAAAGGGTCAAGGATTTAGAAAGGTCGAGAACCACTGAGGTAGACTAAAGTGAGGGTTGGAGACTTCCGACAGCTCCCCATCCCACAAACCTGACTAAGACGCCATTGGCTCTAATCCCGTATCAGTGATAGGGAACCATCTTTGCTCCTTAAGTGAAGTGAAGTGAAGTGCAGCTTAAGTGAAGCATGAATAATTAAAGAAAAAGTATCCAAACACTGGATTCACTTAAAGGATATTGTATTCAATAATTACTCCTGAGGAGTTGCAGGCAAATCAACATATCAACCCCAGTTGGGTGCCTTAAATACAACCATGTTTCAATCCCTTATAATTAGAATATCCATGTAAACAAAATAAGTTCCCAGTTCCTGGGTGGGATGAAAAGGTGGAGTAACGCCGCAAAGTAAGTTTTCTAAACCCCAATGGGTATTTATAATCCAACCCCGATGGGTATTTGTAATCCAATGGGAAATGGAAGGCAGGCACACCGTCAAACCCCAATCCTGGGCTTCGTAGCGTCCCCAATGTGGAGAGTGGGTTTCTCAGGTGGTGTCTGCTTAGTCTTCTGGCCGACGAGGACACAAGTGTACAGGGGTCCCACCTCGTTTCGACCCCCCCCCCCGGGTCTTTTTCAAGGCCAAAGTATTGATTCCCTCTCAGTGCATCACATGGCAAGCAGCGAGAATCTTAGAGAAAGGATCTCTGGTGTATTCCACCTCAATAGGTGGGGCAAATCCATTGGGGTTTAGAAAACTTACTTTGCGGCGTTACTCCACCTTTTCATCCCACCCAGGAACTGGGAACTTATTTTGTTTACATGGATATTCTAATTATAAGGGATTGAAACATGGTTGTATTTCAGGCACCCAACTGGGGCTGATATGTTGATTTGCCTGCAACTCCTCAGGAGTAATTATTGAATACAATATCCTTTAAGTGAATCCAGTGTTTGGATACTTTTTCTTTGGTTCTACAGTGACCACACCCGTTGTGTTATATTGTACCAAGCATGAATAATTGGCTTGTCCGACTTACCGGCCGAGCAGGTTGCGGGACGGCGATTGTCCTCGCCGCCATCTTGCGGGGAAGGAAGGGGCTTCTTCCTCCCAGAAGCCCCGGGTGGCAGGAAGGTTTCCCGCCACTAACGCCGGCCGGCCAATGACAGGGCTGGCCCCGCCCCACCCTATGTCGTCAACCAGCCGGCCCTCACTTCCGCCTAGGCACCTCATTTAAGGCTGCCTGGGACTTCCTCGCCATCTCCAGGGGTCTGATCTGGTTTTTCCTCCCACCCTCCCTACTTCTTTCGTTGCTTGTTTGTTGTTCGGTTTTATATTGTATTTATGCTGGCATCGAATTGTGCCTTTTGTCAAGCCGCTCTGAGTCCCCCCTCCCTCGGGGGGTAGAGAAGAGCGGGGTAGAAATGTTGGAAATAAATAAACAAATAAACAATCCAGTCTAGAGGTAAACAAGGCGTGGACCACCATGATCAAGTCAGACTTCATGAGGTATGGTCGCAGTTGGCGCACGATTTTTAACACTGCGAAGGCCCTCCCGGCCACCACCGACACTTGAGCATCAAGTGTCAGCGCTGTATCCAGGAGGACCCCCAAACTGCGGACCTGTGACTTCAGGGGGAGTGTAACCCTGTCCAGCACAGGTTGCCACCCAATACCCCGGTCAGACGAACAACTGACCTGGAGGACCTCTGTCTTATCAGGATTGATCCTCAGCTTGTTCCTCCTCATCCAGACCGTCACAGCGGCCAGGCACTGGTCCAGTATCCGAGGGGCTTCCTTGGAGTCTGGTGGAAAAGAAGGAGGGAGTTACATCAGCAAACCCAAATCAAGGTGACAATCAAGGTCATCATAGATAGGGGAGTCAGGAAAGAGATCTCTCTCCCTCTCTCAAAATCCTCTGCCCCCGTACAAATGAACATGCCATCAGTGAGTAATGCTGGCACAAAAATTAGCATCCTCTTTTCGGTCAATGTATCTACTTCGAGCTACTGATTTCCATGTGGCAAAAATGTAGATTTCCTGGTGCTGCTCTAATTAGTGCTCTGTCATGTAACATCAACAACAGGTTGGCAAACTTCGGTATTGCACTAAATAATCTGGCATAATCTAAACATACAACAGTAATTAAGCTTGACAATTTAATATGCGACTGCAATGCAAATATACAGTAGAAGTGTGCAATTAAGTAATCTTATGTAATAGCACCCTGCCAAGATGAGATATTTCAGGTACAGGGCTGTGTAATTTTGGGAAGCACAAATATTGACATAAGAAAAACGCAGCCAAACTATAACTGGATGTATTTTCAGATGATGCATAGTGGCTTTTGAACAGGCGTGCTAATGAAATATTTTGCTATTTGAATTTATCACTGAATTTTATCATTAGACTTGACTAACCATTTTTTGTCTTCCTAACTCAACAGTGTTTGTTTTGCCGATGGCGAGCACTCCTTCTCCACCACCAAAGAAGAAAAAAGGTATTACTTGTCAACCAATCCTTTTCCTTGGGGATGTTGGGGTGTGAACATTGAACCATCTTCATCAAACGGATGTGCTGTACCAGGGCTGTCCAACTGGCGGCCCGGGGGGCGTATATGGCCCCTCAGCCCCTTCCCTCCGGCCCCCTAAGCTTTTAAATAAAAAATAAAAATTGAAAAATAAAATAAATAATAAAAATTGGAAAAAAAACCCTACATCCGGGTTCGGAGCAAGTATTGCGAGAATACGCAATCCACATGGGATTTCGCTGTCAACGCGAGATCACGCCGGCATTCACAGCGAAATCCCGTGTGGATTGCGTATTCTCGTTATACTCTTCGGCTACTCTACTACTGGATCGCTGAGGCCCACAGACGTGATTAGGACCTTCTTCGACTCAGTCGGTCGTCGCATCTCTCGTCGTCCGGGTACTCCTGGATCCTGCATGTTTGAAAAGGTAGGCCGAAGCAGGGGACTCCTCATTCCCTCCCCCCATCTCCCCTCATGTATTAAATATAAAATGTAATATATTTAAAGATGAAATAAGGGGAGATGGGATACATTAAGGGGGGGAGGGGAGGATGGAATTAAATATATTTAATATTAAATTAAAATAAGGGGAGAGGGGAGGATGGAGTTTAATATATTTAATATTAAATTAAAATAATTTAATATCTTATCCCTGCATTTTATCTCAGTAATATATTTAATATTAAATTAAAATAAGGGGAGGGGAGGATGGAATTAAATATATTTAATATTAAATTAAATTTATTTAATATCTTATCCCTGCATTTTATCTCAGTAAAAGATTATATTTGACTGTATGCATGCAGGGGTGGGGGCGGGGGCGGAGCCGGGGGAGACGGCGGAGCTGGGGAGGGGGTGGAGCCGGGGGCGGAGCCAGGGGCGGGGGCAGACCCTACGGCCCCCCAGGTCATCAGTGACCGGAATTCAGGCCCCTGGGCTGGTAGAAGTTGGACAGCCCTGTGCTGTACCATATAAAGGTTGCACATGTCCAAAGTAATGTCTCTCTTTCTTAGGGATTGTTTTTTAACTTTTCAGGTTTTGTGAATCTGAAAAAAAGGATTTTTAATAATAATAATAATACTTTATTTATTCCCCGCCACCGTCTCCCCAAGGGGACTCGGGGTGGCTTACATGAGGCCAAGCCCAATGACACATAATAACAACATAAAACTACTCTCGGCATTACTTCGCTAACGAAGATTCAGGAAGGACTCATCCCACGCTTTTTACAAGCGCATTGATGACTCAAAAGGCCAATCTGAGATAGGCAAGTTCGGTTGCAGAAAGCACAGCAGAAAGTCTCCTTGGGTGATGTTGTTTCCAAGTTGCGGTTCTTTCTGCGTTGTCGTTTCTCTTTGAGACCCATTCGGCGTGTCTTCTCAAAAGAGGCCGCAGCATTGTGGATAGTGTGTCTCCATGCCTCCCGATGTGAGGCCAGGGTGGGCCATTGTTGGTGATCAATCTGGCCGAGCCTGAGATGTTGTTTCAGGGAGTCCTTATATCTCTTTTTGGGGGCGCCTCTCTTGCACTGACCCATGGCAAGTTCACCGTAGAGTAGTATCTTTGGGAGGCAGTGGTCCTCCATCCTAGAGACGTGCCCTGCCCAATGCAGCTGTGTTCTCAATAGCATGGCCTCAATGCTGGTGATCCCTGCTTGCTCAAGGACAGCAACATTAGTCACATAGTCGGTCCAGTGTATATTTAGGATTGTGTGAAGACAGCGCTGATGAAAGCGTTCAAGGAGTCGTAGGTGTTGGTGATAGGTGACCCATGTTTCAGACCCATATAGGAGAATTACACAAATGGTCGAGCGCTCACCGGGGGCGACCCGGGCAGGCCTCAAACTCATGACCTTCTGTTGTTTCAGGGAGTCCTTATATCTCTTTTTGGGGGCGCCTCTCTTGTACTGACAAGAGCCAAGTTCCCTCTGACTGAAAAAGCTACACTTTTTCCCTCCTAAGTCAGCTGGCTCGTCCCCTTCACTTTGAGCCACCCCCCTGCAGCTCTCTCTCTCTCTCTCTCTCTCTCTCTCTCTCTCTCTCTCGGCTTCAAGCCACTCCCCCTCTCCTAGTTAATCTATCTTACCAGGGATGCCAAACTGCTACCCAGGCCTCGGCCTAGCTAAAATGGTTGAGTCCTTACAGTAGACAAGTCCAACATGGGGCTGTCTGTATCAGAATGTATTGTATTTATGAAGAAATTTGGGGATTTTGTTACTATCCTTTTTTCAAAGCAACCTTAACCAGAGGAAACACTCACCTTTTCTTATTGGTCGTAGACTTTAAGATTTCCGTTTCACCTTTTCTCCACCATAACATTGGATTATTTGAGTTTTCTGGGAAAATTAAACTCTGTAAAAATAGCCAAATGTGAGAAATGCGATATGGAATTAATATCTTTTTAAAAAGTGGCTCTCGTCCTTAAACCATAATGCATCCCATC
Source organism: Anolis apletophallus (assembly GCA_030556195.1). Lineage (NCBI taxonomy): Eukaryota > Metazoa > Chordata > Lepidosauria > Squamata > Anolidae > Anolis > Anolis apletophallus. Next base: position 46,351,567 of record JARBWK010000013.1, read on the forward strand.
GTCTTGAGCCGATTCTTCTTGCTTTTCCGAAACACCTTCTTATCCTTGTTCCACTTTGACAATTTGCTCAGAGACTGCTATAGGCTTCATTGACATATAAATTGGATTAACTACTTTATTAAAGTTCCCTCTGTATCTTATAGGGTTGCATTTGTCTGTGTCTTCTCCAAAACCTTTTCAAACTCTCTTTATCTTATGACATAAATATTCTCGCAACATGTTTAATACTATCCAAATTCTTGCTTATACAGCCAATTCCATCTTAATCCAATTTAGTGCCACCTTGGTAGTGCGACCTTGTTCTCTTCATTAGCATAGCAGAGAACTAAATGCCGTCAAAGCTTTCCTGGAATTAAATTAAGATGGGGCATTCAATTCCTGATTTGTTTCGCTTATTCGCAGACAAATAAATAGAGAACTGTGTATTTTATATTATAATCAACTAGCTGTACCCGGCACGCGTTGCTGTGCCCTTTTTAGGAGATGCGAGAAAGTTCAATCATCCACGGTGTGCCCTCCTCTAAACTGCAGTTGGATGGAGTGTGGGTCATGGGGGGCATGTGTACCAAGTTTGGTGCAAGTCCATCACCCGCGCTGGTCGCTGTGGCCTGTGAAAGTGGCTGCCACATATCTGCCCTTCCGCCCTCCCGGCCTCCCGCCCTTCCGCCCTCCGCACACATACATACAGACATTCCGCTTTATAAAGGTATACAGATTTATGCTGGCATCAAATTGTGCCTTTTGTTAAGCCGCTCTGAGTCCCCCCTCCCTCGGGAGGTAGCCCCCAAACTGTGGACCTGTGACTTCAGGGGGAGTGTAACCCTGTCCAGCACAGGTTGCCACCCAATACCCCGGTCAGACGAACGACTGACCTGGAGGACCTCTGTCTTATCAGGATTGATCCTCAGCTTGTTCCTCCTCATCCAGACCGTCACAGCGGCCAGGCACTGGTCCAGTATCCAAGGGGCTTCCTTGGAATCTGGTGGAAAAGAAGGAGGGAGTTACATCAGCAAACCCAAATCAAGGTGACAATCAAGGTCATCATAGATAGGGGAGTCAGGAAAGAGATCTCTCTCCCTCTCTCAAAATCCTCTGCCCCCCGTAAATGAACATGCCATCAGTGAGTAATGCTGGCACAAAAATTAGCATCCTCTTTTCGGTCAATGTATCTACTTCGAGCTACTGATTTCCATGTGGCGAAAATGTAGATTTCCTGGTGCTGCTCTAATTAGTGCTCTGTCATGTAACATCAACAACAGGTTGGCAAACTTCGGTATTGCACTAAATAATCTGGCATAATCTAAACATACAACAGTAATTAAGCTTGACAATTTAATATGCGACTGCAATGCAAATATACAGTAGAAGTGTGCAATTAAGTAATCTTATGTAATAGCACCCTGCCAAGATGAGATATTTCAGGTACAGGGCTGTGTAATTTTGGGAAGCACAAATATTGACATAAGAAAAATGCAGCCAAACTATAACTGGATGTATTTTCAGATGATGCATAGTGGCTTTTGAACAGGCGTGCTAATGAAAAATTTTGCAATTTGAATTTATCATCCACGGTGTGCCCTCCTCTAAACTGCAGTTGGATGGAGTGTGGGTCATGGGGGGCATGGTGTGCCAAGTTGGGTCTGTATTGGTCTTGGTTCTGGGCCACAGTGGTCTGTGGGGGGTGATGGGTTTTGAAGTACTACAAATCCCGTTTTCCATGGTGGTACTTCAAGTCCCATCATGCATGGTCGGGACTCTGTGTGCCAAGGTAGGTTACTGTAAATTCAGGCCATACGCAATGTCCCATGAGCTGAGGCCTAGTCAGGAACAGCAAGTTAATGAAGCCTTACTGTCAATTCAGGCCATACACAATGTCCAATGAGCTGAGGCCTAGTGAGGGGAGAATCAAGTTAATGAAGTCTTACTGTCAATTCAGAGCATAAACAGCTTCCCAGTAAGTGAGGGCTAGTTAGGAAAATCAAGTTAATGAAGTCTTACTGTCAATTCAGAGCGTAAACAGCTTCCCAGTAAGTGAGGGCTAGTTAGGGAAATCAAGTTAATGAAGTCTTACTGTCAATTCAGAGCGTAAACAGCTTCCCAGTAAGTGAGGGCTAGTTAGGGAAGTCTAGTTAATGAAGCCTTACTGTCAATTTTGGGCGTGGTCTGTGATTTTTTGGGGTGTAAATTTTCGGTTGGAAGTGATTTGGGTGTTTGTGTTGGGGATTGGCTCAGGCCTTTTCCTTATTCTGTTTTGGCAGTTTATTATGGATCGGAATTTTCATGTTGGCTGGCCAGTGCAGCAGTTATGCAAATCCGCCCTTATTGGCAGCCAATCATGTTGTTCAGAATGTAGAGGCTGGGTGAGTCTTTGGCTGCCCCGGAGGATGCTGGTAAATGTAGTTTTATTTTTATTTCTTTGTTTTGGGGGCCTTTTAGGTTTTGGGGGGGAAGTTTCTTTGCTACAAACGTACCTTGCTTGAGGCCTATTTCTGTTGGCAAGTATTGTGTTTCTGCGTTGTATGGTTTCTTTGTTTGAGGTATACATCACATGACGTGAACCCATTTATATAATAGATAATCAAAACAGATCTCAATTTTTAAAAGCAATGCTTTTGGGTTTGGAAGGTTAGCTGTTTACAAGAAACGTTGCCCAAGGGACAGCCACAGGCCTGGATTACCCATAAGGCCACCCTAGGTCATGGCCTAGGGGCGCAAGCGAAGGGGGGCGCAATTCACATGGACCCCCCGCCAAAACCACAATGCAACTCTCTCTCTCGGGGGAGGGTGGGGGAGAGTGCTACGAGGGAGCGGGGAAGGAGGGAATGGTGCCCCCCCTTGTCAAGGAAGGAGGGTGCATGGTGCGCCGTGAAGAGGAGGAGGCAGAGGGAAGCCCCGGCCCCGGGGCCAATGCCGGCACCCTTCCTTCCTCCTCCTTGTGCGCACCCTCCTTCTCAAGGAAGGAGGGCGTGCCACGAAGAGGAGGAGGCGGAGGGAAGCCCTGCCCCCGGGGCCAATGCCGGCACCTGTCACAACACGGGCCCTAGCTCCACCCCATAATCACACACACAGAGACAATGTCATTTAACTATTTATTAAATCAAAGGATAGCAGGTGAAAAGGCTAGAATGTTCAATTAAGGAATGAGATCAATAAGTCCAAGGTAATTAGCAACTGGTTTCAAAAGCAAATCCAGAAACAGGGAATCTCTCAAAAGCAAGGTCCATAAAAACAAGGCAAGGTAATCCAAAGCAAACTTAGTCCATGAAGCAACAAAGCAATCCAAAGTTCTTGGAAGAAACAAGGTCTCTTGGCAGTACTTGGCAAGGTGAGCCAAACTATGGCTTCCAGGGAGCAGCAGACCACCGATGCGTCTGTCCAGCAAAGACGTGGCCGCCAAACTGAGGAAATTTCCCACAGAGTGTATACTTAATTCCCACCCTTGTGGGACCAGCGCCTCTCCAGGCCCCGCTTCCAATCTTTCCGTGTAGCCGCAATACTACTCCTACGGTCAAAGCTCCTTGCAGGCTCAGCGCCATCTGCCCCATTATCTTCCTGGGAAAGTGCCTCCAACTCGGTTTCCATATCTTCCTCCGCAGCTGGTGGAAACAGGCGCTCCTGGGAACCGAAGCCTCCTGGTTTCTCATATTTGCAATCTGATCCGGAATCTGGCTGGCCTTCATCATCCGAATAAGCAGAAGGCCAGGTGTCATCCCATTGCAAACTGTCAGTCGGTGATGCATACCCATCAGCCCCTGCATCCCCTCCATCTTGGTCCAAAGCAATCGGGACCCCCGGAGCGGCGCCCCACCCCCCCCGGCTGGAACGGGGGCTGAGTTGCTACAGCACCAGGGGCAGTGCTTCCCTTCCTTCCTCCTCCTTGTGCGCACCCTCCTTCCTTGACTCAAGGAAGGAGGGCGTGCTGCGAAGAGGAGGAGGAGGGAAGCCCCGCCTCCGGGGGCGATGCCAGCACCGGGGGCGGGGCTTCCCTTCCTTCCTCCTACTCGCGCGCACCCTCCTTCCTTGACTCAAGGAAGGAGGGCGCACAGTGCCGCAAGGAGGCGAAGGAGGTGGGGGTGGTGCAATAGAGGTTGGTTTGGGGGTGTAATTGCAAAGTGTGTCCTAGAGCGTCAAAAGGGGTTAATCCGGGCCTGGACATCCAACTGTATTTACTCAGTCTTTGAGGAGGCTCTTTCTGTGTCCTCCAAAAATGGGCAACTTGGAAGTCCATGAACAGACTCAGAAGTTGAGTGGGCAGGCCAAAAGATAACCAACACTAAATGGATAACAGACTCAATAATATTCTCTATAATCATACATTCATGTGACTGTCCAAAGCGCAAGAGAGCTGGATATTGGGACTAACAATTAAATTGTACCGTTAGCATATTATGAGCGATAATTATTAGAACCCCATTATTCAATACAGTGGGAAAAATGGCTTAAAATGGCTGTTGTCCTTTCTCAACAACCGAGGACAGCGAGTGGAATGGGGTGGTGTAGCTTCCGAGACGGCCCCTCTGCTTTGTGGGGTCCTTCAAGGGGCTATACTTTCCCCATTATTATTTAACATCAATATGCGGCCACTTGCTAGTCTGGTGCAAAGTTTCGGGCTGGAATGTTATCAGTACGCTGATGACATCCAGCTTGTTCTGAGGATGGAAAGACGACCGGACTCCGTACCCTCTTGTTTCCATCAGTGCCTTGAGGCCGTTACTGGATGGCTGCGTGCCAGTAGATTGAGGGTGAATCCAGCAAAGATGGAGATACTGTGGCTGGGGCGTCCGGTTGGTGGGGCGGTCCAGCTGCCTACCCTGGATGGCGAGGCTTTATGCCCATCATCTTCTATAAAGAGCCTTGGGTTGCATGTGTATGGGTGATACACCTCCTGCCATGTTACCAAGAAGACACTGTCACAAGTAGTTGGAGTAAAATATGGCCACAACTCATTTATTGATAACAGGAACAAGGGTTGGCAGCCATGCATGGGTCCTGGATCAGGGGTCGGACAACCGCTGCTGTACGAAGATACATACATCCCTGGGTTCCACCGGCACACCGCCAGTTCCCGCAAGCTTGGCACTCCAGGGGACCGGGCGTTATCCATGCCACATGCCCACACAGAGTTGTGACAAGATGAACACCAAACAACAGCAAGATGAGCTAACAAATGCGAAGCAATGCTACATGTAGGGAGGGTAGGAGGAAAAGCTGATGCAGGCCTAGTGCCTGCTGGTAGGCCTCGGGCAGCCTTAAGTAGGCTGCCCAGGTGAAGAGAGGGCTGGCCCTAACTACGAGCCAGGCCAGGGCGGGGCCAGCCCCACCATTGGCCAGCTGGCTCTGGTGGCGGGAAAATCTCCTGCCACCGCTTTTGGGAGGAAGAAGCCCCCCTCCCGATCCATAATGGCAGCGAAGACACTCAGCGCCGCAATCTGCTCGGCCCGATAAGTCGGGCCAAGCAGGCCCGGATTACCCATAAGGCCACCCTAGGCCATGGCCTAGGGGCGCAAGCCAAGGGGGGCGCAGTTCACATGGACCAAAACAAATGTTGAAACGAAACCTCTTGGGGGAGGGTGGGGGGAGAGCGCTGCGAAGGGGTGGGGGAGGAGGGAATGGCACCCCCCTCGCCATTGCCCCCACCTGTTTGTCAAGGAAGGAGGACGCAAGGAGGAGGAGGTGGAGGGAAGCCCCTGGGGCCACTGCCGGGCATGCACGGCACCCAGGAACATGGCAGAGGAGGCAGAGGCGCTCATGCCCTCCTGCTGTGCATGCCTGGCAGCAGCCCCGGATGCGGGGCTTCCCTCTGCCTCCTCCTCCTCCTTGAGTTAAGGAAGGATGGCGCGAGAAGGAGGCGGGGCTTCCCTCTGCCTCCTCCTTCTCGCGGCGCGCCCTCCGTCCTTGAGTCAAGGAAGTCAAGGAAGTAGGGCGTGAGGAGGAGGAGGGGCTTCCCTCCGCCGCCTCCTCCTTGCGACACGCTCTCCTTCCTTGACTCAAGGAAGGAGGGCGTGAGGAGGAGGCGGGGCTTCCCTCTGCCTCCTCCTCGCGGCGGGCCCTCCTTCCTTGACTCAAGGAAGGAGGGCACGAGAAGGAGGTGAGGCTTCCCTCCGCCTCCTCGCAGCGCACCCTCCTTCCTTGAGTTAAGGAAAGACGGCGTGCCGTGAGGAGGCAGAGGGAAGCCCCGCCCCCGGGGCCGCTGCTTCAAGGAAGGAGGGTGTGCGGCGCCACAAGGAAGAGGAAGTGGAGGGAAGCCCTGCCCCCGGAGCCGCTGCCTCAAGGAAGGAGGGTGTGCGGCGCCACAAGGAAGAGGAAGTGGAGGGAAGCCCTGCCCCCGGAGTCGCTGCCTCAAGGAAGGAGGGCGCGCGGTGCCGCGAGAAGGTGGCGGGGTGCGGTAGACGTTGGTTTGGGGCCGTAATTCCAAAGTGTGGCCTAGGGCGCCAAAAGGGGTCAATCTGGGCCTGGGGCCAAGCCATTTAAGAACCACTGATTTTATTTATTTATTTATTTATTCTTTCGGCTTCTGGACCGCTCCCTCTAGAACAGTGTTTCTCAACCTGGGGGTCGGGACCCCTGGGGGGGTTGTGAAGGGGTGTCAGAGGGGTCGCCAATGACCATTTTTGTTGGTCATGGCGGTTCTGTGTGGGAAGTTTGACCCAATTCTATCATTGGTGGGGTTCAGAGTGCTGTTTGATTGTAGGTGAACTATAAATCCCAGCAATTAGAGCTCCCATATGTCAAGGTCTATTTCCCCCAAATTCCACCAGTGTTCACATTTGGGCATATTTAATATTCGTGCCAAGTATGGTCCAGATTCATCATTGTTTGAGTCCACACTGCTCTCTGTATGTAGGTGAACTACAACTCCAAAAACTCAAAGTCAATGCCCACCAAACCCTTCCAGTATTTTCTGTTGGTCATGTGTGCCAAGATTGGTTCAATTCCCCCATTGGTGGGGTTCAGAATGTTCTCTGATTGTAGGTGAACTATAACTCCAAGCAACTACAACTCCCAAATGGCAATATAAATCCCCCTGCCTCCACCTCACTAGTATTCAAATTTGGGTGTATCGGGTATTTGTGCCAAATTTGGTCCAGTGAATGAAAATACATCCTGTATATCAGATATTTACATTACGATTTATAACAATAGCAAAATTACAGTTATGAAGTAGCAACAAAAAAATTTTTGTGGTTGCCGGTCACCACAACATGAGGAACTGTATTAAGGGGTCGCGGCATTAGGAAGGTTGAGAAATACTGCTCTAGAAGCTCGGAGCGGTTTACAACAGGTAAAAAAACAGGCGTAGAACTGACATTATAGAACAACGGTGTAAAAGCAGATAAGCAATGATTTAATCTGAAACATTACTAGCGCTAAAATAATTCTAAAGGTAAGCTAAACTACACAGAAAGCATAACAGTTACTCAACTGGAAAAGCCAGGCGAAAAAGAGCCGTCTTGCAGGCTCGGCGAAAAGAGGACAGTTCCCTGATACCTCTGGCTTCCTCAAGTAGGGCATTCCATAAGGTTGGCGCCACCACCGAGAATGCTCTTTGTCTTGTTGAGGGCAGGTGGAGTTGCCGGATGGAGTGGACGATGAGAAGATTTTGTACACCGGAGCGTAGGGATCTCTGGGGACAATATGGTGAAAGGCGGTCCCTCAAGTACACTGGCCCAAGACCATACAAGGCCTTAAAGGTTAACACCAATACCTTGAAGGAGATCCGGTGCTCGATGGGCAGCCAGTGCAGTTGCCGCAATATTGGTGTAATATGCATTCTGCACTGCCGCGGCATTCTGCACTGAGCTTCCGAATCATCCCCAAGGGTAGGCCGATGTAAAGGGCGTTACAGTAATCCAGTCTGGAGATGACCGTCGCCTGGATCACCGTGGCCAGGTCGTTCACGGAGAGGTAGGGTGCCAGCCGCCTAGCCTGGCGCGGATGGAAAAATGCGACTTTGCAGGCCGTGGAGACCTGAGTTTCCAAGCCTGTTCTTTTCACTCCTGACTTTGCCTTCTTCTTTCTTCTCCCTGTCTTTTTAGGAAGAAAAGAGACAGTCGGCCCGGAAGCAATGCGCATTCCCTTCAAAAGGATCCCCGTCATTACTGAGCTGAGTAAGTTCTTCTCCTGGAAGCATAATTTCACCAAAGCAATGCGCCACTGCCTACTGTATTATTTATTTATTCCGAGCCTTCTTTCCAATTCAAAGACGGAAAGTGACAACATCCATGTCCAAGGAACATTAATAGGTTTGACTTAAATGTTCATTCCACAGCTTTGAAGAAATCTTGATGGCTGATCAGGAGAATAAATATAACAAAGTGTTACAAAGACTCAGCATGAAACTCAAACAATTTTTTCATCTCGAGAAGAGTTTATTTTCCTCAAGGCTGGGCACATCCACATGGATGTTTCTAGAATGATTTGGAAATGCTTTCCCAATTTTTTTTTGTCCATTTGATGCCATTTGGAGCACTTGAGTATTGTTTCCGAAAGGTTTACTCAGGGGCGGTCTAAGGTAATTTTATATGGTAAGCAAACATTATTTTGGCGCCCCCCCCCCAACATTATTTTGGTGCCCCCCCATGTAAAACAAATATACATTTATAATATCACAATACCATTAGTAGTATTATATTGTATCAATGTATATACAATATATTATATTATACTACTAGCTGACCTGGCCACGCTTCGCTGTGGCTTTTTTTATTCCTTTCTGGTTTTTCCCCCTTCCTTCCATCCATCCTTTTTTTTCTTTCTCTCTCCTTCTTCTCTCCGTCCTTCCTTTTTTCTTCCTTTCTTCTCCCCTTCTATCCTTCTATTCTTTTATTTTCCGCTCCTTACTTTTAATGGGGTATGTGGAGCTGGCCCTTGTTGGTGTTTCAGACACACGCTGGCATGGTTGCGGAAAGGGGGGGGCTCTTTCGCAGCTTCTCTGCCGCTTGTGGTCCCGGGCTGCGTGGGCGGCGGCGTGGCAGCCTCCTCTGACGCCTTCTAGGCCTCCTCTGCCACCTCGTAGCCGTTCCTGGACCTGGGCCGCGCATGCTCAGGCAGCAGCAGGGAGTTTTTTCGGCAGCGCAGCCAGTGCTGATCCCTGCTGCTACCTGCAGCAGCTTCTGAGTATGCGCGGACATTTTCACGCATGCCCAGAACCGCCGGAGCTGAACTTCAGCTCCGACGGTTCTGGGCATGCACGAAAATGTCCGCGCATGCCCAGAAGCTGCTGCAGGCAGCAGCAGGGAGTTCTGCTTCGGCGGCGCGGCTAGCGCCGATCCCTGCTGCGTAGGTTGCTTACATGGACGGACCGCCCCTGGGTTTACTTCTTTGGATTACAACTTCACCACGACCAAGGAAAATGAAACATTCTAGTAACATTCTAGAAACTTTAGCCACAACAACTTTAGCGGCAATGGAGCAGTTGCAGACCTTCGTAGACGACACAGCCGGACTTGATCCCTTCCAGTCCGGCTTCCGTATGAGGCACGGGACGGAGACGGTTTTGGTCTCCATCACAGACCAGCTGCGCTGCCAACTTGATCAAGGTGGATCGGTGCTGCTTGTGTTATTGGATTTCACAGCAGCGTTTGGTACAGTCGATTATGATCTTTTGACGCACCGCCTTGCCGTGGCTGGAGTGAGGGGGACGGCTTTGAACTGGCTGTCCTCCTTCTTCCACTGGTCGCCCTGGGCTGGATGAGTGCCGGTTGCCTACCCTGGATGGCGAGCAACTAGGCCTGTCACCTTCGGTAAAAAGTTTGGGGGTCCAGTTGGACCCATTGCTGTCCATGGAGACCCAGGTCTCCATGGTCTGCTAAACACTGTTTTTCCATCTGCGACAGGCTAGGCGTCTGGCACCCTACCTGTCCAGGGACGACCTGGCCACAGTGATCCAAGCAAAGATCATCTCGAGGCTGGACTACTGTAACGCCCTCTACGTTGGCCTTCCCTTGTCGCCAATCCGGAAACTCAAGCTACTGCAAAATGCCGCCGCTCGCTTACTGGTGGGAGCACCGGTGAGGGAGCATATTACTCCCATCCTGCGGCAATTGCACTGGCTACCAATTGAGTACCGAATTGTCTTCAAGGTGCTGGTTTTGACCTTTAAGGCCTTGCACGGTCTAGGGCCTGCGTACCTGAGGGACCGCCTTACCCCGTATGTTCCCCCGAGATCACTACGCTCAGAGGAGCAAAATCTGCTTACCATACCATCAGTCCGCTCTTTTCACTTGTCCATAACAAGGCAACGAGCTTTTTCAGCAGCGGCCCCTGTACTGTGGAACGCACTTCCAGATGATGTCCGTGCGATTACAGATCTTATTCCCTTCCGGAGGGCATGCAAGACCACTCTTTTTAGGCTTGCCTTTAACTGAAAACCGGAAGTTTAAATTGCCTGCCGATTGTTGTTTTATTATTAAATAATTTTATGTAATTTTAATATTTTATGCACATTGTTGTTTTATGTATGCTATGTGAACCGCCCCGAGCCTGCAGGGAGGAGCGGAATATAAAATCGAATAAATAAATAAACAATCGGAAGCAACGAGTGCAGAGGGGAGGGTTGGTTTCCAGGGGATCCCCTTTACTTTGTGGGGTCCATCAGGGAACCATTCTCTCCCCCTTGTTATTTAACATCTATACGTGACCACTCGCTCAACTGGTGCACAGCTTTGGGCTTGAGTGTCACCAGTACGCTGATGACACTCAGCTCATTCTGAGGATGGAGGGCCGGCCGGACTCCATACCCAATAATTTCCATATGTGCCTTGAAGCCGTTACTGGATGGCTGCGAGCCAGTAGGTTGAAGGTGAATCCGGCGAAGACAGAGATCCTTTGGCTGGGTCGTCCGGGCGATAGGGAGATCCAACTGCTGACCCTGGATGGCGAGGCACTAGGCCTGCCATCATCTGTAAAAAGCCTTGGTGTCCATTTGGACCCTGTCAATGGAGACCCAAATCTCCACTGTCAGCAGAATCGCGTTTTTCCATCTGCGACAGGCAAAGCATCTGGCCCCCCATCTGTCCCGGAATGACCTAGCCACGGTAATCCAAGCCACAGTCATCTCATTTGAATCTATTACTATCACATCACACTATTGAGTATCGACTCATGTTCAGCTTGTGGTCTACTAAATCTTTGAAACCATTGGCTAATATGACATTAAAGCTGAGCCTCCATTATTGTTTGTGTTGCATTGTCTTACAGAGATAGCTTCAAATGCACAATTCTTTGAACAGAGAGTTGGACGTGGAATTGACATTCAAGCCTACGCAGCCCTTGCATCTAGAGGGACCATATTTTCTGACAGCTTTTTGGATTCTTTACTGTGCACTGTAAGTCTCCTCCCAATTTTGATTACTTTCCTCAAGGAAGAAACCATGAACCTGAACAAAATCTGGAGACCAGTATTTTTATTTTTTTTAAAAAAACCCTCTAAAATCATTATTGGATCTCACAGCAGCGTTTGATACTGTCGATTATGATCTTTTGACTCACCGTCTTGCCGGGGCCAGGGTGAGGGGAACAGCCTTGAATTGGTTGTCCTCCTTCCTCCGTAACTGGCTGCAGCGAGTGAGGAGGGGCGAGGTGGTCTCCAGGGGTTCCCCCTTAGCTTGTGGGGTCCCCCAGGGGGCCATCCTTTCCCCTCTATTATTTAACATCTATATGTGACCACTTGTTCAGTTGGTGCGTAGCTTTGTACGCTGATGACACTCAGCTCATTCTGAGGGTGGAAAGCAGGCCCAGAACCGTACCCGATAATTTCCATCTGTGCCTTGAGGCTGTTTACTGGATGGCTGTGAGCCAGTAGGTTGAAGGTGAATCCAGCAAAGACGGAGATCCTTTGGCTGGGTCGTCCGGGCAGTGGGGAAGTCCAGCTTCCGACCCTGGACGGCGTGGCACTACACCCGTCGTCTTCGGTAAAGAGCCTCGGAGTTATCCTCGACCCTCTGCTGTCAATGGAGGCCCAGGTCTCCGCTGTCAGCAGAGTGGCGTTTTTCCATCTTCACCAGGCTCGGAGGCTGGCCCCTTACTTGCTTGGCATGACCTGGCCACGGTGATCCAAGCTAAGGTCATCTCAAGGCTAGACTACTGTAATGCTCTCTCTACATTGGCCTGCCTTTGTCGGTGACCCGGAAAATTAAGCTGGTGCAGAACGCTGCAGCTCGGTTGCTCGTGGGAGTCCCCGCGAGCTGTCATATTACACCTATTCTGCGGGAACTGCACTGGCTCCCTATTGAGTTCCGGATCACCTTCAAAGTGTTAGTTCTGACTTTCAAGGCCTTGTATGGTCTGGGGCCAGTGTACCTGAGGGACCGCCTAACCCCATACTGTCCCATGAGAACTCTTAGATCCGAAGAGGGGAATCTTTAAACCGTGCCCAGTGTCAAGGAGTTCCGGCTTACTTCAACGCGAAGAAGGGCGTTCTCTATCATCGTCCCAGCCCTCTGGAATGCGTTGCCCCCAGAGGTTAGGGCCTTACGCAATCCGTTGGCTTTCCGGAAGGTCTGTAAGGCCTTCCTGTTCCGACAGGCCTTTGAGCCATGATACGCCATCTTAGAAGATTGTGTTTTCTTCTCGTAACTGTTTCATTCTCTGTTTTAATGCTATGTTGATGTGTTTTATTGCAATATTTTATTGTAAGCCGCCCCGAGCCACTGGGAGTGGCGGCTAATAAATCTAATAAATAAATAAATAAATAAAATAACAGTAAATAAAGAACAACACTCAAAAACAGAGGAATTCCAGACAAGCAACAATCAGGGCCTGCTAATCGCCTTCCAACAAAGGATTCCCCCAGGCAATAAGAAGCCAGAACCTTGAAAATGCTGGGCCATTAAATGCTAATCAAGATGGCCAATTAAAACAGTCACACCTACCTCAAACAGACTAGAGTTCTTTCCCCCACCCTGGACATTCCACAGATATATAAACCCCATTTTCCTAGTTTCCAACAGACCTCACAACCTCTGAGGATGCCCGCCCAGATTAACACTTTTTTGCGCTTTAGGCCACAGTTTGGAATTACGGAGGTGCAAACTCACTGAAGGAGGCGGCACCAAAGGCACAGGAGTTCGAGGAGAGAGCGCGCACGAGAGAGCACACGTGCACGAGAGAAAGACTGCTTTAGGCCACAGTTTGGAATTACACCCCCTTTAAGAGAGGTGAGAGCACGTGAGAGAGAGAGAGCACGCGAGAGAGAGAGCAAGAGAGAGTGCGAAAGAGAGAATGAGAGAGAGGGAGCACAAGCAAGAGAGAGAGCGTGAGAGAGAGAACGAGAGAGAGAGTGCATGAGAGCGAGAGCGCGCGCGAGAGAGCACACACGAGAGAGAGAGCGCTCGCACACATGAGAGAGTATGTGTGTGTGAGAGAGAGAGAGCGATGGAGAGAGAGCATGTGAGAGAGAGAGAGAGAGTGTGTGAGAGAGCGAGAGACGGAGGGGACGGAGCAGAGACTTTGCCGGAAGAAGGAGCGAGGAGGGGCATGAGAAAGGGGAAAAGAGGGGCGCAGACCAGTTTTGGGTTTTTTTTAAAGTCCGTGATCTGCGCCCCCCCCCCCCGGCTTGCACCCCTAGGCCATGGCCTCGTTGACCTTATGGGTAATCTGAGCATGTGCCCGCCATAGTTGCGGGCGAAACCTCAGGAGAGAATGCTACTGGAACATGACCAGACAGTCCAAAAAACCCACAACAACCCAGTGATTCCAGCCTTGAAAGCTTTTGACCATACATTACTTTCCTAATCTCTGAGTAACTGTTTGCCTCCATCAAGTCCCTAATCTTTTCCAACAGTTCTTATATGGTCAGAATTTAGAATTTTGTTTGCATCACAGACCGACATTGTATATTTGGACTGAAGTTGACTCAGATTATGCCATAATTCACTCATTGTAAAGTTGAAGTCACTGTATATTTATCTAATTTTAAATATTGGCTGGCATCCACTATGACAGTTACTAGGCCTGTTCTATCACGGAAAAATCGGCTTCAAAACTCGCTTCGGATGTCGTGGGTGCTGGCGCCTCGTATCTGATAGTAAGCAAGCAAGGGCGAACCAAAGGGATGGCGCCAGCCCTTTGGTTCCCCCTTGCTTGCTTGTGCTTGTTGCGTGAGCAGGCGTGACACACCTAGCACCAATAACAAGCAGACACGTTGGTTGAAAAGTGGTTGGATAATATTGGCCACAACTCGTTTATTGAAAACAGGAACAAAGAGGTTGGCGGCCATGCTTGGGTCCTGGATCATGGTAGACGGCCCCCGAAAATGTCCCGAGATGATAGCAAGCCAGGGGTGCGAGCGGCCAATGCCTGTCCACGGAAACTCAGCACCCCAGTGGGCCTGGGCGTTATCCCCCCTAACAACCAAGGGGTGATAAGCCAACCTGATCCAGGGGCCAAGCCGCACGCCACACATGGAACACGGAGCTGTGACTGGGACAAGAAAATGGTGCCTTAAACATGATACTAAAAGAACACGTACATAAACAGAACAAAACCAACTGTGCAATGAGAAGGGAGGGTGGGAGGCAAAAGCGGCCTGCCTCCGAATGAGGCCAGGCAGTCCCGGGCAGCGAAGGATGCCTGCCCGGGCGGAAGTCTGGGCCAGCCGGATGCAGCGAGGGGGCAGGGCGGGGCCAGCCCCCTCATTGGCCGGCTGGCCTGGATGGCGGGAGACCTTCCCGCCACGGAGGGGGCTTCTGGGAGGAAGAAGCTCCCCTCGGGCAACAAGATGGCGGGAGGGCAGCGCCGCTCCGCAACCCGACGTGGCCGGTGAGTCAGCCACGTCCATTGCGTGAGCAGGCGTGACACACCTAGCGCCAATAACAAGCAGACACGTTGGTTGAAAAGTGGTTGGATAATATTGGCCACAACTCGTTTATTGAAAACAGGAACAAAGAGGTTGGCGGCCATGCTTGGGTCCTGGATCATGGTAGACGGCCCCCGAAAATCTCCCGAGATGATAGCAAGCCAGGGGTGCGAGCGGCCAATGCCTGTCCACGGAAACTCAGCACCCCAGTGGGCCTGGGCGTTATCCCCCCTAACAACCAAGGGGTGATAAGCCAACCTGATCCAGGGGCCAAGCCGCACGCCACAAAAAGGGGGGGGGAGGCATCCTGGACCCCGCCCCCTTTCCGCCAACCTAAATTCCTATCCCCAATAAGCGGAACTGATGACTGGCAGCAGCCAAGTCCTCCTGCGATGGCCAACGCTGTGGAGCCGCTGCTCCCGGCTCCGGCCATGCTCCCAATAGCCGCTGGCAGTCTGCGCTGAATAACCCGGTGGGAGTCCAAGCCATGGCCATGGCACCGGTGGCAGTTGCATGGCCCTCTTGGCCGCGACGCCGCGCTAGTGCCGTGCCCTTGTTCTCCTGGCCGCTGCTGCCCTGTGTGGGTGAGAAGAGAACAAACCAGCATCCTGTGCGCCGTCAAGGAGGAGGCCCGGCCTGATGTAAGAGGTGTAGGCGGATGATTTCCACCTTCCCATTGCCTTGATAACATCTACAGGAACACCATCTGCTGCCGCCGCGGTCGCTGCTCCAATCCTGAAGGAGTGTCCTCCGTATTCCTGCTGCGGCAGGCCCAACACCTGGAGCGACCTGCGGAAAACTGACATAAACTGGTACCTGGTGAGTGGGGTCCCATCCCGATGAACAAACAGGGGTCCCGGGAAAGGATCCCTAGCTTTGAGGTACCTTGAGAGAGCCCGTACGGGGCACAACTTACTACCCCTGCGGCCTTGTATAGACAGGGTGACGCCCTTCCCCCTTTGGTCCGTCTTGGACATCCGGACGCGGATGGACAATGAGGTCCCATGGATGGTGACATCACTGCGCTGCAGGGCCCTGCCGGAGAGGTCTGACTTGGAGTTGGCCACCACCTCCCCGATGCGTAGTGCCCCACAGAAAGCGGTGGAGAACGCCGCAGTGAACAACCTGGCCTCATAATGGGAGGAGCAAATGCTTCTGAGCACCGAGGCAATCAGAATGAGAGACTTGTGGGACAGGGGGCGCCTGGTGTCCTGGTGCTTGGGAGACTGCCGGTTCCAACTCTTAATAAGTTTTTTGATCCTGTAAGACTGGCAGGGGTCGGCCCAGCCTGCAACCTTGCAGAAAAAGGCAATGCCAGCCAGCTGCATCCTGATAGAGTGGGCCGTGACTTTTCCCCTCCGCTGGACGATGATGAAATGGAGGACCTCCTCCTCCCCAACCGGCCGCCTGCTGCCATAACCTGCGTTAGCTCTGAACCGGTCGAACTTTGCCATTGCAGCCCGGTAGGCCCTGAAGGTGGCTGGGGCAATGGAGTGCATCAGCTGACACCAGGCTTCTCGTCTCCAAGGGTCCACAGTGCTGCCGGAAACTCTGCGGGCGTGCGGTCTGCGTCTGGCGCTATGGACCGAAACCTGTCCTCCTGAAAGCGGGACAACGCGTCTGCTATCTCGTTGTTTACGCCTGGGACGTGACGAGCTGAAAAGGTGATGTTGGCCTGCAAACACAACAAAACAAATCGCCTGACAAGTTTCATGACCCTGGCTGACTTGGAAGACTGCTTGTTGACCACCCTGACTACTGCCTGATTGTCGCACCAGAACAGCACCTTCCTGTTGCGGAATAAGTCTGCCCAGATGTGGACAGCCACCAGGATGGGGAAAAATTCCAGGAAGGTGAGGTCCCGGAGAAGGTTGCCCTCCCTCCAACTGTCGGGCCATCTGGCAGCACACCAGTGGCCCTGGAGAAAAACCCCAAAACCCGAGCTACCTGCCGCATCCGAGTGCACCTGGAGCTCCGAACCCGGCTCCCAGCTGCTCTGCCACACGGACACCCCGTTGAAGCCCTCGAGGAAGTGGTCCCAAACACGCAGATCCTCCTTCATGCCGATGGTAACTCGGATTCTGTGGTGAGGGGCGCGGACCCCAGCCGTGGCCCGGGCTAGACGCGAGCAGAAAGGTCTGCCCGGGGCCACCACCTTGCAGGCAAAATTGAGGTGGCCCAGCAGAGCCTGGAGTTCCTTGAGGGACACCTTCTTGCAGGTTAAAGTTTCGGATATGCGGGACCGAAGGGCAGAGAGCTTGTCGGCCGGCAGGCACGATACTCCCTTGATGGAGTCTATCTGGATCCCCAGATAAACGATAGGGCCCTCGGTTTTTCCTGGCTAATGGAATGAAGGTTCTGGTTGCGGTGAAGGTGTGAAGCAAATGGGCACAGCTGCCGGCGCTGCCCACAAACAAAAAGTCATCCAGGTAGTGGGTGATGAACTTGGAGTGAGACAAAGAGCTGGCCACCCATTCAAGGAATGTGCTAAATGTCTCAAAGGCTGCGCAGCTGACCACGCACCCCATGGGCATGGCCTTATCAAAGTACCATTGATCATTGAATTTAAATCCGAGAAAGTTGAAGTCGTCTGGGTAGACAGGGAGAAGCCGGAATGCTGACTGAATGTCGCATTTTGCCATGAGTGCACCTGGTCCTTTTTGTTGGACCAGCTTGATTGCTTGATCGAAGGAGGCGTATTTGACCGAGCAGAGCTCGGGGGGGATGGCATCATTGACTGATGACCCTTTTGGGTAGGAAAGGTGGTGTATCAGGCGGAATTCGCCTGGGGCCTTCTTGGGAACAACGCCGAGAGGGGAAACCCGGAAAGTCTCAAAGGGGGGGGAGGAGAACGGGCCCGCTATTCTCCCGGCCTCCAGCTCCTTCTGGATCTTGGATGCGATGATCTCTGGCAGCTGGGCCGCAGATTTTAGATTGCCAGAGGAGGAGGACCTGCGTGGGCCAACTGCTGGGATGCGGAAGCCCCGGGAGAAGCCAGATTCCAAGAGGGAGGCCGCGTCCTTGAGGGGGTAAGCTTTGAGCCATGGGATCATGGGGGGGAGCCTAATAGGGGTCAAAGCTAGGCTGAAACGGAGAGGCTTATTTGGATTTGCCGCCGGTGTTCCCTCCGGAGGCACTGCTGTCCTTATGGGTGCCGGGC
The DNA here is from genome assembly GCA_030556195.1 of Anolis apletophallus. Classification (NCBI taxonomy): domain Eukaryota; kingdom Metazoa; phylum Chordata; class Lepidosauria; order Squamata; family Anolidae; genus Anolis; species Anolis apletophallus. The sequence goes on from JARBWK010000013.1 coordinate 46,369,524, forward strand.
TGGAAGCCCGCCCGGCCTGGGCGAAAGGGCAAAGAGGAGCTGGACTGCTTGTTGCAATAAGCTCTGGCGTGGCTCCCTGAACAGAAGTCACAGACATGGTCAAAACGGCACTTGCCTCGCCGGCATTTCCCCAAGTTAAACTCCCAGCAGACAAGCCTCTTGTGCCCTTTAGGTTCCCAGCTGCGATCCCCTCTGCTCGCTGCAGAAAGGCCCTTATTGGCACTGGGCCCCACCTCGGTGATCCAAAGGTCGTGATTGATGCGGTCCCATCTGAACCTGTCGCTTTTTGATGCCCTCCTTCTGAAGGCGGTGTCGTATGCTATTGCTGCCTCATCGCCTGCCACCAGCCTGGCCTTGCAGACATGCCTTAAGTGGTTGATGAGGTGCCAGCCCCGCTCGGGAAAAGACGCTGTTACCACCCCCATGAATTCTGAGTAGCCGGCAATCCAATGGGCAAACGAGCGCTCTGCTGGACGGCTACTGCCTTTTGGTTTGCGCCTGCTCCTGGAGGGCATGTCCTTGCCCTCCTCCCCCTCTGGTTTAACGAGGGAGAAAATGTTCACATAGTAGCCTTTCAGGATCTGGATCCTAAGGCGAGCTGAGAGGTGGGCACCTGGGGGGTCCTCACTACTGGTATAGAGGGGGGGGAGAGCCGGTGGGGAAGGCCTGTGGCGCCCCTGCCCGTTGCCCGATAGTTCGGATGCAGCAGACTCGGCCCTGTCCCGGAGTGCCCACTCCGGGAGGCCCGGGATGAGGGCCCCATTCCTCCAGAAATTGTCCCTGTCTACCGGGCCCGCTGCGTCATACTCACTCTCCGAGGATTCACTGGAGGAGTAGCGATGACGATGGCGTCGTCTAGAAGACCGATGTTTCTTCCTGCGTGTGCTGTTGTTATGGCGCCGTCGTTTGGCCGCAGCTGATCGGTAGCGATCTTCCTCAGAGTCGCTGGAACTGGAGGCACTGGAGACGCTAGTTGAGACCTGATGCAGTTGCCGTGCGCTCCCTGGTCCTTTTGCGCTTTGACTTTTTCTTCCCTCCGTCCTGCGGTGCATCTGCAGCCACTGTTGCCCCTTTTACTTCCTGAAGATCCGATTGTAACCTCTCAACCTTGTCGACCAACGCCGCCATGTTCTTCGATATGCCCTCCAGTGCGCCGCCACGTTGCCTGTTTGTCCTCTTGGCCGGGGGGAGTTGCGCCGACGTGCCGCCTTCCGCTTGCATCTGGCTCGCCTCGGTATGCTCTTCCTGCCGGGTACTCCTGGCCGCCGATGTAGTTCTGGCTACTTGCCTGGCCGACTTCCTGGTTGCCACCCCTTGCGTTGCCATACCTAAGGGAACACCTGAAACACAGACTAGAAACGACCGAGCCAGTTAGCTTCTAGCCATGGACCGAGGATCCGGAGAGAGAGCATGCAACAACAGAACCAGGGTGGATGGGACCCAGGACGGAGGCCTCAGGCTGCAAGGAGGAGGTCCGGTCGGGGGCAGTGGAGCTCCTTGCCCCAGGGGGGACGCCCAGGTGGCCCTGAAGCTGGGCCAGGGAGCTGGGGACCGCCGGGGCAGGACGCAGGGTGGTGGGCCCTGTCCGGGGCAGCATGGGAGGCCGCCTGGAGAGGGGCCGGGAGCCGCGGGGCGGCAAGCAACCTACCCTCCCCCCGAGCCAGGCAGCACGAAAACATGCCCGCCAGGGGGGGGGGCCCTGCCGGGAGCATGGGAGGCCGCCTGGAGAGGGGCCGGGAGCCGCGAGGCGGCAAGCAGCCGTCCCTCCCCCCGAGCCAGGCGGCACGAAACATGGGGGGGCGGGGGGGCCCTGCCGGGAGCATGGGAGGCCGCCTGGAGAGGGCCAGGGAGCCGCAAGGCGGCAAGCAGCCGTCCCTCCCCGGGCCAGGCGGCACGGAGACATGCCCGCCAGGGGGAGGCGGGGCCCCAGCCGGGACCAGCATGGGGGCCGCCGGCGGGGGCCCGTGGCGCCGAGCGACACTGCCTCCCCGGGCCGGGCGAGGGCGCCGCCGCCCGGTCAGGCGGGGAGTGGGGAAGCCCGCCAGAGGCAGCAGTGGAGCCGCTCGGCGGGGCCCGGGGGGGGCTGGGAAGCGGCAGGAGGCCCCCCTGGGGGAGGCCGCGGGCGGGCGCAAGGCCCCCGGGAGGTGAGGGAAGCCCCTGCCGGGGCCAGCTGGGAGGCCGCCCAGCGGGGCCCGGGAGCCGTGGAGAAGAGGTCTCCCCCGCCAGGGCGGCGTGGGGGGCCGCTCGGAGAGGGCCCGGGGGCGCGGAGCGCCAGCAGAAGCAGGGGGCCGCCCGGCGGGGCCTCCCCCAGGGAGGAAGGGTCAGAGGCCGGCGAGGGTGCGGGGCCGCCCGCCGGGGACCGCACGAGGCCCTCCCGGGGAGAGGGGATCGCCCGCCGAGGGTGGGTGAGGGGCCGCCCGGCGCTGGCCCGGTGAGCCGCGAGGCGGCACAAGGCCTCCCGAGCGGGGGCCGCAGGCGGGCCGCATGGGAACCGCCCGGGGGGCCGGGTTGCCGCCCGGGCGGAGCAGTTCCCCCGCCCGGGAGCCTGGATGCCGGGGAAGCGGGGGACCCCGAGCAGCGGGGGCGGAGGCCAGAAGGAATGGCGGAGGGCAATGGCCGGGATCGCCGTGGCAGGAGCCAGCAGCCGGGGGCAGGAAAAAGGCGGGGGCAGGGCCGTAGGCCGCGGCTGCGCCTGGCCGCGGCCTGCACCGGGAGAAGGGGCACCGACCGTTGCTGGTGATCCCGGAGAGGTTGGTGCCCGTTGCCGCACGCCGCCGCCGCCGCTGCTCCGCTGCTCCGCTGCTGCCCCAAAAGCGGCCTGCCTCCGAATGAGGCCAGGCAGTCCCGGGCAGCGAAGGATGCCTGCCCGGGCGGAAGTCTGGGCCAGCCGGATGCAGCGAGGGGGCAGGGCGGGGCCAGCCCCCTCATTGGCCGGCTGGCCTGGATGGCGGGAGACCTTCCCGCCACGGAGGGGGCTTCTGGGAGGAAGAAGCTCCCCTCGGGCAACAAGATGGCGGGAGGGCAGCGCCGCTCCGCAACCCTACGTGGCCGGTGAGTCAGCCACGTCCATTAGCCTACCCCTCCCTCATTGCCTCGTATCTGATAGACTTCCAAAGTTTTCAGTGTTTTTTTCGGAATTGATTCGGATGTACTTCCGAAATTCGGAATGGCTTCGTTAATGGCGTCCGCGATTGCGCAATGCGCAGAAACCTGCAGAAGGGACAGTCAAAACTTGGGGGATTCCCTTTCCCTCCGTTTTTGACCGCTACTACTAACAAAAGTAGCTACGCTGGTACTAAATATTGAACATATTTAACATATTAATAAACATTTAAAACATCTCTGGGTGTTGAGACCCAAGAAGCTTAATAATTTCGAACTACAATAATAGACTGATATAAACATCTGTTTCCTTTTATGTTCGTATGGATTCCAGAGAAGATATCTGGGTTTGCTGGATTCAGAGTTGAAAATTTCACTTGATGAAACCACTAGGTTCCATTATTTCATTCTAGTTAAATAGTAGGCCTGTTTTCGAATGGAAAAATGTGTTTCGGGAGTCGAATTAGATATTGTTTTTGCTCTGGCTTCGGATGTGAATCACTTCCAATTTTTAAAGCTATTTTCTCAAAATGAAGTATTTTTGAAGTAGCGTCCGTGATTGCACAATGCGCAAACATCAGCAGAAGGGAGTAGGCCCAGATTAACCCCTTTTGGCACCCTAGGCCACACTTTGGAATTACGCCCCCAAACCAACCTCTACCGCACCGCAGCCCCCCCCCCACACACACATTCCTTCTTTCTGCCTGCCTCTCCTCTCTCACTGAGGGGCGGGATGCCGCCCAGCTGGCGCACACGGGCCCGGCTCCCGCCATCGGTGCAGCAGTTGCCCAGGATGCTGAGGGCGAGGTCAAGGGTGCGGTGGGGCCTGGGTGCGCCGGCCAGGACCCTCAGCAGCGGCGCCAGCCCCCCGCGCTCCTGGAAGCGGGCGATGCTGCCAGCCTCCTTGATGTGCTGCGTGCAAAGGGCCCAGGCCCGGCTCGGCGCCCTTGTGCAGCTCGGCTAGGCAGGAGCCCAGGGAGACACTCCCAGGCCCCTTCCCGGCCCCTGGGCCTTTCGGAGCTGGCACCCAGGAACATTGGGGAAGGAGGCAGAGGTGCTCACCGCATGCCCGGCAGTGGCCCTGGGGCAAGGCTTCCCTCTGCCTCCTCGTCCTCCTCACCATGCCCTCCTTCCTTGAGGAAGGAGGGCATGATGAGGAGGCGGAGGGAAGCCCCGCCCTCTGGGCTGCTACTAGGCATGCGCGTGCAGCAGGAGGGCGCAAGCACCTCTGCCTCCTTCCCCAATGTTCCTGGGTTCTGCGCATGCCTGGCAGCAGCCCAGGGGCTTCCGTCCACCTCCCCTTCCGCCGTGCCCTCCTTCCTTGACAAGGGGCAAGGGCGATGGCGGGGGACACCATTCCTCCTCTCCCCCCCCTCACAGCACTCTCCCCCTACCCTCCCCATAGGTTTTTTTTGGTCCGTGAATTGCGCCGCCCTCGGCTTGCGCCCCTAGGCTATGGCCTAGGGTGGCCTCATGGGTAATCCGGGCCTGGAAGGGAGAGTCAAAACTATGGGGAATCCCGTTTCCATCCGTTTTTGACCGCTAGTAATGACAAAACTAGCCACTGGCACAAAATATTACGCACTCTTAACACATTAAGAAACAATTTTAAAAATGGGACATAAAATTAAAATGACATCCGAGCCCTTTCCGAGAATGGCGACGGAGCTCTCGGAACGGCGAATCCACTTCCTGTTTGGGGTGCTGTTCTCGATATTGCTTCAATTATCAGAAGTCCGAAAAAAACATCCAAAAATCAGATGTATCTGATGATCGGAAACAGGCCTATTAAATAGGGGTTTGTGACCCATTGAGGGAAAACAGTCAGGCATTTTTTCTATCTTCCATATCATTCTTTGCAGACCTACCATAATCACCATGTGTTAGCATTGCTCCAGACACTGGTGACAGGAGGAACTAGTCCAGAACTGGAAGAATATTTGGCAGAGGAGACGGCACTGAGTGGCAGTGAGACGACTGTGGTGCCCCCTGAACTCAGGAACAGGTGTAAACTGGCCCTTCTGCCACTCACAGCCAGTGGTACTTTAGCAGAAGGAATGACGGTAAGTGATGGTAGATGTTAACTGATTTCTTTATTCAGTCTCTTTTTTATTTCATTAATGGTAGCTCCAAGCAGTGGTTAAAACTGATAAAACAACAGGACAGAGGTCATATGTCTAACTTCACCCATTTTTATTATGGATTATTCCCCCTATACACACACACACACACACATCCCATATATAATAATAATACACTTTATTTATATTTCACTCTTCTCACCCTGAAGGGGACACAGAGCAGATTACAGGTACACACTTAGCAGACAATCCCTGCCGTTTCCACATACTCACATATAGACGAACAGAGGCAAACTCTGGCCACCAGGGGGAGCTGACGCACTCCTCATCTCTCAGTGTTCCCAGCGTCCCTTGTTCATTCATTGATTATTTATTTACTTTATTTATATTCTGCTCTTCTCACCCCGAAGGGGACTCAGAGCCAGGCCCGGATCAGGCCCTTTTGCCGCCCTAGGCCAAAGGGTCTGCCTCCGCCCCTCCCCGCCCCCGGCTCCGCCCCTCCTCGCCGGATTGAAGGAAGGAGGGCGGGGCGAGGAGGAGAAAGAGGCGCCCTCCCGCCGCGTGTCCTGCGTGCTGCCCACCCCTTTTCGGCGGGGCTGGCGCGACTCCTCTCTACCTCCTCCCTGGCGTGGCCAGGGAGGGAGGAGGAGGCGAAGCCGCGCCGCCACCCCTCCTCCCTTGCGTGGCGTGGCGAAGCAAGGGAGGAGGGCCGGCAGCGCGACTTCTCTCTGCCTCCTTCTCCCTGCCTGGTGACACCAAGCTAGGGAGGAGGCAGAGAGGAGTCCCGCCGCCGCCCCTCCTCCCTTGTGTCGCACCAGCCCCGCCGAAAAGGGGTGGGCGGCATGCAGGACGTGCGGCGGGAGGGCGCCTCTTTCTCCTCGCCCGGCCCTCCTTCCTTCAATCCGGCGAGGAGGCGGGGAGGGGCGAAGCCGGGGGGCAGGGAGGGCGGAGTAAGGAGCGGAGCCGATCCTCCTCCCTCCCTCCTAAAGCAGAGCTGAGGGGAGCAGAGCAAAGGGAGGGGGCGGCCGCGCATGCACCCTTTTTTTGGTGAATTTTTTGGGGGATTTTTTTAAATTTGGGGGTCCGGATCCGCTGCCCCCCCAAACGTGCTGCCCGAGGCCATGGCCTCGGGTGGCCTTATGGGTAATCCGGGCCTGCTCAGAGCGGATTACAGGTACACATACTTAGCAGACAATCCCTGTCGCTGTTGCAACTTAAACTTGGACAGACCCTTAGTAAACCATCACACAGCAACTGCGGTTAAATGCTTTATTTAGAATAAGTAAAAATAGGTAAAGAGGCAAGGATAGAATAGTTCAGTGATGCTCCCAGCATCCGGTTGTAGCAAAGCAATAGTCTTTAAGAGTCCAATAACTGAGCAATAATCTTGGTGCCGCAATTGGCTAAATCCAGGAGTTTCTTGAGACAAAGCTTGGTAAGATTCAGAGTCCAAAAACAAGAAGGCCCCCCTGGCCCAGACAAAGTTCCATGAAGCTTGGCAAGGTAGCTAAAACGTTGGCACGAGATACTGAGCTTCTTCCGGGCTGAACCTTTATAGCCCCTGGTTGCTTTGATCTATGAGACGCCGACTGTGTCGAAGCTCTCTCCCAGGATCAGTTGGGAAGCTTTTCTTTCCCATCGCCTCTTGGTCCGATTGGAATGTAAGCTTCTTAGAGCAAACACCTGGCCTCTCGGGAGGATCTGTTGCTTCGTGCGACCAGGCTTCCTTATCAGCCTGTGAAGCAGTAGGGCTGCGTTTAGCCTTGGACAATTGGGGTTCACTTAGAGGTTGCTGCAGAGGCCTGCTTCCAGGCATCTCTGATTCTTTGGTTTTAACATGGCGTTGGTCTGATTTGTTCCTAGAACCTGGCTGGGGTGTGACAACCGTTTCCACATACACACATATAGACGAACAGAGGCAAACTCTGGCCACCAGGGGGAGCTGGCGCACTCCTCATCTCTCTCTCAGTGTCCCTATAACGTGTTTAGAATCAAAATTTTCATGCTATTTACTTTATTTATATTTTGCTCTTTTCATCCCGAAGGGAACTCAGAGCAGATTACAGGTACACATACTTAGCAGACAATCCCTGCAGTTTCCACATACACACATATAGAGAAACAGAGGCAAACTCTGGCCACCAGGGGGAGGTGACGCACTCCTCAGCTCTCAGCGTTCTCAGTGTCCCTTGTTGTTCCTTCCGCATTCCTCACCGTTCCTGGAGTTCTTTAATGGCCTCATAATTCGGTTAAAAGTTGCCTCCCCACTTAATGTGCTACCTTAATCTCCTACTTGACAGATGCAACTGTCTTTCGGGCTGCAAAGGTCAGCAGCAGGCTACACTTAAAGGTCGAGCACCCACCTCGACCCGGGCAGGCCTCGAACTCATGGCCTACTCATCAGAGAGATCTTATGCAGCTGACACTTAGCCAGCTGCGCCACATTCCCGGTGCTTTGGAGCATATTTCAAAGATTTGCAGGGGAGTATAAAAGAGAGAGTCACACCTGCCCTAGTTATTATTATTTTTTGTTTTGTATTCATTTTAAATAAAACAGTAAACTAATAAAAATACACAAAACAGATATTTAAAACAACAACAACAACGTAAAGGTTTCCCCTGACATTAAGTCTACCCGTGCCCAACTCTGGGGGTGGTGCTCATCTCCATTTCTAAGCTGAAGAGCCAGCGTTGTCTGTAGATGCCTGCAAGGTCATATGACCAGCATGAGTGCATGGAGTGCCGTTACCATCCTGCGGAAGCAGCACCTATTGATCTACTGACCTGAAGGTCAGCAGTTTGAATCCGTGGGACAGGGTGAGCTCTTGCTGTTAGCCTTAGCTTCTGTCAACCTAGCAGCTTGAAAACATGCAAATGTGAATAGATAAATAGGTACCACTTCCGCGGGAAAAGGCATAACGATGCTCCAAGCAGCCTTGCCGACCACACAACCAGGAGGTGACAACGTAGGCTTCTCGGCTTGAAAATGGAGAAGAACACCTCCCCCAGAGCCAAAGATGAGCACCACCACCAGAAGCCAGAAATGAAATAGGAGAAATCTTTGCCTTGTCTGTGTTTCTGTGTCTTATTGTACGTGACTGTAAGGCACTGAATGTTTGCCTATGTCTGCTGTAAATGCTGTAATCCAGGCCTGTCCAACAGGCGGGCCGCGGGCCGCACACGGGCCGCCAGCCCCTTGAACGCGGCCTGCCTAGACTCCTGGGATAAATAATATTTGGGGAAAATGGGAAAAAATTGGAAAAAAATTCGGGGGCCGTCGAGGGGTCGGGGGGCGCTCGTGGGCATGCGCGGGAGGGCGGGAGGACGCCTCGCCTCTCCTGCCCGGCGACCTGCGGCCTGCCCCTTTTCGGCGGGGCTGGGTGACGTCAGACGCCAGCGGCGAGGAGGAAGAGGTGGAGGCGCTGGCATCTGACGTCTCCCAGCCCTGCCAAAAAGGGGCAGGCCCCGCAGGACGCCAGGCAGGAGAGGCGTCCTGCGCGGCCGGCCTCTTTTCGGCGGGGCTGGGTGACGTCAGCAAGCCTCGCCGAAAAGGGGTGGGCCGCGCAGGACACCGGCGTGGTAACGTCAGGCGTGCTGACATCAACACGCCGTCAGGAGCGGCCCTGCCCCCCGCGAGTGACCCCCCCCCCCCGCTGCGGCCCCCCAGGTCATCAGTGACCAGAACTCCGGCCCCTGGGCCAAAAGAAGTTGGACAGCCTTGCTATAATCCACTCTGAGTCCCCTAGGCGAGAAGGGTGGAATATAAATAAATTAAGGGTGAATCCAACAAAGACGGAGATACTGTGGCTGGGCCGCCCGGTAGGTGGGGAGGTCAGACTGCCTAGCTTGGATGGCGAGGCTTTATGCCCGACATCCTCAGTAAAGGGCCTTGGGGTCGTCTTAGACCCGTTGCTGTCAATGGAAGCCCAGGTCTCCACCGTCAGCAAAACTGCTTTCTTCCATCTGCGGCAAGTTAGATGTCTGGCCCCCTACTTATCCATAGATGTCCTGACTGCGGTGCTCTAAGCCACTGTCATCTCAAGACTGGACTACTGTAACGCCCTTTACATTGGCCTGCCCTTGTCAGTGATCCGGAAATTAAAGCTTGTCCAGAATGCCGCTGCCCGACTTCTCACTGGCACGTATTCTCCAGCAGCTCCATTGGCTTCCGGTCGAGCACTGGATCACCTTCAAGGTGATGGTGTTAACCTTCAAGGCCTTGCATGGTCTGGGTGGGGCCGCTGTATCTGAGGGACCGTCTCTTCCCCTACCAACCCCAGAGGTCACTTCAATCCGAACAAATGAATCTCCTGGAAGTGCCAACTTTTAAAGCAATTCGCCTCACATCGACCCGGCGTAGAGCCTTTTCTGTAGTAGCGCCGCCAATCTGGAACAGCCTTCCAAGTGATGTGTGGGCCTTGCATGATCTACTCTCTTTCCGCAAGGCCTGCAAGACCCACCTTTTCCGGCCAGCCTTTGATCGCTAAGCTGGAAAATCTTTATTGGTCTAGTTTAATATGTTGTTTTTACTCCTGTGATGCTTTTATATGTTTGTAAGCCACTCTGAGCCCTCGGGGAGTAGCGGCGTACAAGCCCAAATAATAAATAAATAAATAAATATATTATTATTATTATTTATAAACTAGCACAAAAGAGCTTCAACTTAATTCTGTATGCTGTCATATTAAGATTGGTTGAATAAACACACTGGAACAGTATACTGTAAATCGTAATAAGTAATATTTTCAAAAGTGTTGGCTATATCTCATAAATCACATACATATCAATATATCAACCATGCAAAATACATAAATGTACAGGTATTAGATGCCATGCGCCTTTATTATTGAGCCCTTGTATCCAGAAATTACATGCCTGCCGCTTTAATGTGTTTGTTACACAATAATTTCCTATAACCACTTGGCCTTGACAAAGACCGGGAGGTCGAAACGAGATGTGGGATTCCAGGGTAAACACTCCCTCGTCGGCCCATGTGTAGTGGTGGTGTTCTCCCAGCCGCGACTGTCTCCGGTTGGATTCCCCGGAGCAGCTCGCCGCTTGGCAGCGGCTTTTCGCCCCAGCAGCTGCAACCGTCTCCGTTTGCATTCCACGGAGCAGTTTGACGCTCTGCGGCGGCTTTTCGGCCACTACAGCCCATTGTGGATTTACTTATTTGGATCCTCACCCCAAGTGGAACACTCCCTTATTGATTGTGTTAACAGTTCCAGTTCCTACTGAATTTTGCTTCACATTGAACTCTATATTGAACTCTATATGAGTAACTTTATATTATTATTTGGATATTGTGGATCTGGACTTCACATCAACGGGTAGGAACCCTTTCTGTTAGTGCGGCTTTGTGTTGTTGCTTGTACTCACCTGTACATTAATGTATTTTGCATGGTTGATATATTGATATGTATGTGATTTATGAGATATAGCCAACACTTTTGAAAATATTACTTATTACGATTGACAGTATACTGTTTCAGTGTGTTTATTCAGCTCAGGTAGACACGCCCCCCCCCCCCTGTTAATTACTCATATTAAGATTGGTTTTCAGCTATGTTTGATCAATGCAATTAAAGGCCCTCGTGGAAGAAGGATTTTGGAAGCTATAAGCCAAATAAAAAACTTTACCAAGTTTTTAAAAATTAATTTTGAGTCAAAATGCAGACTAAAATAAACAGAAGTCATTGCAAAATTTGCTTGGTCATTGCTTTGTCAAAATTCAGAATTAGAGCCAAATAAAAATTTTAATACAACAGCTGCTGCGGAGTTTTGGGTTAGAGTGTCATCAGCACGCTGATGACACTCAGCTCATTCTGAGGGTGGAGGGCGGGCCCGGATCTGTGCCCGATAATTTCCAACACTGCCTTGAAGCCGTTACTGGATGGCTGCGAGCCAGTAGGCTGAAGGTGAATCCAGCGAAGAAGGAGATCTTGTGGCTGGGTCATCCGGGTGATGGGGATGTCCAGCTTCCGACCCTGGACGGTGAGGCGTTATGCCCATCGCCTTCCGTAAAGAGCCTGGGAGTTCATTTATTTATTTATTTATTTTTATTTCAGGATTTTACCCCGCTCTTCTCAACCCCCGAGGGGGGACTCAGAGCGGCTTACAGCACGGCACAATTCGATGCCACATCAACAGCGTAAAACCCCAAATCCCACAACACATTAAAATACATTAAGGCATTAAAATACAATCCCTCAGCAACATCTACAGTCATTCCAATTTAAAACAATATTCAACCCTAAAAACATTGACCCTCTTCCTCCCTTCCATTAAAATCCCATCTCACATGCTGCTTAGTGCTGGTGTGGGAACGCCTGGTCCCAGAGCCAGGATTTCACCTTTTCCTGAATGTCAGGAGGGATGAGGTGGACCGTACCTCCATGGGGAGCGCATTCCACAGGCGGGGGCCACCACCGAGAAGGCCCTGTCCTCGTCCCCACCAACCGCATCTGAGAGGTCGGCGGGAGCGAGAGCAGGGCCTCCCCGGATGATCTTAGGTTACGGGATGGGACGTAGCGGCCGATGCGTTCGGACAAGTAAGCTGGGCCAGAACCGTATAGAGCTTTAAAGGTCAAAACCAGCACTTTGAATTGAGCCCGGAATTGGACAGGCAGCCAGTGGAGCTGACACAGCAGGGGGGTAGTATGCTCCCTGTATGTAGCTCCCGTTAGTAATCTGGCTGCCGCCCGCTGGACTAATTGCAATTTCCGAACTGTCTTCAAAGGCAGCCCCACGTAGAGTGCGTTGCAGTAATCTATTCGGGATGTGACCAGAGCGTGGACGACCGTAGCCAGATCAGACTTCCCAAGGTACGGGCGCAGCTGGCGCACGAGTCTCAACTGTGCAAAAGCTCCCTGGCCACCGCTGAGACCTGGGGTTCCAGGCTCAGCGCTGAGTCCAGGATCACTCCCAAGCTGCGAACCTGCGTCTTCAGGGGAGTGTAACCCCGTCCAACACAGGCTGTAACCCTATGCCCTGTTCGGCCTTGTGACTGACCAGGAGGACCTCTGTCTTGTCTGGATTTAGTTTCAATTTGCTAGCCCTCATCCAGTCCGACACAGCGGCCAAGCACCGGTTCAGGGTCTGGACAGCCTCCTTGGTGACAGGTGGGAAGGAGTGACAGATCTGGACATCATCTGCGTACAGATAACACCTGACTCCGAAACTCCGAATGATCTCTCCCAGCGGTTTCATGTAGATGTTGAACAACATCGGGGACAGTACTGAACCCTGAGGGACTCCACATGACAACGGCTGTGGAGCCGAACAGGTGTCACCCAATGACACCTTCTGGGTACGACCTTCCAGGAAGGATTGGAGCCACTGCAATGCAGTACCCCCAAGCCCCATATCTGCAAGGCGACCCAGAAGGATACCGTGGTCAACGGTATCGAAAGCCGCTGAGAGGTCCAGCAGAACCAACAGGGACACACTCCCCCTGTCAAGTTCCCGGCGTAGATCATCTACCAAGGCGACCAAGGCTGTCTCAGTCCCATGTCCCGGCCTAAAGCCAGACTGTGCCGGGTCCAGATAATCAGTGTCCACCAAGAACCCCTGGAGTTGCGAAGCCACCACACGTTCCATGACTTTGCCCAAATAGGGGAGATTGGAAACTGGCCGATAGTTCACTAATTGAGTGGGGTCCAGTGAAGGTTTCTTCAACAGCGGTTTTATAACAGCTTGCTTTAAGCTGGCTGGAATGGTGCCTTCCCGAAGGGAGGCATTAACCACCACCTTCACCCACTCTGCCAAACCCCCTCTGGCTTCCTTGATCAGCCAGGATGGGCAGGGGTCTAGGATGCATGTAGTGGGCCTCGCCTCTCCAAGGATCTTGTCCACATCCTCAAGCTGAACCAATTGAAACGAATCCATTAAAACCGGACAAGCAGGTGCTCGTGTCACATCCTCAGAGACTGCCGTTAAAGTGGTATCGAAATCGGAACGGATCAGAGCCACCTTATCCGCGAAGACCTTGGCAAACTCATCACAGCGTGCCGCCGAGCCGTCAGGGATCTCGCACTGGGGCGGATTTAAAAGACCCCTAACGACTCGAAACAGTTCAGCTGGACGGTTCTTGGCGGCCACCTTGGCCGCAATAGATGTTTTTGTGCGGCTTTTATTGCTGCGTCATAGGTCCTCAAATAAGAGACCAGGCGCGCCTGAGCTGATCCGCTCCGTTTCCGACGCCACACGCACTCTAACCTCCTCTTTTTTCGCTTCATTGCTGCCAGCTCCTCAGTGAACCAAGGAGCTGGTTTAGCTCGGTTACTCAAGAGGGGGCGTTCTGGAGCGATCGTGTCAATAGCCCTTGTCATCTCCCTGTCCCAGAGTGAGACAAGAGCCTCGACAGGGTCACTTACCGAGGAGGCGGAAAATCCCCAAGAACCGTCAGGAATCCGTTCGGATCCATAAGTCTCCTGGGGCGGACCATTCTAGTAGGTCCACCACCCCTGCGGAGGTGGAAAGGCCCAGTGAGTCTAAACCTGATCAGGTGGTGGTCGGTCCATGGCAAAGGAATGATGGTCAGTTCCTCCACTCCGCCACTTTCATCCCATCCCTGGCAGAAAACCAGATCTAAAGTGTGTCCTGCACTATGGGTGGGACCCGATATTAACTGGGACAGGCCCATGGTTGCCATGGCGGCCATGAAGTCCTGAGCTGCTCCTGATAGAGTGGTCTCGGCATGGACGTTGAAGTCTCCCAGCACGATGAGCTGCTGAGACTCCACGGCCAGGCCCGAGACCACTCCGGCTAGCTCAGGTAAGGAGACTGTAGTGCAGCGGGGTGGTCGGTACACTAACAGAATCCCTATCCTGTCCCGGTCACCAATCCTTAGGCCGACATATTCGAACGTGGTTGACTGTGGGATGGGGCACCTGGTCAAGGGGATGGAATCCTTATAGACCACTGCGACTCCCCCTCCCCGCCCTCCCGGTCTCGCTTGGTGCTGTACGGAGTAACCCGGTGGGCAGAGCTGGGAGAGATTAACCCCCCCAGCCTCGTCCAACCAGGTCTCCGTTATACAGGCCAGGTCAGTTCACATGGACTCCCAACTGACCATGGAGACCCAAATCTCCATGGTCAGTAAAACAGCTTTTTTCCATCTAAGACAGGCAAGGCAGCTGCCCCCCTATCTATCCCGGAACGACCTGGCCACAGTGATCCAAGCCACGGTCAACTCGAGACTGGACTACTGTAATGCTCTTTACGTTGGTCTTCCTCTGTTGGTGACCCGGAAGCTCAAGCTGGTGCAGAACACTGCCGCCCGGCTCCTGTCTGGTACCCCAGCAGGCTGCCATATAACACCTACCTTGCAGGATCTGCACTGGCTCCCAATTGAGCACCGGATCACCTTCAAAGTGCTGGTGCTTACCTTTAAGGCCTTGCACAGCCTGGGGCCAATGTACCTGAGGGACCGGCTTACCCCATACTGCCCTATGAGATCTCTGCGGTCAGAGAATACCAACCTACTGGAAGTACCCCCGGTTAAGATGCTCAGGCTGACTGCGACCCGAAGGAGGGCGTTCTCAGTGATAGCTCCAACTCTGTGGAACACCCTCCCGGCCGAGACACGAGCCCTCCAAGACATTATGGCCTTCAGAAGGTCCTGTAAGACCTTCCTCTTCCAACAGGCCTTCGGCTTATAGTTGCCATCAGTGCCTTAACTGTGCCAGTGGATTTCTGCTTACCATACTGTATTGTGCTGTGCGACATTGTATCCGTACAGCCGATTGTGTTTTAGATTATGTTTTAATGCCTGGATGTCCGGGTGTTTTTATGTGTTTTTATTGTGTATACCAGTGTTTTTCAACCTTTTTTGAGCCGCGGCACATTTTTTACATTTACAAAATCCTGGGGCACACCACCAACCAAAATGACACAAAATGACACTCTAACACAGTCATACATATAGTTAATATGTTTTAAAATGTATTTATTCACTCAGAGTGAAACCTGGGCCTGTTTCGATGAACACAACATATATATGACTTCCTCTCACATATTTATACATGGCTATCATGTCTTCTCTCAGCCTTCTCTTCTTCGGGCTAAACATGCCCAGCTCTTCAAGCCGCTCCTCATAGAGCTTGTTCTCCAGACCTTTGTGAAATTTCACCCTGAGTGAAACTTGCTTCCAGTTAACTATGGATGTCATGAAGCTGTTATAAACAGTTCCTGCAACTCTCAAAAAATCCAGTAAAATAGTTAAACAAAAACAAAAACATTTCCAAGAGGAGAGGCTCAACATGTTTCTTGGAAACCTGTGAGGGGGCTGCTAGGAGGGGGGAGAGTGTTAATTTTCTGCGGCACACCTGATGATAGCTCACGGCACACTAGTATGCCATGGCACACTGGTTGGGAAACATTGTTGTTAACCTTGTGCTGTGAGCCCCCGAGCCCCCAGGAGTGGCGGCCTAGAAGTCTGATAAATAAATAAATAAATAAATAAAAATAAATAAATAAAAGCATAGCACATGTTACATCCCTAATCTTCTGCCTTCAGGGTCTAAAAAATAGGCCTTAAAAGGATGGACATTGCAAGCTATGGGCCCTGAAGGTAGAGAAAAGCCATCCCACGTACACGGAGACCTGGAATATCTTTAATAATGAGTACTAGACTCAAAATAGTGAACCAAAACCAAGATTTATTGAATAACAACCAGTAAAAATGCTGGTGGCCCAAAATGCTTAGTTGGTTGCAAAAGGAAGTCCTTGAAAAAGGATTGCAATCACTTGCCTCTTTGTTGTGCAGAGTGATGGTGTCTTTCTTAGATTCCAGGTTCCTGTTGCCCTCTGGCTTTTGTAGACCCACGAAGTCCTGTAAAACCCCCAAAATCCGCAGTCTATGTTGAGGACAGGTCCTCCTTTGTACTGCAGGCTTCAGTTGAGAGCGAAGGTTAGGCTTAGTAGGTGAACTAAGATGCTTTTGTCGCAGCAATGGCTTAGATTCCACCTTGCGAAGTCCGTGTGATCTCTGGAATGAGGCCAGAGAGGAAGTCCTGCCCCTCAGGTGACCTCTGGAAGAGGAGGAGTTAGGGGTGGTGACGTCAGGTTTGGGCCAAGACGTAACTCCGCCCATCAAGCCCCCATGGCTGAACAATAGAACAAAGGCCCAAGGAGGTAAAGGGCAACCAAATACAAAATACAGATATAAAACCGGCCCGTGGGGGCGCCACACCTAACATAATTTGGAAGAATTCCGAAAAAACCAGCATGAGCCAGAGTTTCAAAAGTAGCTCTTATCAAAAACGACGAAGAGTTTGGGTTGTTCTTTGTGGTTCTTTGTGGAACATTAAGATTGTTGAGGAATGCAAATATGGAGTCAGTGTTCTCATTTTTCCCCCTTTGTAGATATACTTTGGAGATGTGTTTACTAGAGCACTTCATAAATATGGGATCCTTTGCTTTGCCGTCTACCGCTTGAAAGCAGAACCCAATCCATTTGATCTCAGGAAAGTATATTTCGTTTATTTACGTATTGCATTGGTCTGCCACTATTCTCCTATATTGGGACTCAATAGTACAACTGAAACTTGTAGATACAGAGCCTTTGACTAATTCAGTTTATCACAAAAACATTGGCATCCATTCGGATCAACATTGACTCAAATTTTACATATTTAGGTTTTTCTTTTTTTTTTTTAAAGGGTATCAATATTGCCAGGAAACAAAGCAGCTATGAATATGAACAAACTTCTTTTGGTCAAATAAAGTTTGCTATTACTTTTTATAATGCACACTGAAACTCCACCATTGTCAGAAATAACTATAGTGGTGGAACTGTATTGTTGTAGGTACTAGGGGTGGATATCTCCGGTCGTAATACTTTGATTTCTGTTAATTTTTCGTATTTGAAATTATTTTGACCCTATATCGACCCTCGTCCTCCAACCCGACCTTTCTAAATTGAAATTGGGTCAGCCATTTACGTAAAGGGCGCGTTATTAGGTCGTTTCCGCCCTTCCTTATTTTTAACCCGGATTTGGTTGTCAGCTGGCGAGAGGGGAGTGGGAGGCAGCATCTCCTCTCGCCAGATGACACCCAAACATGGGTTAAAGATAACCCCCATTTGGGTCTCGGCTGGCGAGAGGAGGGTGCCAGGCTGCCCCCTCTACCCTCCTGTCGCCATCTGACACGCGGGTTAAAGGGAACGTGGGTTGGTTACCGGGCTGTAAAATAACATACAATAGGCTCTGAGTGGGTGGACCTCTATAGGAGCAATGCTATAATCTCTATATGAGGGTGGAAGCTAGACATCCACGTTCTTCATTAGAATGATACACACAGTAAATATCATGAGCAAATGAGGAGAAGTCCAATAGATATTATACAAAACATTTATCAAAAAACACACTTGAATACAAATACAGTGAGGATGTGGCCTGAGTGCAACGCTGGAGCACTCTATATTGCACAAAGTTAGAAGCACGGGCTGCTAACATAAATACAGGGCACGAGAAATTCAGTCACATAAATATGTGAGCATAGGCTATATACATATATAATTGCCGCGGCTTCTCCTGCTCCGGTTAGGGGAAGTTTGTTTACCTTCCGCGGGAGGTGGGACACAGACAGTCTTTTGGTGCGTCCAGGGTCTCTAAACGAACTGGGAGGTCCGGGTTTCATTATAAATACTCACTCAGAGTGCGGGATACACAGGGAAGGAGCCGCGAGGTCCCGGGATTCCACAGGCTGAATAGCCGTAAAGTAAAACAAAAGTCGCAGGCTGCTGCAAACAAAAATCTCTTTGCAAGAATGGCGCGGGGTTTCCTCGTAATAGCAGGGAACCTCTGCCAGGAAGTGTAGCAGAGCACACGGGGCAACTGGGCTTCACACCATTGGTGGGAGCCTTGCCAACGGCTTAGAGTGTCATGGCACCATAGCGTTTCGCCGTTTCGCGGGTTTCGCTTCTTCAGGGCTGTGATGGGGTTGCTACACGAATGTCAAGCAGCGGGGCGTTCCAAGGTAGAATTACAACAGGGCTTCAAAATAGAAGATCCTCTGAGGCTGGGCTGAAGCCGCGCGAAGGAGGA
This sequence comes from Anolis apletophallus, assembly GCA_030556195.1. Taxonomy (NCBI): domain Eukaryota; kingdom Metazoa; phylum Chordata; class Lepidosauria; order Squamata; family Anolidae; genus Anolis; species Anolis apletophallus. The sequence continues at coordinate 46,387,756 of JARBWK010000013.1, forward strand.
GGAGCATGAGCGGTGGATGGGCTTCAGTGGGCAGGGCTCCTCCTCCACGCGGCTTCACCTAGCAAGGGTCGAGAGTCACGGTGGGAGTCATGGCGGATTGGAGGCTGGCTGGGGAAACGGCCGAAGGAGGTGGCACCCCGGCCTCTTCTTTTTCTTCTCCGCCGCCCAGCCCTTCCTCTTCCTCCCCCAGGAGTTCGGCAGGAGGAGGGGGGAAGGAAGGGGGGGCAGAGGGCTTTTCTCACAGCACAGCAGAAGATCCGTCATGGCACACGACTGTGCCGCGCCACAGTGGTTGGGAAACACTGCACTAGATATTTCTGGGTCAAACAATTCCATCATCATTCCATTTTCTATCAATATCATTGTTGTCCTGTCTTCAGTGCTCAATTTTTGACATACCCGAAACCCAAGAGTTTAATAAAGATCTTTTCAGTGGTTAGATATTGATATTCTGATGCTGCTGCTGGGTTTCTCCCAAACAGGTTTGTGATCATTCAGCCACCTATCGATGTAGAGATGTCTGGTAGTGATCAGCTCTTTTGCCTGGTCCCATTCAACGTGGCAGTAACGGATCTGGGATTTGTGCTAAAGATGGTTAGAGTAGCCAAAGGAAAAGATAGAGCGATGTCAAAGGCAACTGATGACATTTTGGCGTAAAGAAAGCCATCATCTCACTATAAAATAAAGGTTTTATTCTGTGTTTGGTGTGTGCAAACTATTTTCTTTACATACTCCAGGATATTGTGTAGAGCAGGGGTGCCCAGACTTTTTCATCATGCAAGCTACTATATGAACAATCAAGTTGAAAAGATCACCTGTTGTGATCATCAGGCCCAGATTACCCATAAGGCCACCTGAGGCCATGGCCTCGGGCGGCACTCATGGGGAAGGGGCGGCCGGGACCCCCCAAAATTATATGCAAAAAATTAAAAATTCGATCTCGGGGGGGATGACGCGAGGAGGGAGGGCGACGCGAGCGAGGAGGAGGTGGAGGGAAGCCATGTCAGACGCCCTAGGGGCGGGACTTCCCCCGCCTGTTCATCGCTCGCGTGGGGCCACTTGCGGACATGCATGGCAGGGCGGGAGTGGCTCGCCGCCCTCCGCCATGTCCCTGGGTGCTCATTCGGCCACCCGGGAGCTTACCTTCTTTTCTCTTCCTTTGGAGAAGGAAGGGAACCCCCGGGCAGCCCCTGCAGCAGCCAGGGACATGGCGGAGGGCGCTGAGCCGCTCCCGCCCTGCCGCGCATGCCCGGTGTCCTGCGCGGCCCGCCCCTTTTCAGCGGGGCTGGGTGACGTCAGGCGTGGCGGCGAGGAGGAAGAGGTGGAGGCAGAGGCCCCAGCTTCCTCCACCTCTTCCTCCTCGCTGCCGCGCCTGACGTCACCCAGCCCCCGCCGAAAGGGGCGGGCCGTCCAGGACGGCCGGGCATGCGTGGCAGCAGCTCAGCACCCTCCGCCATGTCCCTGGGTGCTGCAGCGGCCGCCCGGGAGCTTACCTTCCTTCTCCGAAGGAAGAGAAAGGAAGGTAAGCTCCCGGGCGGCTGCTGCAGCACCCAGGGACATGGCGGAGGGCGCCGAGCTGCTGCCGCCCTGCCACGCATGCCCGCAAGTGACCCCGCCCCCTGCAAGTGACCCCGCCCCCTGCAAGTGGTCCCGCCCCCCCGTGAGCGGCCTCACCCCGCCCCCAGGTGCGGCCATCCAGAGTGTGGCCTAGGGTGCCACAAACTCTTAATCCGGGCCTGGCACGTACACTCTTACTGCAGCCTTCCGTCCGCGCGGGGCTTCTTTCTTGCCTGCCCACGAACTCGCCACCACGCGCACCCGGGAAGGGGATCCTCCTTGCCTGCGCGTGCGCTCTCTCTTAATGTCTTCATTGCCTTCCTCCTTCCTGCTGCGTGCTTTCGCGAAGCAGGAAGTCCCCATCCCGTCCTGCTTCTTGCGTGCACAGCAGGCCCCTCCCACGCACGCAGCAGGAGGGTATTTATAGGCGCACCAGCCAGCGCTCCAGCCAGATATGGCTTAAGCGGCGGCTCGGAAGGCGCATGGCCGGGAAGAGGGGCCGCCTGGCTGCTGCCTGGGCCAGGAAACTCAACCGAGAATGGGACCCACGTGAGGCTGGAGCCTCCCCACGTCAGCCTCCCCCCCTCCCCCCTCCCTCGAGGCTTCCTTACCTGGGCAGGAGAAGGAAGAGTGGAAGAGGTGCTTCCCCAAAGTGACAGATGCAGCACGGGGGGGGGGGGGGCGCCCTTCCTTCTTTCCTTCCGAGGGTGTCACTCAGAAAGGACGCCCAAGTGGACGGCTGGCAGGAAGGAGGACCCCTCCCACTGGTGGCAGTCCATGCCCACGGGGGGGGAAGGGGTGGCTCTTCCTAGCCGGCTCTGAAGACCCCCCCTCTCTTTCTCTTTCTCTCCCGTGGGTGCTCGCCACCTTTCTCCTTTGAGGGCGAGGGAGGGCGAGGCGAAGAAATGTGGCGAGGGCAGAAGCAGCAGCAGCAAGTGGAGTCTCCATCCCTGCAGCCCCCTCCTCCTCGGGTTCAGCCCCAGGATCACGGCGGAGCCCTCCCTCCTCACCCCCAACCAAGGAAAGAAAGCAGCCCCACACAGCTCGCTCGCCCAGGTCTCGGCTTGGAATGGGAGTCCCGAGGGCAGCAGCAGGGTTTGCGGCGGGGCTTGCTTGGTTTTGCCCCACTTTGCCCGGCCTCCTTCGCCTCTTTCTCTCTCTCTCTCCCTCTCTCCTTCCAGCGCCCGCCTGCCTGCCTGCCTGCCAAAAGGATCCATCAAGGATCTCACGAATTCTTTATTCTCTTCTTGGCTCTCTCTCTCTCTCACACACACACATTCCCTCCATCCCTCCCACAGCCTCGCATCCTATCCGTGCACGTGCCTTTGCCTTGCTCCCGCCCCACCCCCAGCAGCAACCAATGAGCGGTCATGTCACCACACCGTGTGTGGCAAGACGAGCGCCAGATCCCTCGGCAACTCTCTCCATAGTCTCTGCAGGCGTCTGGGGGTCTTTGATAAGTCAGGGGTGGGATATGGTTACCTGAGCCCTGTTCGGGTTGGTGGCGCTAGGGGTGGTTTTGGAGGGGAATCAGTTCCCTCAGCAATTTGCCGAAATTCTCACAGCATCTCACCAACTGATCGTATTCCCTGCGTAGTATATCCATAGTAGTGGTGTAGGAGTGCCGTTATCTTCCTGCAATGGAAATTTGAGAAAACCTTTTGAAGATCTATCTGTGATCTTCTTATTTTCAGTATTGAACAGATTCTTAGACCTGACTGAATATTTTAAAGTACTTCTTCTTGGCATATTGTGAGTACACGTCAATACCATCCCTTTAGGTTTGTTTAATATATCTCCCAGATGACCAGACATTTTAAGGTTGTGTATTGCACTCATTTGTAAATACTAGGCATGGTTTCGAACCCAAAAATGGCGATTCTAAAATCAAATGGGGGGGGGGGATTTTTTTTTATTAGTAAAAGAAAGACTTACAAAAAATTTTCCAAAAATTTCTAAAATGTAACTTAAGTACTAACGAAATTCGTTAGTAGTTCGTATGCCAGTGCATGCGCATTCCAGATGGTTTTGGCCTACAACTCCCAGAAATCCTAACAGCTGGTAAATTGGCTGGGATTTCTGGGAGTTGTAAACAAAACTTGAATAAACTCCACACTGAATTCTAGATGGGACTCTCCAAATAGGAAGGAGGGAGGGAGGGAGGGAGGGAAGGAGGGAGGGAGGGGGGTATTCTATTCTTGGAAGCAGCAAAAAAAGGAGGAGGAGGCCCCCCCTCGCTCCTCGCTGCCTCTCTCTCACCCCGCTCCTGAGGGAGCGAGGGCCCAAGTTTGCCCAGGCTGAGAGGAAAAGGAAGAGGCCTGAGGCTGTGAGGAATGGTGGGAGTTGAAGTCCAAAACACGTACCTGGAGGGCTGAAGTTGGCCCCTGCGATGGGGCAAGGCAGCAGAGCAACAGGGAAGAGAAGGAGGGGGAAGAGAAGCATCTGAGAGAGCACAGGGAGAGAGAGGAGGAGAAGCGCGCGCGCGCGCGTGTGTGTGTGAAGCTGGCCCCTGCGATGGGGCATGGCAGCAGAGCAACGGGGAAGAGAAGGAGGGGGGGGAAGCGTGGAGGGCTACACTTTCCAGAATGCATTGCCTACCTAGCAGCAGCGTCACTTCCAGTTCCCCATAGAAATGCAGGAAAAAGAAGAAGCTGAATGAAGGCGGGAAGGAAATGAGGGGGAGAAGACAGGGAGAAGTGAGTACGTAGTACAATAATTAAGAATTTCTTACGATCATAATGCAAATTGTTGGCCTCAAGGACCATAAAAGGAAGTCTACTTCCGGGTTCGCGGCAGCGATCCGTAAAAGCTCAAAAGTCCCATTACATACGAATCTCTTACAAATCCTTTTAATTTCCGTTTCATTTTTCTCATGCCTAGTAAATACCTATTATTATATTATATTGCGCATCTATGAAGAAGAGTGAGAGACTCCAATGGCCTTTGAGTACGAGAAGTGTATTTATTATTGATTATTACATAATCTCAGAAGTCATTTGCTCTACCTCAGCAACCAATGCAAGTGCTCACTTCTGATTCCACTTCAGGTAATGTATTACCATCATTACTAACGTCAAATTAAATGATCCTAATATGAATAAAGGCCACCACAACTGCTTGTATCCCACTATTCCACTGTTGCTTCCAGGGATGGTCTCCACAGGTCTTCAATCTCCACTACCCATTGGGCCAGTCATCATCATTATCAATCCTTTCTCCTTGATCGAGGCCAACGAGTGGAGAAGGTAGGTATGGTTTCCGAGAGGCTCCCCTTAAGTTGTGGGGTGCCTCAGCCATTCTCTCCCCTTTATTGTTTAACATCTACATGCGACCCCTTGCCAAGCTGGCATGGAGTTTTGGCCCGGAGTGTCATCAATATGCTGATGACACCCAGCTGATGCTGAGGATGGACGGCCAACCAGACCCTGTACCTGATTGTTTCCAACAATGCCTTGAAGCCGTGACTTGTTGGCTACGGTCGGTTGAGAGTGAACCCATCAAAAACGAAGATCCTCTGGCTGGGTCACCCGGGCGGGTGTGAGCTCTGGCTGCCAGCTTTGGACGGCGAGGCACTACACCCGTCGTCCTTAGTAAAGAGCTTGGGGTCCAGTTGGACCCACTGCTAACAATGGAGGCTCAGGTCTCCACTGTCAGCAGATCTGCCTTTTACCATCTGCGGCAAGGCAGGAGGCTGGCGCCCTACCTCTCCGGAAACGACCTAGCCACGGTAATCCAGGCAACGGTCATCTCGAGGCTAGACTACTGTAACGCCCTTTACATCGGTCTTCCTTTGTTGGTCATCCGGAAGCTCAAACTGGTGCAGAATGCTGCAACGAGACTCTTGGCTGGTGTATCGGCTAGGGCTCATATTACTCCAACCCTGCAGTGTCTGCACTGGTTACCAATTGAGCACCGGGTCATCTTCAAAGTGTTGGTTCTGACCTTTAAGGCCTTGCATGGTCTGGGGCCGGTGTACTTGAGGGACCGTCTGCTCCCATATGTTCGCAGAGATCGCTCCATTCAGAAGACCTTAACCTCCTACAGATTCCACCCTTGTGAACTATTCGTCTGTCGTCAACTACACAGAGAACCTTATCTGTGGCAGCAGCATGCTTGTGGAATAGTTTACCTCCGGAAGTGTGAGCAAGCAGTAAGCTGCCGGCCTTCCGGAAAGCATGCAAAATGGCACTGTTCTGGCAGGCTTTCAACCTATAGCCACCATCCTTGGTTGGCGGACTAGTGTGAATTTTTTTTATTTTTACTGTTTTTTATGCGCCTTGTTTGTTGGCTCAGGTGCCAACGGGCATCTCTGACTGACTGACTTCTCGGCTTCTCTCCCTCACGGCCGCCCTGTTTCAAGCTCCACATTTTAAACCATTGATTATTTCCATCAGTGCCTTGAAGCCGTGACTGGGTGGCTACGGGCCAGCAGGTTGAAGGTGAACCCGTCGAAGACGGAGGTCCTGTGGCTGATTCACCCTGGGGGGGGGGGGGGGAGCTCCAGCTGCCATAATGGACGGCGAGATGGTTAGCCCGTCGGCCCTGGTTAAAAGCCTGGGGGTCCAACTGGACCATCTTCTGACGATGGAGGCTCAGGTCTCCACTGTGAGCAGAGCGGCGTTTTTCCATCTGTGCCAGGCAAGGCGGATGGCGCCCTACCTTTCCGGTGACGACCTGGCCACGGTAATCCAGGCCACGGTCATCTCGAGACTGGACTACTGTAACACCCTTTACATTGGGCTTCCTCTGTTGGTAATCCGGAAACTTAAGCTGGTGCAAAACGCTGTGGCTCGACTACTGGTTGGTGCGGCACTATTGTGCCACATCACTCCAGTCCTACAGCCATTGTTGTACCGGATTGCCTTCAAAGTGCTGGTGTTAACCTTTAAGGCCTTGCATGGCCTGGAGCCAGTGTACCTAAACGACCGCCTATCCCTGCACATTCCCCAGAGACCACTACGGTCCATAGATCAAAACCTATTGGAAGTTCCATCACTTAAGATCTGACGCCTGTCCTCAACACGGCAACATACTTTCTCTGTAGTAGCGCCTACCCTTTGGAACGCCCTCCCGGAGGAGGCTCGAGCAATAACTGACCTACAGGCCTTCCGGAGGGCCTGCAAGACCCATCTCTTCAGACAGGCCTTTGACCTTTAATGCTGTTAAATTCCACTCTTGCCTCAATCTGTTTTATTATGTTTTTAATTATGTTGTGATTATGTTGTTCACTGGTGTGAACCACCCTGAGCCTCTTTGGGAAGGGGGGTATATACAGTAAATCGAAATAATTAAATAAATAAATAAATAAATAAACCAGGCCGGTGTCAAAAATAAGGCTCACTGCTGGCCCGGCCTCGCTTCCTGCTGCTACATCTCCTGTGCTGTCAATATGGGAGAGGAGTTGAATATACGGGACACAACATTCAGAGCAAAAACACGGGACGTCCCGTATAATACAAGACAGGTGGCAACCCTAATCGAAACTGAGCTTTTTCCACATCCTAATCAAGTTTTTGAGGAGGAGTGAAGTCTTTCCGTGAGACCAGAAGAAACTAATCATATCCTTGTCTCTTAAATACCACTCTAGCCTTGTATAAAAACTGATCAAGAGTTTAACTTAAGCCATATGAGGGCTCACACTAAGACTCTAAACTACCTAGTCCGTGAGCTGCTTTTTGCTGATGACGCTGCCCTTGTCGCCCTTTCAGAAGCAGCCCTGCAGCGCCTCACATCCTGCTTTGCAACAGCTGCAGAGCTGTTTGGGCTGGAAGTCAGCCTGAAGAAAAGGGAAGTCCTCTACCAGCCCGAACCACAGGAAGAACACCATCACCCCCACGTCAGCATTGGCAAATCTGTGCTTAAGTTCGTCCTGCAGTTCACCTACCTGGGAAGCATCATCACTTCAGACGCCAAGATTGACAAAGAGATAGATCACAGATTAGCAAAGGCATAAAGTGCATTTGGAAGGCTTCACAATAGAGTCTGGAGCAACAAGCACCTGAGGCAAAGCACCAAAATCAGTGTGTACAGAGCTATCGTACTGTCTATTCTCCTCTATGGGTCTGAAACATGGATCACCTATTGCCAACACCTACGACTCCTCAAACGCTTTCATCAGCGCTGTCTTCGCACAATCCTAAATATACACTGGACCGACTATGTGACGAATGTTGCTGTCCTTGAGCAAGCAGGGATCACCAGCATTGAGGCCATGCTATTAAGAACACAGCTGCGCTGGGCAGGGCACGTCTCTAGGATGGAGGACCACCGCCTCCCAAAGATACTACTCTATGGTGAACTCGCCACGGGTCAGCGCAAGAGAGGCGCCCCCAAAAAGAGCTATAAGGACTCCCTGAAACAACATCTCAGGCTCAGCCAGAGTAAGGAGAGCAAGAAATATACGCTCACAATGAGAGAAATAAGGAATATATTGTGTAAATGACACAGTAATGCTTAGTACATAAGATCATGTAAATAAACATAAAAATATGAAGTAGACTTGCTGTAAATAGCAGTGGCGGGGGAAACGATCCCCAAGCGCGTACTCACGCGATGAGAGTCCCGTGTGTTGGAAATCCAATTGGATAAAGTTGAGTAAACTCAGTCCGCAACGACGAACAGTTCGGCGAGACGGGGGATGCCAAGCGTCCAAATCAAAAGAATATTTGTAATCCAAATAGGGAATCCAACGGGTCTACTTCATATTTTTATGTTTATTGTACATGATCTTATGTGCTAAGCATTACTGTGTCATTTACACAATATATTCCTCATTTCTCTCAGTGTGAGTGTCTATTTCTTGCTCTCCTTACTCTCGTTGTTTAAAGTAGCCGCCACTCCTTACTTTGTCGGCCAGATTGATCGCCAACAATGGTGCACCCCGGCCTCACATCGGGAGGCATGGAGACGCACTGTCCACTAGGCATGGTTTAGAACCCAAAAATAGGAAATCGAAAATCTAATGGGGGATTTTTTTGATTAGTAATAGGAAGACTTACAAAAAAAATTCAAAAATTTCTAAAATGTAACTTAATTACTAACGAAATTCGTTAGTAGTTCGTATGCCAGCGCATGTGCATTCCAGATGGTTTTGGCCTACAACTCCCAGAAATCCTAACAGCTGGTAAATTGGCTGGGATTTCTGGGAGTTGTAGGCCAAAACTTGAATAAATCACACTGAATTCTAGATGGGACTCTCCAAATAGGAAGGAGGGAGGGAGGGAGGGAGCTTGTATTCTATTCTTGGAAGCAGCAAAAGAAAAGGAGGAGGAGCCCCCCCTGGCTCCTCGCTGCCTCTCTCTCACCCCGATCCCGAGGAGCGAGGGCCCAAGTTTGCTCAGGCTGGTCATATACCTACATTCCATGCACATGCAATAATACAGCAGTAATAACAATGGGTATAAGAAGAGGTAAAATTCAAACCGAAGTATTCTGACTGGTCCCTCCTCATGCGGTGCAAACGGGCTCTTCTCTGTGAGCCCGGAAAAGCCAGCGTTTTCTGCTTGGGTGCACACACATACATATTCTTTGGGGGATTTGCTGCAGAATCTTCTCTATGAGCCCGGATTCTGCAGCAACCCCCCAGAATATGTATGTGTGTGCCCCCAAGCAGCCAACGCTGGCTTTTCCCCGGGCTAATTTCCCGGGCTAAGAAGAGAAGAGCCCGTTTGCACCGCATGAGGAGAGACCAGTCAGAATACTTCGGTTTGAATTTTACCTCTTGTTATTGTTATTACTGCTGTATTATTGCATGTGCATGGAATGTAGGTATGACCAGTTGGATCACTTATAATATTAGGCACTTACAGTAGCATTCATTCTATTATACATTAGGTTGGTTTCTCACCCCAATACTCTTTGATGCCTTAGATCCTGGCAGGCAGGAGAGGCAGGGAAGCCTGGAAAAATGTAAACAGAGAGGTTTACTCAGAAGTAAATCCACAAAGGAGGGCCCTTCATCCAAAGTGCCCTCCTTTGCAGATTTACTTCTGAGTAAACCTCTCTGTTTACATATTTTCCAGGCTTCCAGCCGAAAGAAGGAGCGAGTTTAGGGCTTGCCTTGCCATAATACTTATTGGCAAGGGAGGCGGGAGGGTGGTGAGAGAGAAGGAGGGTGCCCCCCCTTACGACCTAATAACGACACTTAAGAAAATCCTGGCCCCCGAAGTTCGAAAAAGAAAGTCCACTTCCTGGTTGGCGTTCCAGGTGCGGAAATACTCGAAAGTAGCATTTCTTACGAATTTCTTACGAAACGAATCATTTTCATAACTTTTTTCTCATGCCTACTGTCCACAATGCTGCGGCCTCTTTCGAGAAGACACGCCGAATGGGTCTCGAAGAGAAATGACCGCAACTTGGAAACATCACCCAAGGAGACTTTCTGCTGTGCTTTCTGCAACCAAACTTGCCTATCTCAGATTGGCCTTTTTAGTCATCGACATGCTTGTAAAAAGCGTGGGGTGAGTCTTTCCTAAGAATCTTCGTTTGCGAAGTAATGGCGAGAGAGAGAGAGAGAGAGAGATACCACTCTCGCCTGATGAAGAATAAGAAAAAGAAAGGAGGGCTGGCTTCCCTTGCTTCCGCTAACATTAATTAGATTTGAAAGACTGCAGTTTGAGTCCAGCCACCACATACTGAGAAGAAAGGAACCCAAGCAGCTGAGGCAGAGTTCAGACTAAACTAACTGCAAACTCCCAGGAGATGTCCCAAGGTAAATCTGATAGTCCCTGTCATTTATAATCATTATCAGACAACGAAACTCACTGCGTTTTTACTAAGGAGCCAATTAAGTGATCCCTGAGGCTGGAGACAAAGGTCTGCACTTCCTTCGTGCTTTGAAAGCGATTTCTCCGTGCTTTCCTTCAAATAAATACCAGAGATCTAATCATAGAACTTAATAAAGAAATTGGATACGGCAGAGGCTAAGTCGGGACAAAGGTGAGTAGAAGGAGTGCCCTCGTTCTTCAACAGGCCAATGGCTCAAATATCTCGTGTGGTTGGAAAGTGACAGATCACAACCCCATTTCTCGGGGTCTCGTGCAGAACCATCCCTGCCTTGCAAATGGGGACTAGCTGTGTGCTGTAGGATTAATGCAGTTCGACACTGATTTAACTGACATGGTGCTATAGAATCCTGGGATTTGTAGTTTGACAAGGAACCAGTAGTCTTCGTCAGAATAAAAAACCTTGCAAAACCACAACGCCTTCCTGGATGGCAGCATCAGTAAGCCATAATGAGGTGTTATACCAGACCTGGGCATCTCGGGGCCCGGGGGCCGGATGCGGCCCACCGGCCGATTCTGACCGGCCCGGGGATCCTTCAGCGCCCAGGGAGAAGGGCGTCGGGGCGGGGGTGGGGGCATTTCTACAAGAGGAAGGGCTGCCGCTGCCATCATCCCACCGCGGGCTGAGCGCCACCGCCATTTCACAGCAGTGGGGCCTGCGTCGGCAGACAGCCCATCACTCCAGAGAACGATCGGAGAAGCGGCGGCTTTGGAGTGCCCGCCATCCCGGGAGGCGATCCGGGCCTGCAGCGGGAGCAGTCGGCGACCTGCGGCGGCTGATTGCCCTGCCGACCCAGAGGACAATCGAGGGAACGCCCTGACGGAACGGCTGTTGGCTGGCGGGAGCGGGCGGAGGCCTGCAGCATCCGATCGTCTGCTGCTCTGCTCATCCTCTGGGGCACCTTGTCTTCTGGAATTTCATTTTATTTTAGTGGTTTTTATTATTATTTTATAATAATTTTATAATAATAATATAATAATATAATATGTTATATTATTTCAATATATTATAATGTCTATATATATATTATAGTATATAATTATATTATATATTATTATATAATTCATATATTATATAATTATTATATCATTCATATATTATTAGTATTAATATCATAATTATTATATTATAGTAATAATTATTATATTAATACTAATAATATATGAATATTTCTTGATATATTAATATGTTAATATTAATGATGTGTTAATATGTTAATATATTGTTCTTTTATAATAATAGTAATAATAGTATGATTACGCCATGGTGTGTTGCATATGCATTTGGTATTGGTGTTGTTGTAATGTAACACAGTATAATACTGCCAATGATAATGTGATATAATAATTATATCGTGATATTATAATTTGTATATTTGTATTACATGCAATATTGCTAATCGATATTGCGATATGTTGTAGTGCAGTATGATGTGTATTGCTGATTTTGTGTTATGCCAGTAATGTTATTTGTTGTTTTTCAGTTTGCTGTAAGCCACTCTGGCAATATTGTTATATGTACATTGTAAGCCACTCTGGCAGTATTGTTGTTTGCTGTAAGCCGCTCTGAGTCCCCTTCAGGGTTGAGAAGGGCGGCATATAAATATAGTACATAAATAAATAATGTAGATTAGAATGTAGTTCAGCCTTTAGGCCCTCCATAATATTTTTTGACTCTCATGTGGCCCCTTGGGAAAAAAATTGCCCACCCCTGTGTTATATCAATATTTGTTTATTTATGTATTGTTCACTTTTATATACCGCTCCTCCCTGCAGGCTCGGGGCGGTTTACATAAAACAATGTAAAACCACACATAAAACAGTTTGATTATATAAAACACAAGAGTATGGATAACATTATCAAGAAGCGCCTAGATTGAAAGCCTGCTTTAAAAGGGTCGTCTTGTAGGCCCTCCGGAAGGGGGTTAATTCCGTGATCGCGCGAGCTCCATCTAGTAGCTCGTTCCATAATGTCGGCGCCACCACAGAGAAGGCTCTCTGTCTTGTTACTAAAAGGTGGCAGGAACGAACCGATGGAATCACCGGAAGATTTTGTTCTTCTGATCGCAACAATCTCGGGGGAACGTATGGGGTGAAGCGGTCCTTCAGGTACACTGGCCCTAGAGCCCTGCCCAGGAAGTCGATCGCGATCAACCAGTCAATCCCAAGACCGAAGGAAGTCGATCCCAGCCAGGTGAGGCGCTTCTCAGACGGGGTGGAGCCAGGCTGCGCCAAGCCCCGTCCCTCCCCCGGCTTCGGCACTCCCAGCAGTTTCTCCAGGCTTGAGGATGGCAGTGCCAAGCCAGCCTTGTGCTAGCTATGTCACCACTGGCTTGGCATTGCCATCCTCAAGCCTGGAGAAGCTGCTGGGAGCTCCAAAGCCAGAGGGGAGGGGGCAGGGCTTGGCGCAGCCTGGCTCCACCCCCTCTGGCCAAGTCCCGCCCTGCCCACTCCCCTCTTCAGCCTTGAGGAGGTAGGTAGATCTTTCTGACTTGGTTTTAATATAAGTAGCTCGCATGCTGAAAAAGTGTGGGCACCCCTGCCCTAGCCATACAAGGCTTTAAAGGTCAAAACCAGCACCTTGAAAACAATCCAGAACTCTATTGGTAGCCAATGCAATTGCTGTAAGATTGGTGTAATGTGCTCTCTTGCCGATGCTCCCACCAACAATCGAGCAGCAGCATTTTGCACCAGCTTAAGTTTCCGGATTGTCGACAAGGGAAGGCCGATGTAGAGGGTGTTACAGTAGTCCAGCCTCGTGTTGACCGTTGCCTGGATCACCGTAGCTCAGTCGTTCCTGGACAGGTAAGGAGCCAGCCGCCTAGCCTGTCAGAGATGGAAGAATGCGGACCTGCTAACCATGGAGATCTGAGTCTCCATCGATAGCAGTGGGTCTAATTGGACCCCCAGGCTTTTTACCAAAGACGACGGGCATAACCGCTCGCCATCCAGGGTAGGCAGCTGGCATTCGCCATAGGATCTCTGTTTTCGATGGATTCACCTTCAACCGGCTGGTACGCAGCCATCCAGTCACTGCTTCAAGGCATTGATGGAAACAATCGGGTACGGTGTCCAGTCTGCCATCCATTCTCAGCACCAGCTGGGTGTCATCAGCGTACTGATGACACTGCAGAAAACAATAGTGTTGGGAACACAATTGAAACCAGACTATATATCCCAAGTACTGCTATGGATAGATCAAACATGGAATAGTATTCAAAAAATATATATTCTCTGTGAGCATGGAGAAAGTAATAGGCTTACAAATACCAAGTATACATATACACTAATAAACACAGTACCAAATTAGTCCAAATAATGGGTTGTGTATGGGATATCCCACTAAAGTACTTGCCCAATGGTTGGAAATATGGGGAGGATGCCGTGTTGCGTGCTTGCACAATGCGGTAAATCCGGTAGGTCCAAAGAGGTGGCGCAGGTAGAATGTGTTAAACTTCGTGCTGCGCTAGCATCCCTGATGAAACCCGTGTGATTGTATCCTCGGGGAATGGATATACCCAGAACGTGGAAGTAACTCATGTATCCTCTCACGAGGGTTGGGGGATCCCGTAGCCCCGTGAATTCACGCAGGCGTCCTCTCGCGATGGTTGGAGGGTCTCGTGGCTTTGTGAAGTGATTCAGGCGTCCTCTCACGAGAGTTGGAAAATCTTGCGGCTACGTACTGAAGGCTAACTACTTTATTGAGTATATATACAGTTCAAAGATAATGTCCAATAAGAATATAAAAGCAATCCAAAAGGCTTGAAGTTTCAATGTCCAAGGTAACGTAGCAAATAGGCCAAAGGCTAGCAAGGCTCCACTATGCTGTGGATCAGGAACAAAGGCAAGGCTCCACAAGGCTGTGGATCAGGAACAAAGGCAAGGCTCCACTATGCTGTGGATCAGGAACAAAGGCAAGGCTCCACAAGGCTGTGGATCAGGAACAAAGGCAAGGCTCCACAAGGCTGTGGATCAGGAACAAAGGCAAGGCTCCACAATGCTGTGGATCAGGAACAAGGCAAGGCTTGATGACCACTAGCTATCCAGCTCGTGATCCCAACTCCGCTTCACGCCTATTCAGGTGCGACGTGGCCGGAGAACTGAGGATTCGTTCCCACGGATCCTATACTTAATCCTTCGGCCGAGGTCCCCGACGCTCTAGGCTTCTTCGTCTCCACCAAGCCCTCTCCTAGTAGACTCGATGTTCCGTCTCCTATCAAAGGTTCGACCTTGTCTCTCAGCAGCTGTGTTGCTATCTCCCTGAGAGCTTTCCTCCCTGGAACTTTCCCATTCGCCTTGCTCCATGTTTTCACTTTCAGGCTCTTGCGAATTCCTTCCCCCCGGATGCTCATAACTCCCTGAATCACTATCTCCCATCTGCACCTGGTTATCTGAGTCTTCACCAGGGCCAAACAACATCTCATCCCATGCCAAGCTCTCCGTGGGCGAAAGAGGCCCATCGGAGGGGAACTGTGCTTCACCCCAGTCATCTAGCTCATCCTCTGAATCCGCATCTGCTGCTGCAGGCCCTAGTGCTAATGGAACCCCGGGACCTATTCTCTGTCCTCCAGGCACAAACGAGAACTGCTGTGCCACATGCATATGCACTGAGAAGTCCGGTGAACGAGCAAATTGCTCAATTGGGAAATTCCTATAGACGCAAGGAGGGAGAAGCGGTTGGGCGTCTCCTTCACTTGGAAGCTAAGTAGAAACCTGAGCCGACGGCAGGCAGATGCTCCGATTCAGCGGCCACATTTTTAACCGTTTCGGGTTCCTTTCTCAAGGCTCTTATTTCTATACAAAGCGTCTGTAATTCTAAAGTAATACACAGGTAATTAATATCCATACATTTCAGTTAAAAACACAAAAACCAAAGCCCATAGAAAGTAAATACATACCGGTTCGGGTGATGAAATATACATAACCCTGCTCTGAATAGAGTAGGGTGACCCAAAGGTGCTTGGGGTGTGGACATGAACGTTTTTATAACAAGATAGAACTGATACAGATGGGGTCGTTAAGACCATGTGGCCACTCTGTATCCAGGAGGAGGATCCACTGATTTTCTAGTCTAATTAGTTGATCACTCACCTCCATTTGTTAGTTAGGAATTATCTTCTCTAGAAGAGGTAACTGAATGTTTTTATGGGTACAGTGTGAATAGAATGCAGAGTCCATACTATTGCTATTTCGTACTGATGACACTCCAGACCAAAATCACGAACCAGTCGGGCGAGGGGACGCATATAGATATTAAACAATAAAGGGGAGAGGATAGCTCCCTGGGGGACCCAAAGCAACTGGTTCCTTTGAAAAGCAAGATCCCCCCAGTTCTGATTCATGATAGGCAATGGGAAGGAGGCACTGTGGTTCAAGAAACCAAGTGATTATTGACATCTAACAAGGAACTGCATACATCAAGGTGATGCTGGAGTATCTGACTGAAGACCAGTTCTCCATGGGATGAGTCTGGGTGGCATATGAAAAATCTCCAAGAGGCTTTTATAAATTTTGTGCTACTTCCAACTTGGTCAGATGAGACATAGGTGGAGTTGCTGGTGGAACTGGTCTCTGAAATGGCGTTGACTGCGTATGTTTAGGCTTAAACCTAATTACATCATCATACCACAGAACAAACAATCTCATACTTATTTCCTCAATAGATCTTAATGTCAGATTTATCCTCTGGGACCTCTGATAATAATCTGGAAGAATATTCGGGATTTTCTAAGCATTGTGAGGATGCCCTCACAATGTGAGGTGAATCCAGCAAAGACGGAGATCTTGTGGTTGGGTCGTCCGGACAGTGGGGTAATCCAGCTGCCTACCCTGGATGGCAAGGCATTACGCCTGTCACCTCTGGTAAAGAGTTTAGGAGTCCTTTTGGACCCTTTGTTGGCAATGGAGGCCCAGGCCTCCGCAGCCAGCAAAGCCGCGTTTTCCCACCTGTGGCAGGCTAGGTGGCTGGCGTCCTATCTGTCCAGAGATGACCTGGCCACGGTGATCCAGGCCACAGTCATCTCAAGATTGGACTTGTTGTGATTGAGCCTTCAGCTACTACTACTAGTAGTATTGGGGAAGATGCTGGCTCAATAGCATCAAGGAATAGTATGGACTGGGGTGTGGCTCTGGGTGATCAGGACTCTGCAGCTGGAAGGAAAAGGGCTGCTAGTGACTCTTGTGTGGAAGGATTGGAACAAAGAAAAAGAATTCGGCAAATACTTAGAGCACCTTCTGATTCAGACACTTTCCAGGGTTTTTCTGGGGAAGAAGAAATGGGGTCAGAGGAAAGTGATATGGAGTTAGATCCAACGTTGGTGCAGGCAGGGGCGGTCCTAGCAATTACGCGGCCTACGCAACCGCGTAGGGCGCCATCTTGGATGCGGCGGGGTGGGGCGCTATCGTGGGCCGCCGCCGCGTCGCCGTCCGTGCTGCTGCTGCGCCGCCCTCTGTGCGCATGCGCTGTCCCTACGGAGCTCTCTTGAGTTCTGTAGGCACAGCGCATGCGTGCGGAGGGCGACGTGCACGTGCGCTGTCCCTACAGAGCTCAAGAGAGCCCCGTAGGCACAGCGCACGCGCGCGTCGCCTTCCACGCGCATGCGCTGTCCCTACGGAGCTCTCTTGAGTTCCGTAGGCACAGCGCACGCGCACGGAGGGCGACGTGCGCGTGCGCTGTCCCTACAGAGCTCAAAAGAGCCCCGTAGGCACAGTGCACATGTGTGGCGCCTTCCGCGTGCATGCGCTGTCTCTACGGAGCTCTCTTGAGTTCTGTAGGCACAGCGCATGCACGCGGAGGGCGACGTGCGCATGCGCTGTCCCTACAGAGCTCAAAAGAGCCCTGTAGGCACAGCGCCCGCGCGCGTCACCTTCCGCGCGCATGCGCTGTCCCTACGGAGCTCTCTTGAGTTCCATAGGCACAGTGCACGCGCACGGAGGGCGCCGCGCGCGTGCGCTGTCCCTACAGAGCTCAAGAGAGCCCCGTAGGCACAGCGCACGCGAGCGTCGCCCTCCGCGCGCTTGCGCTGTCCCTACAAAGCTCTCTTGAGTTCCGTAGGCACAGCGCATGCGCGGAGGGTGACGCGCGCATGCTCTGTGCCTACGGGGCTCTCTTGAGCTCTGTAGGGACCGCACGTGCGCGTCACCCTCCGTAGGCACAGCGCCGTAGGCACAGCACATTCGCGTGGAGGGCGACGCAGCAGCAGCGGAGATAAGGCCTCTCCTAGCGCTTCCTGGTGCCCGCTGCCGGCCCCACCCACGGGCGTTGCAGAGGGGCGGAAGAGCGCTCTCCCTTGCCCTGTGCAACGCCCGTGAGTAGGGCTGGCAGGGGAAACCAGGAAGCGCTAGGAGGGGCCTTCGAAGGGCAGGAGCGGCGGCGCGTGGGAGGAATGGAAGGAGCGCGCGCAAGGTACCAAGAAAAAAAAATTTGGGGAGGGGGCGCAAAAATAATGGTGGGGGGGGGGGGCGCCAAAATAATTTTCGACTACCATGCGAAATTACCTTAGACCGCCCCTGGGTGCAGGAAATAAGGGATGTGTGTAACGAAGATTTTTTGGGTTTGATAGTGATTTATTCTGGCCTTCTGAGGGTTCAGAAACAGAGTGGGACTCTTTAAGCACACAACAGCGTTGGCAAGAGTGGAGGCAAACACAGAGCACCGCAGCTGTAGGAAATACAGCAGCTGGGGACTCTTCAGAAGACAGTGATGTGTAAGTGCTATTTAAGAAATGAGTTTTGGGGCTTCCTTTGCGGCGGTCAAAGAGTTGATGTCTGGTTCTTGTCTCTGACTATCTTGTGTTCCTGATATCCAGTACCTTGTTCCAGTTTTCCTGATACCCATGAGTTATGGGCTATTTATCCACTTTGTTCCTGGGGTGAGCTGCTGTGGCAGCTCTAGCTGATGTTTGGGCAAAGGTGGGGGGTTTTGGAATTCATGTATGCTTTTCTGTTTTGTTACCTGCCGTGTGTCCCTGAGGCGGGGCTTGGTCTCCGCTGATTGCCTCAGACGATCTCCTCCTTTTCATCTGGCTTTCTCTGGCTTTGGACTCCTGGACCGGTTTTGACTCTACTCTTCTGGACTCTCCCTACGTACATCGCAGACGGACGTCTGCTGTTTGTTTTGGGCTGTTTTGGTTGTTTTCCCCTGGGATTTTTGAGGGTTTTAAAGCCGAGTTGGCTACTTTTTTGTTCGTCCTTTCTCCAGTGATTGTTCAATACACTTTTTGTTATCCCCTTTTACTCCTGGGCTCGGCTTCTTGGACACTGCATCACAACAAGACTACTGTAATGCTCTTTACATTGGCCTACCTTTGTCTGTGATCTGGAAACTTAAGCTCATCCAGAACGCTGCTGCTCGACTTCTCACGGGGCGTTCCAGTGAGATGTCATATAACACCTATCCTGCAGCAGCTTCACTGGTTACCAATAGAGCACTGGATCACTTTCAAGGTGTTGGTACTAACCTTCAAGGCCTTATATGGTCCAGGGCCGGCGTATCTGAGGGACCATCTTTACCAACCCCAGAGATCACTCCGTTTTGAGGACTGGAAGCTCCCAGCCTTAAAACCATTCATTTAGCGTCGACTAGATGCAGAGCTTTTTCTGCTGTGTTGCCATCAGTATACCACGGTGGCCTTGGTGCTTATTCTATTTCTAAAGGAGAGCAACATCCTTGTAAACAAGAGAGAGCAGCCCCTCCTTACTTACGTAAGGGCTGTAAAAATACAGTTGTTCCAAGTGGAGTCTTGCTTGAGACAGGTGAGGAGGGAGTGATGAAAGAAATGAGATGTAAAAGTTCTTTTGAAGAGGTGCCCAACTGTAATAGATCTAATCTCTAGCCAAGGGGAAAGAGCCCAATTTTACCTGTCACTCAGGGATTAGGGTTTGACTGGGGGGAATTTCCAGACTCTTCAGACAAGGTGGGTGGCTTGCCTGTTTCTTTTTTTCCTGGGATGTGCTTGGCTTAGTTCCTTTAATGATCCAAACACCAAAGAAACATCAATGAAAGGCATTTCCTATCTGTCTTCAGTAGGATGCTGCTGATCCATGGAAACTGTAGGGGAAAATATAGGCTTGGTTGATCCATAAAAAAATTGGTTCAAAACTCGTTTCAGATCTAGTGGGGGCTGGTGGTTCGGTTCGGAAGTCAATTCCGATTTTCACAGAAAAAAATGTTCAAAACTTTCTGAAACTTCCGAGATGTCCGAATTCTGAATAATGGCTTAACAGTGTTGTTTCTTGTTTCATTGGGTGGGCTTTACTTTGAACGTAGTTGTTTTACTCCAGAACGGGGAAGCAAAGGGAAGAAATTTATCCACGCTGGTTTAAAACATTCGAGGAGTCGTAGGTGTTGGCGATAGGTGACCCATGTTTCAGACCCATAGAGGAGAATAGACATTATGATAGCGCTGTACACACTGATTTTGGTGCTTTGCCTCAGGTGCTTGTTGCTCTAGACTCTTTTGTGAAGACTTCCGAATGCACTCTATGCCTTTGCTAATCTGTGATCTATCTCTTTATCAATCTTGGCGTCTGAAGAGATTAAGCTTCCCAGGTAGCTGAACTGCTGAACAGACTTAAGCACAGATGTGCCTATGCTGATGTGGGGATGATGGTGTTCTTCGTGTGGTGCAGGCTGGTAGAGGACTTCCGTTTTCTTCAGGCTGACTTCCAGCCCAAACAGCTCTGCAGCTGCTGCAAAGCAGGATGTGAGGCGCTGCAGGGCTGCTTCTGAATGGGCGACAAGGGCAGCATCATCAGCAAAAAGCAGCTCATGGACTAGGTAGTTTAGAGTCTTAGTGCGAGCCCTCAGACGGCTTAAGTTGAACAAGCTGCCATCAGTACAAAAGCGTATATATATGCCGTCTTCTTCTTCAAGGTCTGCCGTAGCCCTTTTCCAAAGGACTCAAGGACAAGCAAGGCTGGAAGTTAGGTTGCTCATTTCATCTACTGTCTGCCTACGTCTTCAACCAAATCTTCAGCATATAGGAGAATCCTTTCTCGCCAGAGGCTGGGATCTTGGGGCCTGATCAGGACTTTGGGTGCCTTCAAGCCAGAGGACCACGGGACGCCTTGGATTTAATAGAGGTACCATCACTTCACATCTTCAGGCCTAGTGATAGACTCCCTTTTTCTTAAAGGACCTTTGCAACCAACTCAAGCTTTTGAACCATCAATTTTGGCTGATTGTAATCCAATAAATTCTGTTTGAGTTCACCCTTTTGAGTCCTGCACTCTTTCCTGCATGTAGGAAGACCTTGAACTCTGTTCCCGGGGTCAAAGCTTGTTTGTCCAACTTCTAAAGCCCTTTTTAGACCCTGGGAACCAGAAGAAAAACTTTTGTTAAAAAGTTAAATAGGAAGAAAATGACTTATTTTGTACCTGGCTCCCCATCATTTTCAAGCATTATTTTTTCTTTAAATAATTTTTATTGTTTTGTTTTACAATAATAAAAGGAAAGTAACATAAAGAGTAAAGAGAATAGCGGGATGGAAAAGGGAGTAGGAGCTAGGAGGGAAGGGCATGGGGGAAAGAGACAGGGAAAGTAGGAAAGGGAAATGAAGGTATGGTAAAGAGTGAAGGGTAGAATAAAGAAGAAATAAAGTCTACTTCCAGTCCGGGCATACGGGAGATCAGTCCTTGCTTGGTATTTACAAACTTAAAGTTGGGTTTCTTCCACTTATTGTCTATTTGTTTTTGATTTAAACTGTTAAAACGTTGTTCCTTTCAAATAACTAACAACAGGCTGCCAATCTGTTCTCTTTTCTGGGTTCTTGTTGTTAACTACACTTTTAAGAGTGTCCATATCTGTGTATTCATCTAGTTTGGAAACCCAGTCTATTGTCGTTGGTGAATTCTCTTGTTTCCAATTCCTTGCGAGGACGACTCTTGCTGCTGCTGTTACAAAATACAAGATTTTTTCTTTGTTCAGTTCTATTTTGCCTCCGGTCAGGTTAAGTAAAAAAAACCTCTGGTTTGAATTCAATCTTCATCTCCAGAATCTTTTGGAAGTGTGTGTGGACATCTTTCCAGAATGTTTTGACTTTGTGGCATGTCCACCAGCAGTGCAGAAATGTACCTGTTTGCTCTTTACATTTCCAACATTTTTGTTTAGGTTCTTATAGTATTTATTTATTTATTTATTTATTTATTTATTTATTTATTTATTTATTTTTTATTGTTCCGTCTTGTATTCCCTCCCTGCAGGGAGGAGCGGATAACAGTACATAAAATAGGCTAACATGTATCATTCATGCAGCCATACAATAAAAACACAGACATAAAAACGCGACATCGTATCCCGAGTCATAGAATAAAATACAAGCATTCCTTAGACCAGTGTACCAATTACATAGGAGATTGCGCTGGGCTAGTTTGCTTAGCCGAAGGCTAGTCTAAAAAGGGCGGTCTTGCAGGCCCTACGGAATGGGAGGAGCTCTGTAGCAGCTCGGGCGTCATCTGGGAGGGAGTTCCATAGCGCCGGGGCTGCCACAGAGAAGGCTCTTTGCCTAATCGTGGACAAGTGACAAGCACGGACCGATGGTACCAGGAGCAAATTCAGTTCCTCCGAACGTAGTGATCTCGGGGGAATGTACGGGGCAAAGCGGTCCCTCAGGTACGCAGGCCCTAGGCCGTGTAAGGCCTTAAAGGTTAAAACCAACACCTTGAAGGCAATTCGGTACTCAATGGGAAGCCAGTGCAATTGCCGGAGGATGGGCGTGATGTGCTCCCTTACTGACGCTCCCGCCAGCGAGCGAGCGGCGGCATTTTGCACCAGCTTGAGTTTCCGGATTGTTGACAAGGGAAGGCCAACGTAGAGGGCGTTACAGTAGTCCAGTCTCGAGATGACCATCGCCTGGATCACCGTGGCCAGGTCGTCCCTGGAAAGGTAGGGTGCCAGTCGCCTAGCCTGTCGTAGGTGAAAAAATGACGCCCTGCTGGCCGCGGAGACCTGAGTCTCCATGGTCAGCAGATAGTTTTTGTGGAGTCAGGTGCCACCGATAGAATATTTTGAGCCAATTTTCTGAAACTGGCGTTGCCCCTGTGTATCTTATATTCTTTCTCCACACTGCTTCCCATTCACTTAATAGGATGAAATATTCAAAGTCCTGAGCTCACCGTATCATATTTTCTTTTACCGTCTCCGTCTCTGTGTCCCACTCTAGTAGTGTATTATATAGAATTCTTATCTGTTTCTTTTCCTTTTTCATCACTAATTCCCATGACGTTTCCTGCTGGGTAAAGTTGGGTTTTTTTGTCTACTTTGTAGAGATATTTAAGCTGGGCGTATTGGAACCAAGATAGGTCAATACCAGACAGTCTGAGTTGTTCTCGGGTTTTTTAATTCCATTCTTTTCCTGTTTTTTCCCAATAGATTTTTATATGTGTACCACTTTGATGATGGGAGTTCTCGTTTATGCTGTGCTTTGGTTGGGGAAATCCACAGGGGTGTAGCCTGGTAGAATTGACTTTTGTATCTATTCCAGATTTTGAGCAGAGCTGCACGGATGTAATGATTTGTAAAATTTTGCTCTAGTTTGGCCTTGTCTTGCCACAAGTACGAGTATTTTCAAGCATTTAAGACAGTGTTTCCCAACCAGTGTGCCGTGGCACACTAGTGTGCCGTGAGCAATCATCAGGTGTGCCGTGGGAAATTGGGACCTCCAATACCCTTTCTTCCCCCTCCTGCTGAACACTGTTTCTTCTCCCCTCGGGCTCCCTTCTTCCCAAGGTCTTCTCAAGGCCTATTTTCCCCAAACTCCATCTGTGTTCACATTTGGGCATATTGACTATTCATGCCAAGTTTGGTCCTGATCCAACATTGTTTGAGTCCACAGTGCTCTCTGGATATAGGTGAACTACAACTCCAAAACCCAAGGTCAATGCCCACCAAACTCTTATAGTATTTTCTCTTGGGTATGGGAGTTCTGTGTGGGAAGTTTGTGTCTTTCTGCCATTCCTGCCAGGATATCTATGTTGTGTTCATCGAAACAGGCCCAGGTTTCACACTCAGTGTATAAATACATTTAAAAACATATTAACTATATGTATTACTGTGTTAGAGTGTCATTTTGTGTCATTTTGGTTGGTGGTGTGCCCCAGGATTTTGCAAATGTAAAAAATGTGCGCAGCTCAAAAAAAGTTGAAAAACACTGATTTAAGAGATCGTCAGTCATTTATGTGTCCTGTGTAGATCACACAGAATCACCTGTAAATGTTTTCTACTATGAATAGTGATCATTTAATGTACAGTAAGGTTAATAAAATCAAACAATGTAAGAGATAGCTGAAACATGTGCCAGCAGGTGAATGTGCTGTTAGTCCTGCATTCCCGATTGTCCTCCCCTAAAAAGTAGTCTCCCTTAATAATCATGAATGCCATTATTGATCCATTTAACATGCATTGCCTTGTAATTTACATGTGAATGTATTCATAACAAGTTGCTTGCAATACAATTCTGTATGTATGCATTTAAAGTAGTAATATACAACCCCCGTATCTCTCAGTTTGTAGAACGAGGAAGTATCGCATTTTCCAATTTCCTGTTCTTTATTTGTAAATATGCTTTTACTTTGAAAGAGATAGAAAATGGAAAACATGCCTTAAAAAAGGGAACTGCATTACTGGGTCAAGTCCTTTTCTGCATAATGCTATTATTCTGGGCAGGATTCAAAAAATAAGCATATTATGCATGTGCTATGGAGCATCAAAGCAAATGTTCTTACCTTGCTTTTTGATGTTGGAAGGGTTTACGTTCGAAACAAGGACAAAATACTCACACAGCAGTTCAAGACAGGAAGGAAATAGTGGCTGGGATAAGAGGATGTGTAAAGGGAAAACTGTAACAAACGGTCCAGGTGTAGTTTGCTTTAAGGTGCTTTATTAATACAATGCATTTCAGTTATACTGTATATTTACAAACTTCTTCAGCATGATGCTCCAAAGGGCTAAGGCAGATCTCGAAGAAGAAGACGGCATATATATATGCTATCGTACTGATGGTAGCTTGTTCAACTTAAGCCGTGTGAGGGCTCGCACTAAGACTCTAAACCAGGGGTGCTCAGAATGGTGATCGAGATCACCAGGGTGATCTTCGGGCCTCATCCTGGTGATCTTCAGGCCCCTGACCAGGTTTTTTGCTGTTGGTCCTCTTCAAGCGCCCCTGCACGCTGCAAAGAAGTCCCCCGTCGTTGCTCCTCCCTGCTCGCGCCGCCTCCAAAAGCTCCAGAGTCCAAGAGGCAGCATGGGCCCCCTCTTTTGGATTCCTCCTTCTCCCTCCGTCCTTCTCCAGCCACTCAGAGTTGTAGGAGACCAAAGGGGGCGGGCCTGGATGACGCGATGCATGGCCGGCCCCACACGCATGCGCAGAAGCTCCCATTCTGCCTCTCGGACTTCTCGTGAGCTCTTGGAGGCGGCACGCATGTTGGCAGCGTGGAAATAGGAGCAATGATGGAGGAGAAGAAGAAGGACGCTTTGGGGTCATTTCCTTACTGCATCTCAAAGGTCGGTCTTTTTACTTTGGGGTGGGTGCTTGATTGTTCTGTGGCATGTCTCTTTGTTTATTTTTAATGTTTAAAAATGGCCTTTTAGCTCCAAAGCCTCTCTGCTTGCTTTGTTCCTTGAGAAATATATGTTGGGGAATATGGAAATGTGGGAGAAATGGGATGGTTGGATGTATTTTTCCATGCCTCTTTGTTTACCTTGCTGAGTATTAAATGGCCTTGCAGTTCAACAGCCTCTCTTCTTACTTTCTGGCTGATAATATGTGTGGTAATATGGCAGTGTGGGAGAAATGGGGTGGTTGGATGTATTTTTATGCTCTGTTTTATATTGTTGTTATTAAATTGAAATGTTGATGTTTTATAACTTCATTTTATGTAAACTGCCCCGAGCCTGCTGGAAGGAGCGGTACATAAAAATGAATAATAAATATAAATAAATAAATAAATAAGAAAATAGTTATACGTTTTACATTTCTGGGCAGGTGATCTTTGGGACTTGGTTTTTTAATCAGTAGCTCCCATGCTGAAAAAGTGTGAGCACCCCTGCTCTAAACTATCTAGTCCGTAAGCTGCTTTTTGCTGACGATGCTGCTCTTCTCGCCCATTCAGAAGCAGCCCTGCAGCGCCTCACATCCTGCTTTGCAACAGCTGCAGAGCTGTTTGGGCTGGAAGTCAGCCTGAAGAAAACGGAAGTCCTCTACCAGCCCACACCACAGGAAGAACACCCATCATCCCCACGTCAGCATAGGCAAATCTGTGCTTAAGTCCATTCAGCAGTTCACCTACCTGGGAAGCATCATCTCTTCAGATGCCAAGCTTGATAAAGAGACAGTTCACAGATTAGCAAAGGCATATAGTTCATTCGGAAGGCTTCACAAAAGAGTCTGGAGCAACAAGCACCTGAGGCAAAGCACCAAAATCAGTGTGTACAGAGCTATCGTACTGCCTATTCTCCTCTATGGGTCTGAAACATGGGTCACCTATCGCCAACACCTACGACTCCTCGAACGCTTTCATCAGCGCTGTCTTCACACAATCCTAAATATACACTGGACCGACTATGTGACGAATGTTGCTGTCCTTGAGCAAGCAGGGGTCACCAGCATTGAGGCCATGCTATTTAGAACACAGCTGCACTGGGCAGGGCACGTCTCTAGAATGGAGGACCCCCGCCTCCCAAAGATACTACTCTACGGTGAACTCTCTATGGGTCAGCGCAAGAGAGGCGCCCCCCAAAAGAGATATAAGGACTCCCTGAAGCAACATCTCAGACTTGGCCAGATTGATCACCAACAATGGTCCACCCTGGCCTCACATTGACCTCCACTCGTCTCACCGGATTACAGTACACATACTTGCAGATAATCCCTGCATTTCAACATATATAGACAACATATATAGACATATTTAGACATATATAGACAAACAGAGCCAAACTTCTGGCCACCAGGGGGAGCTGACGCACTCCTCATCTTTCTCAGAATTTTCCAGCATCCCTTTGTTGTTTCTTCCACATTTCTCAGTGATTCCTGGAGTTCTTTAATGGCCTCATAATTCATTCAAAATTTGCCTCTCTACTTGACAAATGAATTGTCTTTCGGGCTGCAAAGGTCAACAGCAGGGTGCACTTAAAGTCGAGCACCCACCTCGACCCGAGCAGGCCTCGAACTCATGACCTACTGGTCGGAGAGATCTTATGCAGCTGACACTTAGCCAGCTGCGCCACATTTGTGTAACCCTTTCGATAGAATATGAAAAAAATTTCAATAGAAAAGACTAATGAAATATATAAGGCATAAAGAGAAAGAAGAGAAACAAATTAAGAGAAGATGCAAGTTTGGGGTATAGTTGCTGCTAACCTCCTGCTGGAGCTTCTAGCGGCTTTGATGTTGTGAAACGTTGAAAAAGCGGAAAATGTTTAAAATTAAGAAAAATCCTATTTCTTGCTTGAGGTATCTTTATTATCCATAAACTTCTGGGGAGGGTGGTGTTGTGGCTCGTCTCCACCAGTGATTTTCAACCTTTTTTGAGCCGCGGCACATTTTAAACATTTTTTACATTTACAAAATCCTGGGGCACACCACCAACCAAAATGACACAAAATAATAATAATAATAATACTGTTTATTTCTATTCCGCTCTTCTCACCTCGAAGGGGACTCAGTGCGGATTACAATACACATACGACAGACAGTCCCTGTCAGAAAGACATACAATTACACATAGACAAATACAGTGCAGTTTTTAGAAGGACTTCTTCTTTCCTCGCTGCATCATACAGGTGGGCGTTATCGGGTGTGAATGCTCCATTACATCATTGTTGTTATGTCCCTGCGTCATTGCGCCATCACGTCACAAGGGTGTGCTGTTGTTCCATCCTCATGACAGGAGCCTCTTGTTTCCACCACTTCCGCCTCTCCCTTCTCCGTCAGCCTATTTCGGACAAGTCTGTGCAAAAGCCCTTCCCCACTTTTATGGTCCCCAATTTGTTGTTAATTCACAGCTGGGCTGTTGAACTGCTTGGGTAACCAGCAGACAGGGCTCACAGCTGGCGTCTAACTCAGCCCGGGATTCGATCCTGCAATCTTCAGATCTTCAGATTGCCAGCACAGCTGTTGTTTCCGCTGTGCTATCTCTCCGGCCCCAAAATGACGCACTAACTGTCACCCTCCCTTCTCGTGATGCCGTTGCTACCGCCAAACCCCCTCCCCTCCCCGGGAAGCCCATGCACAGGAGGCCTGTCACCGTTCTGCGGGGGAGGGCTGCGCTGAGTGGCCGAAGCCCACACGGGCTCAGCTGAGCAGGACGAATAGGAATTGAGCAAACGGGGTGGCTCCGCGCCTCGGAACAAACTGCGGCGGAGGCTTGAAGCCATTGCCACCCCCAGCTCTCCTTCCCAAAGGGGTTCAGCCCCCCAGGAGTGCCCCCCCACGTCCCTTCGGCTTCCCTGCTGTCACCTTGGGGCCAGATCGGGGAGGAACCAAGCTGGGCTGTGGAGCTGCGCATCCCGGCCTCTGCTCTGCTGTGCCAGCCAGGAGAGGCCAGGAGATGAGGGGTTGCTCCCCTTCCCTGGCATGGAGGGGCTAGAGGGCAAAAATCCTCACCTCGAGCCTCCGGGAGTGGGGTCGATTGGGGGCAGCTCCCACGGACTCCTCCACCCTCTCCTCCTCCTTGCTGCTGGAGGGGAGGAGGGCAGAAGAGCGCCCAGGAGCCAGGAAGCAGGAGGAGCTGCAGCCCGGCCAAGTAGCCCTTGGCACGCAGAGAGAGGGAAGGAAGGAAGGGAAGGAGAGAGAGAGGAGGGAGGGAGGAAAGTTCTGGACGCCGAGAGCTCTCCCTGACTGCAGCCAGGCTGGCTGGCATTGCTGCTTCGGCCAGGAAAGCCTCATTTCCACTGCCTGAAGTTTCCTGCTAGGCTCTCTCTCTCTCTCTCTCTCTCTCTCTCTCTCTCTCCACTGTAATTTCGCACGGCACACCTGATGATCTCTCACGGCACACTAGTGTGCCTTGGCACACTGGTTGGGAAACACTGGTCTACACTATCTTAGCCACCCATGTGGATAATTTTGGAATATTTCAGGTTTTGGAATTGTGAATAAGAGGTGCTCAGTGTTTACTTTGTAGAACATGAAATTTACAATATTGAGTATTCGTCAACCAGATGAAAATCAGCAACTCCGCTTATCAGCTGAGAGTGATTTGATGGTTGTTGGAGTTACAGAAGTGAAATAATGATGGAGTTATTAGAAGAGCAAGGGGTTATTCGGTCTTCTTCCACAGTCCCCCCCCCCCTCTTCTCCTCATTTTAATGGCCTCCTAGTTTATAGTTTTAATAACCGCAATTATAATTTGAATTGGTCACTTCTGGGGCTTTCGCTGCAGCACAAGATAAAGCACAACCTCAGGCAGTGTGTTGCCTGTTAATGAAGCCGTACCCCCCGCCAGTCGAACACAGCAAGTGACAAGATCCTTGTACAGGGTCAATTAGCTCTTGGAGAGCCCCGGCACCTAGGGAAAGGGTTTAGGAAATGCAAAGATTTTATGCCTTCTGCAGAAAACATTTATCTGATGTCACCCGGCTACTTCTCTTTGCCCACTTTTTCTTCTTAGCCATTTTTTAGTAATCACTTTAATTCTTTGTGGTTCACACATGCTAGGAAGAGAAAAAATATGTAAGTGTGTGTAGCTGCTCTGATGGACTACAACAGGGGTCGGGAACCTTTTTGACTCCGAGAGCCATAAAAGCAAAATATTTGGAAATTTATTTCAGTGAGAGCCTTATTATATATAATATATTTTAAGACTGAATTCAACTAAATGTGAGTCTGTACGTGCTTACGATGAGAAAAGGATTCCCCAAAAGGCAGAATGATGGGACACTTCAGACCTGGCTCTGCAAAAGGCATGCTCAGGACTCTGGGAAGGAAGAGAAGACGGAAGGAAGAAAGGAAGGGGGAAAGAGAGAAAGAAAGAAAGAAAGAGGAAAGAAAGGAAGGAGAGGGAGACAAAGAAAGAAAAGAAGAACGAACTATGGAAAAGGAAGAAAAAAAGCAGGAGAGAGACAAGGAGGGGAAAAGAAAGAGGGAAATGAGAAGGGAGGAAGGGAAAGGGTGGGGAAAAGAAAGGAAAGGGAGTGAGGAAAAAGTAAAGTAATGAAGGGAAAAGAAGAAAAGAAAGAAGGGGAGAGAGGGAAGTGAAACGAAAGGAAGGAGAAGGAAAGGAAGACTTGGGGAGGAAAGAATAGAAGATGAAGGAAGGAAAGAAGGAAGAGGAGGGTGGGAGGGAGAATGGAGGAAAGAAGGAAGGGGAGAGAAGGAGGGAAAAGGAAGGAGAGAAGGAAATGGTGAAGGGGAGAAAGGAAGGAAGGAAGAGGGAGAATGGAGGAAAGAATGAAGGAGTGAGAGGGAGGGAAAAGGAAGGAGAGAAGGAGAAGGAAAGAGTGAAAGGGGAGAAAGGAAGGAAGAGGAAGGAAGGAAGAGGGAAAATGGAGGAAAGAATGAAAGGGTGAGAGGGAGGGTAAAGGAAGGAGAGAAGGAGAAGGAAAGGGTGAAAGGGGAGAAAGGAAGGAAGGAAGAGGAAGGAAGGAAGGAAGAGGGAAAATGGAGGAAAGAATGAAAGGGAAAGAGGGAGGGTAAAGGAAGGAGAAGGAGAAGGAGGGTGAAAGGGGAGAAAAGAAGGAAGGAAGAGGAAGGAAGGAAGAGGGAAAATGGAGGAAAGAATGAAAGGGAGAGAGGGAGGGTAAAGGAAGGAGAGAAGGAGAAGGAAAGGGTGAAAGGGGAGAAAGGAAGGAAGGAAGAGGAAGGAAGGAAGGAAGAGGGAGAATGGAGGAAAGAAGGAAAGGGAGAGAGGGAGGGTAAAGGAAGGAGAGAAGGAGAAGGAAAGGGTGAAAGGGGAGAAAGGAAGGAAGGAAGAGGAAGGAAGGAAGAGGGAGAATGGAGGAAAGAAGGAAAGGGAGAGAGGGAGGGTAAAGGAAGGAGAGAAGGAGAAGGAAAGGGTGAAAGGGGAGAAAGGAAGGAAGGAAGAGGAAGGAAGGAAGGAAGAGGGAAAATGGAGGAAAGAATGAAGGGAGAGAGGGAGGGTAAAGGAAGGAGAGAAGGAGAAGGAAAGGGTGAAAGGGGAGAAAGGAAGGAAGGAAGAGGAAGGAAGGAAGAGGGAAAATGGAGGAAAGAATGAAGGGAGAGAGGGAGGGTAAAGGAAGGAGAGAAGGAAAGGGTGAAAGGGGAGAAAGGGAGGAAGGAAGAGGAAGGAAGAGGGAAAATGGAGGAAAGAATGAAAGGGTGAGAGGGAGGGAAAAGGAAGGAGAGAAGGAGAAGGAAAGGGTGAAAGGGGAGAAAGGAAGGAAGGAAGAGGAAGGAAGGAAGAGGGAAAATGGAGGAAAGAAGGAAAGGGAGAGAGGGAGGGTAAAGGAAGGAGAGAAGGAGAAGGAAAGGGTGAAAGGGGAGAAAGGAAGGAAGGAAGAGGAAGGAAGGAAGAGGGAAAATGGAGGAAAGAATGAAAGGGAGAGAGGGAGGGTAAAGGAAGGAGAGAAGGAGAAGGAAAGGGTGAAAGGGGAGAAAGGAGGAAGAGGAAGGAAGGAAGGAAGAGGGAGAATGGAGGAAAGAAGGAAAGGGAGAGAGGGAGCTGAAACCGAGGCCCGGGCTGCTCTGGAGATCCAGATGCAATCATGAAAAGAGCCACATCTGGCTCCCGAGCCATAGGTTCCCGACCCCTGGACTACAAGGTTCTTCCATGGTTGGGGTTCCTTCTGGACATAATTCTAAATCTCCACAAATGTTTCATAAAAGCAAAATGTTAGGAAGGAGTGAGGAGAGAGTGTTTCAATTTGGGACCGAGCGCTGCAATAGCCAAAAAGTGAAAACATTTCCACCGCTATCCAGTCATTTGGAGGAGGGGCCCTGAAGTAGCATGTCGGTTTAGTTTAGTATCTCGGTGTTCTTTTGAGACTTGGTTCTCCAAGGAGTAGCAATGATGAGAGAGTTGTTGGTTGTGTTTTGCTTGTGTGACCTTCCTGTTCCGGCCAATCATTTCCTGAAACATAATAACCTGCAACCCAGTTCTTAATCTTGGTATTAGCTGTGTCTGGCTTGATAAGTAGGAAGTGGCAAGATCTACTCTCAGTGCCTCTGTTACCTTTAAAGCAGTGTTTCTCAACCTGGGGGTCGGGACCCCCAAAGGGGTCGCGAGAGGGTTTCAGAGGGGTCGCCAAGGGCCATCAGAAAACATATATTTCTGATGGTCTTAGGAAGCCCTTTGGCAGAGAAGGCTGAAGATCTCCCCGCTTGTCCTTCTCTTTCTTTTTGGAAACAAGACTGCAAATTCTCCCACCTAAAGCTCTCCTTTGCTGTGATTGGCAGGCCTCCCAGCCAAGGGGAGGGCTGTTTCTGATCCTCAAGCAGGAAGGGGAGAGCAGACGTGCTTGGCGCATGGCAGCATGACGCGCATATGTGGGTGAGGGAGAGCGTGAGAGATGGGATGGAGGCTCACGCCAGCGAGTTCCTTCAAGGCATGAGGGTTCTGTATAGGAAGTTTGACCCAACTCTATCATTGGTGGGGTGCAAGGGGCTCTTTGATTGCAGGTGAACTATAAATTCCAGCAACTACAACTCCCAAATTTTCCACAAACTCCACCAGTGTTCACATTTGGGTATATTGAGGATTCGTGCCAGGTGTGTTCCAGATCCATCCTTGTTGAGTCTATAGTGCCCTCTGGATGTAGGTGAACTACAACTCCCAAACTCAAGGTCAATGCCCACCAAACCCTTCCAGTATTTGCTGTTGGTCATGGGAATTTTGAGTGCCAAGTTTGTTTCAATTCAATTGTTGGTGAGTTCAGAATGCTCTTTGATTGTAGGTGAACTATAAATCCCAGCAACGACAACTTCCAAATGACAAAATCAACCCCCCCCCCCACACACACACACACTCAAAAATACAGTTATGAAGTAGTAATGAAAATAATGTTATGGTTAGGGGTCACCACAACATGAAGAACTGTATTAAGGGGTCGCAGCATTAGGAAGGTTGAGAAACACTGGCCTAAGGCATCCAAAGCAAGGGCTTTGCCTTTCCTTTCATGCTTCTCTTAGTTGGGAACAACTGGTAAGCACAAATGGTACTACAGAGTAGTAAATACAAAAACACCAAAGGACTAGAATAGTATAGAAATGTGCAAGAAATATATATTCTCAAAAGTGAAGGGCTTCTAGCCTATCTTATAAATAAATAACATATTATGCACAATATAACAATATAACGTTCTTGGTCACTCGCAATACCAATACCTCTGGGACGCTTAATAGGAGGGGTGTGTACAACGGGGAACAGGTTCGTAGCAGGTAAGTATCAAGTCAGTAGACCACAATAGTCCGGTACATACTGCTGAAGAATATCCAATTCAGAGTTCCCAATAGTCCGATGATGCACGGGGTCCCTCCTAGAGTTCTATAGGGAGGGGGGTGCACGACGGGGAATGGGTAAGTAGTCTACAGCAATGCAGATCGAGTATTCAAGCTAGTGTGTACTCCGAGGTTCCCTGCAGTCCAATAATGCACATGAGTCCCAAAGTTATAATCCAAAAGCTCCCGTTGGAGGAAAAAAGCAACCAAGATGTAGTGCTATGGAGCAGCTTGTAGCCCGGCATAGGAGGTAAACAAGGACGCCAAGGGCTGCAACGGTTGAGCTGCAGGACCCGATCCGTGTCGCCTTTCTCAAGTGGCAACAATCATAGCAAATTGCTCAGCGTCACAGGCATACATTATCATTAAGAACATAAGAACATAAGAACATAAGAAGAGCCATGCTGAATCGGGCCTCAGCCCATCTAGTCCAGCATTCTGTGTCACACAGTGGCCCACTAGTTGTACACGGGGATCTCTAGCAGAAAGGAGGGCAAAACCCTCACCTGCTCCCGACCCCCCACAACCAGCACCCGGGGAAATCCTGCCTGCCTCCATCAACACAGAGGTGGCACTTGGATGTCCATTTCAGTAACTACTGATTCCCTTGGTATCCATGAATCTGTCTAATCCTGCCTTGAAGCTGTCCAGGCTGACCGCTGTCACAACCTCTTCTGGAAGTGAGTTCCATAACCCAATGACCCTCTGGGTGAAGAAATATTTCCCTTTATTAGTCCTAACTTTCCTACCTTGGAGCTTCAGGGAGTGCCCTCTAGTCCTAGTGTTGTGTGACAGAGAAAATATTTTTTTCTTTATTCACCTTTTCTATCCCATGCATGATTTTATACACTTCGATCAAGTCACCTCTTAAACGCCGTCTTTCAAGGCTGAAAAGACCAAGGCGTTGCAACCTGGTTTCGTAAGGGAGCTGCTCCATCCCTTGGATCATTCTTGTTGCCCTTTTCTGTACCTTTTCCAGTTCCGTTATATCCTTCTTGAGGTGCGGTGACCAGAATTGTACACAGTACTCCAGATGTGGCCTCACCATAGATTTGTAGAGCGGCAATACAACATTTGCCGACCTATTTTCGATTCCCTTCCTGATCATGCCAAGCATAGAATTTGCTTTTTTCACTGCTGCAGCGCACTGGGTTGACATCTTCATTGAGCTGTCCACCAAAACCCCAAGATCCCTTTCCTGGTTTGCATTTTTAACTACCCTGAACAATTTAGTGTCATCTGCAAACTTTGCTACCTCAGAATTCACTCCTACATCCAGATCATTAATGAATAAATTAAAAAGTAACGGACCCAAAACTGAACCTTGGGGTACGCCACTTCTCACCTCTTTCCACCCAGAGAAATGTCCGTTTATTACCACCCTTTGTTTCCTACAGTTTAGCCAGCCACTGGACGCAGAGGGTGTCAACGAACTGTTAGCTAAAGCGAGATCGACCACATGCTCCCTCGATCCGTGTACCTCCTGGCTAGTGAAAGCTTGCCTGGAGGGATTACACGACCCTCTGTTGAATATAATCAACAGCTCCCTTGAGCAAGGAGTCTTTCCAGAGGGCTTAAAAGAGACTGTGGTCTCCCCGCTGCCCTTGTTGCCCATTCAGAAGCAGCCCTGCAGCGCCTCACATCCTGCTTTGCAACAGCTGCAGAGCTGTTTGGGCTGGAAGTCAGCCTGAAGAAAACGGAAGTCCTCTACCAGCCCACACCACAGGAAGAACACCATCATCCTCATGTCAGCAGAGGCAAATCTGTGCTTAAGTCCGTTCAGCAGTTCACCTACCTGGGAAGCATCATCTCTTCAGATGCCAAGATTGACAAAGAGATAGATCACAGATTATCAAAGGCATATAGTGCATTTGGAAGGCTTCACAAAAGAGTCTGGAGCAACAAGCACCTGAGGCAAAGCACCAAAATCGGTGTGTACAGAACTATCATACTGTCTATTCTCCTCTATGGGTCTGAAACATGGGTCCCCTATCGCCAACATCTATGACTCCTCGAACGCTTTCATCAGCGCTGTCTTCGCACAATCCTAAATATACACTGGACCGACTATGTGACTAATGTTGCTGTCCTTGAGCAAGCAGGGATCACCAGCATTGAGGCCATGCTATTGAGAACACAGCTGCGCTGGGCAGGGCACGTCTCTATGGTGAACTCGCCACGGTCAGCGCAAGAGAAGCGACCCCAAAAAGAGATATAAGGACTCCCTGAAACAACATCTCAGGCTTGGCCAGATTGATCACCAACAATGGTCTACCCTGGCCTCACATCGGGAGGTGTGGAGAAGCACTATCCACAATGCTACGGCCTCTTTCGAGAAGACACGCCGAATGGGTCTCGAAGAGAAACGACAACGCAGAAAGAACCGCAACTTGGAAACAACATTACCCAAGGAGACTTTCTGCTGTGCTTTCTGCAACCGGACTTGCCTATCTCAGATTGGCCTTTTTAGTCATCAACGTGCTTGTAAAAAGCGTGGGATGAGTCCTTCCTGAATCTTCGTTCGCAATGTAATGCCGAGAGAGGGGGGTCTCCCCGCTACTGAAGAAACCAAATTTAGACCGATCGGTTCCCTCCAATTACTGCCCAGTGTTGAACCTTCCGTTCCTGGGCAAGGTGATTGAGAGAGTAGTAGCGGGGCAGCTGCAGCAGTTCCTTGAGGACACAGCCGGCTTAGATCCCTTCCAGTCCGGCTTCTGCTTGGGGCACGAAACTGAGACTGTGTTGGTCGCCATTTCGGATCAGCTTCGATGCCAACTGGACAAGGACGGGGCAGCGCTGCTTGTGTTATTGGACCTCACAGCAGCTTTTGATACGGTCGATTACAATCTTTTGGCCCACCGCCTTGCCGTTGCTGTAGTTAGGGGAATAGCCCTGAAATGGCTGTTGTTTTTTCTTCACAATCGGGGACAGCGAGTGGAAAGGGGTGGTTTGGTTTCCGAGAGGGCTCCACTTACCTGTGGGGTCCCTCAAGGTGCCATTCTTTCCCCTTTATTATTTAATATCTATATGTGACCACTTGCTGGTCTTGTTCAAAGTTTCGGGCTGGAATGTTATCAGTACGCTGACGACACCCAGCTCGTTCTGAAGGCTGGCCGGACTCCGTACCCTCCTGTTTCCAACAGTGCTTTGAAGCCGTTACTGGTTGGCTGCGTGCCGGTAGGTTGAGGGTGAATTCAGCCTCAACCTGTGTGTGTGGCCACGTGTGATGAGGTGGTTATTTATATGTTGATCACATGTGTTTTTGTGTGTTTGGAAGGGGCATTCCGTAGAAGCTGCAGAGAGTGAGCAGTAGAATGTTCGCAGCAGCAGGCTGTAAGCAGAGGCTGTTGCCATGACAACAGAAGCCACTCTGGCTTTAGAATGTTCAGTTTGAATCTGACAGTTGGAGAATGTCAGTTGGCCAGCAGCTGTGACCAGAGTTAGTTGGAATTAGCAGTTGCTGAAGCTGCAAGCTGTCTGTAGGAACTGCAGTGTGCAGTTCAGTTCTGTGTGTGGGTTTAGAGAAACCCAGGTTAAGGACAAGTGTAGTCCTAGGGTTGAGAGTAACCCAGGATTAAGTAGTTACTTGTGATAGTAACTGTGTAAGGGGAAGTTGAAACCCCAGTGTTACATTGTTTAAAGTTCCAAGTTTGTACCTCTTCGGAGCCATTTGAAACCACCTAAGCTTTGAGCCCATTTGTGTAAAATAAACTGTTAAACACTTTCAACAAAAAAACATCTGTGGAAGTCGTTTGTTCAGAAAGACCCTCACATCCAGTGGTCAAGCATTGACAAATGGTGGCAGCAAGTAATAAACACGGAAATCATTGAGTATTGGAGGCAGTGGTCAGTCGTCCACAGTGAATCCAGTACGAGGCTTTTTACCTCTTCACACCACGGTCATCTCGAGACTGGACTACTGTAACGCCCTTTACATTGGCCTTCCTTTGTCGGTAATCCGGAAACTGAAGATGGTGCAAAACGCTGAGGCTCAACTGCTTCCTGGAGTGACACTATCGTGCCACATCACACCAGTCCTACAGCACTTGCACTGGCTCCCTATCGAGTATCAGATTGCCTTCAAAGTGCTAGTGTTAACCTCTAAGGCCTTGCATGGTCTGGGGCCAGTGTACCTGAAGGACCGCCTTTCCCTGCATGTTCCCCAGAGACCACTATGGTCCATGGATCAAAACCTACTAGAGGGTCCATCACTTAAGATCTGCCGCTTGTCATCGACGCGGCAATGCACTTTTTCTGTTGCAGCACCTACCGTTTGCAACGCCCTCCCGGAGGAGGCATGAGCAATAACTGATCTACAGGCTTTTCTGAGGGCCTGTAAGACCAACCTGTTCTGTCAGGCATTCAATCTCTAAGCCAGGGGTGCTCACACTTTTTCAGCATGCGAGCTACTCTTAAGCAACCAAGTCCTAAAGATCTACCTTCTCCCGTCGCCGCTCGTTGCCGTGCGCTCCCGCCGCCGTGCATGCTCCTGCTTCTGTTTTCTGCCGGCGCAGCACTTCTTCCGCCTGTGGGGCATTGCAGGAAGGAGGAAGCGGCAGCGGAGGCTGCACAGCTGCTTCTGGAGGAGAGAGAGGCAGGGCGCTCCCTCCGAAGGCCCCGCCTCACGCTCCCTCCTTCCCGCTATTTATTTATTTATTTATTTATTTATTTCAGCTTCTATGCCGCCGAACTCCCAGGGGCTCGCGGCGGCTTACAGTAGCCGTAAGGCACAGCAATACATATTCGAACACAGTTAAAAACAATAGTAGCAATAAAACAGATAGACGGAATTACTTAAAACAGTGGTACAGCATGTACTAAAAGCTAGAGCTAAATGGCGGCGGATGAGCCGGGCCTACCCATTGAAGGCCTGTTTAAAAAGGTGGGTTTTGCAGGCCCTTCTAAATGGGAGGAGGTCCCTCAAGGCCCGTGTTTCGGCCGGGAGGGCGTTCCACAGCACAGGTGCTATGACAAAGAACGCCCTCTGGCGAGTTGACATCAACCTGGCAAGTTTCACCGCAGGCACCTCAAGGAGGTTGGAATCCTCCGACCGTAGCGATCTCAAAGGGCAATATGGGGTGAGACGTTCCCTTAGATACGCTGGCCCCAGGCCATGTAAGGCCTTAAAGGTAAGTACCAACACTTTGAAGGTAATCCGGTGCTCAATCGGCAGCCAGTGCAGATCCTGCAAAATAGGTGTTATGTGGCAGCCTGCTGGGGAACCAGACAGGAGCCGGGCGGCAGTGTTCTGCACCAGCCTGAGCCTCCGGGTCACCGACAAAGGAAGGCCAACGTAAAAGTGCGTTACAGTAATCTAGCCTCGAGATGACCATGGCTTGGATCACCGTGGCCAGGTCGTTCCGGGAGAGATAGGGGGCCAGCCTCCTTGCCTGTCTAAGATGGAAGAACGCACTCTTGCTGACCGCAGAGACCTGAGCCTCCATGGTCAGCTGGGAGTCCAAGTGGACCCCCAGGCTCTTAACGGAAGATGATTGGCATAACGCCACACTGTCCAGGCTCAGAAGCTGGACATCCCCACCACCCGGACGGCCCAGCCACAAGATCTCCGTCTTCGCCGGATTCACCCTCAACCTACTGGCTCGCAGCCATCCACTGACGGCTTCGAGGCAGAGCTGGAAATTATCTGGGACAGATCCAGGCCTGCCCTCCATCCTCAGAATGAGCTGGGTGTCATCAGCGTACTGGTGGCACTCCAGCCCATAACTCCGCACCAGCTGTGCAAGCGGCTGCATGTAGATGTTGAATAATAGAGGGGAAAGGATGGCCCCCTGCGGGACCCCACAAACTAGTGGGGAACCCTCAGAGACCACCTCACCCCTCCTCACACGCTGAGACCGCTGGTGGAGGAAGGAGGACAGCCATGGCTATGCCTTGCAGGCGGAAGAAGCGCCGCCTGGGCGGAAGGCAGCAGCAGGGCATGCGCCCCATCCAGCTGGTGAAGCCCGAAGATCGACTGAATGAGGTCTGAAGATCGACCAGTCAATCGTGATTGACTAGTTGAGCAGCCCTGCTCTAAGCTGTAACCCCTACTCTGGTCTTGATCTGTTTTTATTATGTTTTCAAGTATGTTGTGTTTTGTTGTGAACCACCCTGAGCCTTTTCGGGAAGGGTGGTATATAAGTCGAAATAATAAATAAATAAATAAATAAGAAGTAGTTCCGTAACACAAAATAATTTAAATAGTATGGTTCATTCTATACTTTATATAGACATAATTAAATGAATTTTCCCATCTCCTTCAAATCCCTCCCATGCCTTAGGCTTTGCCTACCAGTTGTGGGTGGGCCAACTTGGTTGCTTTCACTATATCAGCTTTTGCTGCAAGTAATGACTGTGAATAAACTGTCAAAATTTGCGTGATATAGTGCTTGCAGTTCTGGAGGGACTCGTTTAATTTTTGCTTCTCATACATTTAGCAGCGGGATTTAGTTAACCAGTTAAAATTCATGAGTAAACCAGGTTTTTTTAACCTGAAAATTGGGGAGGGGGGTTGAACCCCTAACACACACACCCCCTTTGGCTATGGCCCTGCTTGGTCTCCCCATACCACCAAGAACTTGCCACAATGTATTATGATCCACACAGTCAAAGGCTTTAGAACAGTGTTTCTCAATCTGGGGGTCGGGACCCCCAGGGGGGTCGTGAGAGGGTTTCAGAGGGGTCACCAAAGACCATCAGAAAACGTATTTCCTATGGTCTTAGGAAGTCCTTTGGCAGAGAATGTTGAAGATCTCTCCGCTTGTCCTTCTCTTTCTTTTTGGAAACAGACTGAATTCCCCCACTTAAAGCTCTCCTCTGTTGTGATTGGCAGGCTTCCCAGCCAATGGGAAGGGCTGTTTCTGAGACTCCAAGCAGGGAGGGGAAAGCAGGCGTGCTTGGCGCATGGCAGCATGATGCGCATGTGTGGGTGAAGGAGAGTGTGTGGGATGGAGGCTCACACCAGCGAGTCCCTTCAAGGCATGAAGGTTCTGTGTAGCAAGTTCGACCCAATTCTATCATTGGTGGGGTGCAAGGGGCTCTTTGATTGTAAGTGAACTAAAATCCCAGCAACTACAACTCCCAAATGTCAAGATCTATTTTCCCCAAACTCCACCAGTGTTTGTTTTTGGGTATATTGAGGATTCATGTCAAGTGTGGTCCAGATCCATCATTGTTGAGTCTATAATGCTCTCTGGATGTAGGTGAACTACAACTCCCAAACTCAAGGTCAATGCCCACCAAACCCTTCCAGTATTTGCTGTTGGTCATGGGAGTTTTGTGTGCCAAGTTTGGTTCAATTCAATTGTTGGTGAGTTCAGAATGCTCTTTGATTGTAGGTGAACTATAAATCCCAGCAACTACAACTTCCAAATGAAAAAAATCACACACACACACCCCCCAAATACAGTTATGAAGTAGCAATGAAAATAATGTTATGGTTAGGGGTCACCACAACATGAGGAACTGTATTAAGGGGTCGCAGCATTAGGAAGGTTGAGAAACACTGCTTTAGAATCTATCTATCTATCTATCTATCTATCTATCTATCTATCTATCTATCTATCTAATAAAAGTCAGTGTTTGCAGTAAGAGGTGCGGAGGTGTGGAGGTGCGGAGGAATATGTGGCAGCTTTCTGATTGGCTCCCACTGTGGGATTATTTGCATAAAGGACTCTGATTGGCCAGCCTCAGAACTCCAACATTCTAAGGCACCAGACAGAGGGGATTGGTTGCCACTAAGGGAGTATTTGCATAAAGGATTCTGATTGGCCAGCTTCTAGATTCCAACATTCTAAGGTGACGCAGAGGGAAAAGGAAAGGCGTCAGGCAGGCAGTCACTGCGGCCCACAGCAATGACGGATCAGGACCAAAGTTGGAACACAGAGGCCCAATGGCCCACTTCACAACCTGGTGTGGTTTAGGGCAGGATGGGCCATGAATGATGGGATTTCCAGTACCTTCGCCTGAATCACTTCCCTAACAATGACCCACTCTCCAGCCTACTGCAGTTTAGCAGAGGGTGGACCATGGATGATGGGACTTGAAGTACCTCTACTCATTCCCCATGACCGCAGCAGTGCCCAACAAAGACCGATAAAGACCATACTTGGTACACAGAGCCCCCATGGTCCACTCTACATTCTGCTGCAGTATGGAGAAGGGTGGACCATGGACGATGGAACTTGAAGTACCTCCACTCACTTCTCGAGTGTGCTGCGACCCTCATCCAATGACTGCTCAAGACCAAACTTGGCACTCGTAACCCCCATTACCCCCTTAACATCCTGGAGAGGTTTAGGGAAGGAAGACCACTGATTATGGGATTTGTAGTACTTTCAAATGTTTTTGTTCCAACAGACCACTGTTGCTTCCCAACAAGGAACAATAAAGACCTAACTTGCCACACAGAGCCCCTATGTCCCACTCTACATTCTACTGCAGTTTGGAGGAGGGTGGACCATGGATGATGGGACTTGAAGTACCAAAGACCAACCTTGGCACAAAATGCCCTTCTCAAATAACCCAGGCACCAAGCTAGTAGTCAATAAAGCAGAAATATGTGTTCTTTTTTGGAAACTCCCTGCCTTCCTCCATTATGCAGCGGATGTTGACAATTTGGTCTCTCATTCCTCTGCCTTTTCTAAACCCAGCTTGTACGTCTGGCAACTCTCACTCCATGTTTTGTTGGAGTCTACCTTGCGGGACCTTGAGCAATACTTTACTGGCATGAGAAATAAGTGCCACTGTATGAAAGTTTGAGCATTCTTTAGCATCTCCTCTCTCTTTTTGGTATGGGGATAGAAGTTGATTTGTTCCAATCTGTTGGCCATTCTAGTGTTTTCCATATTTGCTGACATATGGCCTACATTACCTTGACAGCATCAACTTTCAAGGTTTTAAACAGTTCAGCTGGGATCCCACCATCTCCTCTCTCTCGGCATTACTTCGCGAACGAAGATTCTTAGGAAGGACTCACCCCACGCTTTTTACAAGCGCCTTGATGACCGAAAAAGCCAATCTGAGATAGGCAAGTTCGGTTGCAGAAAGCACAGCAGAAAGTCTCCTTGGGTGATGTCGTTTCAAAGTTGCGGTTCTTTCTGCATTGTCGTTTCTCTTCGAGGCCCTTTGACATGTCTGCTCGAAAGAGGCCGCAGCATTGTGGGTAGTGCATCTCCATGCCTCCCGAAGTGAGGCCAGGGTGGACCATTGTTGGTGGTCAGTCTGGCCGAGCCTGGGATGTTATTTCAGAGAGTCCTTATATTTCTTTTTGGGGGCGCCTCTCTTGCACTGACCCATGGCGAGTTCACCATAGAGTAGTATCTTTGGGAGGCGGTGGTCCTCCATTTTAGAGACGTGCCCTGCCCAGCACAGCTGTGTTCTCAATAGCATGGCCTCAATGCTGGTGA
The DNA here is from genome assembly GCA_030556195.1 of Anolis apletophallus. Taxonomy (NCBI): domain Eukaryota; kingdom Metazoa; phylum Chordata; class Lepidosauria; order Squamata; family Anolidae; genus Anolis; species Anolis apletophallus. Next base: position 46,429,894 of record JARBWK010000013.1, read on the forward strand.
CCCCTGCTTGCTCAAGGACAGCAACATTCATCACATAGTCAGTCCAGTGTATATTTAGGATTGTGCAAAGACAGCGCTGATGAAAGCGTTCGAGCAGTCACAGGTGTTGGCGATAGGTGACCCATGTTTCAGACCCATAGAGGAGAATAGACAGTACAATAGTTCTGTACACACTGATTTTGGTGCTTTGCCTCAGGTGCTTGTTGCTCCAGACTCTTTTGTGAAGCCTTCTGAATGCATTCTATGCCTTTGCTAATCTGTGATCTATCTCTTTGTCAATTTTGGTGTCTGAAGAGATGCTTCCCAGGTAGGTGAACTGCTGAATGGACTTAAGCACAGATTTGCCTATGTTGACGTGGGGATGATGGTGTTCTTCCTGTGGTGTGGGCTGGTAGAGGACTTCCATTTTCTTCAGGCTGACTTCCAGCCCAAACAGCTCTGCAGCTGTTGCAAAGCAGGATGTTAGGCGCTGCAGAGCTGCTTCTAAATGGGCGACAAGGGCAGCAACATCAGCAAATAGCAGCTCACGGACTACATAGTTTAGAGTCTTAGTGCGCCTGAAGAGATGATGCTTCCCAGGTAGGTGAACTGCTGTACGGACTTAAGCACAGATTTGCCTATGCTGACGTGGGGATGATGGTGTTCTTCCTGTGGTGCGGGCTGGTAGAGGACTTCCGTTTTCTTCAGGCTGACTTCCAGCCCAAACAGCTCTTACAGTAAAAGGCAATTAGGACTTTTTGAATAAGGTGCTAACATATGTGTGAACAAAAAGCATAAAGAATCGTTACACAGAGCATAAGGTAAAATATAGTTAGAATCCGTGCATCATGATTTCCATGAGTTGGTTGAAAAACACATTTAGAGACTTCTGAAAGACATTTTTGATCAATTCACATTGAACTCCAAAGAGCATGACCTCTTCTTTGAGTGCGAACTATAGCCCTCATTCACTCTCTAAACACTACTGACGAATTATGCCAAGAGCAAGCATGAATTGGATGTATTTATGCTTAACGTAGCTGGCAACTTTTCATGGCAGTTCTGGGCTGCATTGCATATTGATGCTATCACTCTCGTTGTGTAACCGTCTGGCCTGCCCTGGGATGGCAACATCTGAATTTGGTTTCGCGAAGGCAGAGAGATAAGGAGACATTAATAGAAACAGTCAGATTACATTATTGTGGATTAGCATTTGGTTTTCTGAGTGGTTCTGACACCTAAAACCAAGAGCCAGATGGCTTAATTCTTACCCCATTATGAGTTTTAAAAAATGGAACAGTTGAGTTAATTTGTGTGGAAATCACTCCAACATTGCTAGGCTTGCATTCAGGACAGATTCGGCCACCATTGGTTGATATGATCTCAGTATTTATCAGAACAGACAAATCTCCTTCCTTCCCAGTTTCTGCTCAGCTGTTTTTACAAAAGAGTGTCTATGGCAGGGGTGCTCAGAACGGTGATCGCGATCGCCAGGGTGATCTTCGGGCCTTATCCTGGTGATCTTGAGGCCCCTGACCAGGTTTTTTGCTGTTGGTCCTCTTCACGCGCCCCTGCACGCTGCAAAGAAGTCCTCCGTCATTGCTCCTCCCTGCTTGCGCGCCGCCTCCAAAAGCTCCAGAGTCCAAGAGGCAGAATGGGCCCTCTCTTTTCGATTCCTCCTCCTCCCTCCGTCCTTCTCCAGCCACTCAGAGTCATAGGAGACCAAAGGGGGCGGGCCTGGATGACGCGATGCATGGCTGGCCCCGCGCACATGCGCAGAAGCGCCCATTCTGCCTCTCGGACTTCTCGTGAGCTCTTGGAGGCGGCACGCATGTTGGCGGCGTGGAAATAGGAGCAACGACGGAGGAGGAGGAGAAGGATGCTTTGGGGTCATTTCCTTACCGTATCTCAAAGGTCGGTCTTTTTACTTTGGGGTGGGTGCTTGAGTGTTCTGTGGCATGTCTCTTTGTTTATTTTTAATGTTTAAAATGGCCTGTTAGCTCCAGAGCGTCTCTGCTTGCTTTGTTCCTTGAGAAATATATGTTGGGAATATGGCAGTGTGGGAGAAATGGGGTGGTTGGATGTATTTTTGCATGCCCCTTTGTTTACCTTGCAGAGTATTAAATGACCTTGCAGTTCAACAGCCTCTCTTCTTACTTTCTGGCTGATAATATGTGTGGTAATATGGCAGTGTGGGAGAAATGGGGTGGTTGGATGTATTTTTGCATGCCCCTTTGTTTACCTTGCTGAGTATTAAATGACCTTGCAGTTCAAAAGCCTCTCTTCTTACTTTCTGGCTGATAATATGTGTGGTAATATGGCAGTGTGGGAGAAATGGGGTGGTTGGATGTATTTTTATGCTCTTTTTTATATTGTTGTTATTAAATTGAAATGTTGATGTTTTATAACTTCATTTTATGTAAACTGCCCCGAGCCTGCTGGAAGGAGCGGTACATAAAAATGAATAATAAATATAAATAAATAAATAAATAAATAAATAAATAAGAAAATAGTTATACGTTTTACATTTCTGGGTAGGTGATCTTTGGGACTTGGTTTTTTAATCAGTAGCTCCCATGCTGAAAAAGTGTGAGCACCCCTGGTCTATGGGGACATTTGATGCAAAAGGATGGTTGTTCCAACCTTGCTGATGCCAAACAAGGTTCTCAGACAGCTACGCAGTACTCTGGATTTTCTCATGCATGGACATTTCACTTAAACCATGCAGCTCTCACTCACAACCTAGAGTGGCAAAACTTGGTTTTCTTGACCCCCATTACAGATTGATTCAGTATTGCCTGTGGGCTTCAGTTCTCCCACAGAGGAGAAGCATGAGCGGTGGACGGGCTTCAGTAGGCCGGGCTCCTCCTCTGTGCGGTATTAATTAAGAGAACCAGAAAATTATTAATTAAGAGAACCAGAAAATTAGAAACATTGGAGATAAATTTCAGGTAAAAATGCACCGGGAATGTGGCGCAGCTGGCTGGGAGTCAGTTGCATAAGATCTCTACTGACCAGAAGGTCATGAGTTCGAGGTCTGCCCGGGTCGTGGTGAGCGCTCGACCATTTGTGTAATTCTCCTATATGGGTCTGAAACATGGGTCACCTATCACCAACACCTACGACTCCTTGAACGCTTTCATCAGCGCTGTCTTCACACAATCCTAAATATACACTGGACCGACTATGTGACTAATGTTGCTGTCCTTGCGCAAGCAGGGATCATCAGCATTGAGGCCATGCTATTGAGAACACAGCTGTGCTGGGCAGGGCACCTCTCTAGGATGGAGGACCACCGCCTCCCAAAGATACTACTCTATGGTGAACTCGCCATGGGTCAGCGCAAGAGAGGCGCCCCCAAAAAGAGATATAAGGACTCCCTGAAATAACATCTCAGGCTCGGCCAGATTGATCACCAAAAATGGTCCACCCTGGCCTCACATCAGGAGGCATGGAGACGCACTATCCACAATGCTGCGGCCTCTTTCGAGAAGACACGCCGAACGGGTCTCGAAGAGAAACGACAATGCAGAAAGAACCGCAACTTGGAAACAACATCACCCAAGGAGACTATCTGCTGTGCTTTCTGCAACCGGACTTGCCTATCTCAGATTGGCCTTTTTAGTCATCTACGCACTTGTAAAAAGCGTGGGATGAGTCCTTCCTAAGAATCTTTGTTCGAGAAGTAATGCCGAGAGAGAGAGATGTGCTTGGTATCTGAATGTTTGTTGGCTGATTGTTTGTGGATATAGTTAAATTACGAGTGGCCGAACAAAGCATTTTAAGCATGCTTAAGTGAAATGTTTTGACATTTAAAAGCATGTTGATCCATTCAGTCTTAAAACATGTGCTTCAAGTTTTGACAGTTGCAAAATATTTTGCTCCAGAAATGATGAAAAATTCAATTGTATAACAAAACAATGACAAGTCATGTCAGTTTTGTCCAAAGTCTGGCAGTACTTTTTTGCCCAGGAGGATGTTCCCAATGGCATTTCTAGTATTTCACCAGCTGCACAGAGAACCCAATATAGCTGCTGCTAGTATTTTTAACAGGCATAGAAGAGCAGTTGTAGACCTCCAGGTATCTATCCTCCTCGACCTGTGACGAACTGTATGGGGTGTTGGGTTTCATCCCTGGACTGCACAAGTCTCTTGTGTCATCAAGTTTCCAGACCTCAATGAGTCGCTTGACTAGAGATAGGATTAGGCTGAGGGATGCCTCCTCCCCGCCCCCCAAATTCCTATGCATGTTTCTTTACTCTTCCTTTTTGCCACTCTCCCCGGATGACGGAGCAATGGAGTTCTGTGAGGGAGATTCCTTTTTAAATATATTTTTTCTGCCCTGGGGTTGACCATACAGTCCTCACCATTTTCCAGTGACCTGCTGGGAGCAGCTGCTGGGAGTGCCGAAGCTGGGGGAGGGGGAGGAGCCAGGCCGCACCATGCCCCACCCCCTCCCCCCGGCTTCAGTTCTCCCACAGAGGAGAAGCATGAGCGGTGGACGGGCTTCAGTAGGCGGGGCTCCTCCTCTGCACGGCTTCAGGGGTGAGAGTCGTGGCGGGAGTCATGGCGGATTGGAGGCTGGCTGGGGAAACGGCCGAAGGAGGCAGCGCCCCCTTCTTCTTTTTCTTCGCCGCCACTCGGCCCTTCCTCCTCCTCCCCCAAGCAGCAGGAGTTCGGCAGGAGGAGGGGGGAAGGAAGGGGGCAGAGAGCTTTTCTCGCGGCACACCTGATGATCACTCACGGCACACTAGTGTGCCACGGACACTGGTTGAGAAACACTGGTCTAGAGCAAGAGTCCATCCAAGCTGAACGTAGCTTCAGGTCTGACTAGAAAGGCTTGAACACAATCTAATAAAGGAACTAACTCCTGGGTGCCCAGCGCACCCCCTTTCTCCAATCTCTTCGGGAGGATCGAATGCTGGCCCTCCTGTCGAATTCCGGCTCGTTAGCATCCCCAGATGTTTCACTATCAACCTGGGAAACTCGGTCCTCCCTAACCTCGGTATGCTCACCTGGCAAGGGAGTGTAGAAGTTCTCGTGGGACTCAAGGTCGCTGGGCCTTTCACTGTCGAATTCAGAACTAAATTCCATGGAGTCATCATTATCCTCATCTGCAGTCACATACCCATGCAACCATCCATCATCCCAGGCTAAGTCTTCCTCTGCAGACCCGTATCCATCAGGCCACCCATCATCCCCGATCTGACCCGGATCAGCTGGGACCCCCGGCGCCGGTCTATGGCCACTAGGCTGGAACATCACACTGGGACCCAGAATATAGAGAAGGCTTTCTTGGGCTGGTCGTGGTGACCCCTGGGGGAAAGGCAGTCCCTGAGATATAATGGACCCTGACCGTGAAGGACCTTGAAGGTCAAGACCAGTATCTTATAAGAAACCCGATGTCCGATTGGTAGCCAGTGTAGACGTTGTAGGGTCGGTGTTATATGGTATCTCATGGGTGTTCTCATGAGTAAATGCCCTTGGGCCTCAATGATCAATTAACCCTTAATGAGCTCCTGATGTAATCCCTCATTGATACCATTGCGCATTTAAACGGACTCGCCCCCCTGTCTCTCTGTCCGGGCGTTCGACCATACCGGTGGCTGTGCCCACCTCCTCCAAGATGAACATAATTGTAATATGATATTGGTATGTACCTCTTGCAACCATTGTACTCTTGGGTTGTTCTCTATGGGTTTCGTGAACTCTAAAATGTATATTACTAGACTGCTAAACGATATTTTTACTGCCTTTGTTTTAGAACCCTTGGACCAGTGGAATTGTCACTTTGCACTGTATTTTGTTTACTTTGGGGTCCGGAAGAAGCCTAATTAGGCGAAACGGCAAGGCCTGTAGTTGACCGTTGACCCACTTCCTTTCCGCCTGTCCCGTACCATTTGTTTGCATACTACAAGTGATTTACACATTGATATACGAGTACCTGGGACTTTTTTGGTTGGAAAGTGTGTAACCTGTGATTTACAACAGCATACATTCCACTTACTCCATGATTTGAACTTTGATATATGTGGATTGAACATTAAACCTTGAATATCTTCTAAGAAACCCTTCTCTGCCTACTCTTTCGACGTGTTCTCATGAGTAGTCTAGCAGCGGCAATTTGAACAACCCGAATCTTTCGGGTCACCGACAGAGGGAGGCCAACATATAAGGCATTACAATAATCTATCCTTGAGGTAACCATAGCATGGATCACCATTGCTAGGGCCTCTGCAGAGAGGTAGGGTGCCAACTGCCTCGCTTGGCAAAGGTGGAAGTTCGCTTCTGGTACCCTACTATATTTATGGTGGAATCACCCCAACTGAGGGTTATTTTGAGCCCAGCAGCTCAGGTTCCCCAAAATGACAACTTATTTTTAGCAGAGCACAATGCATCTATTAAAAAATTCTGCCACATCGAGTGCTTCTATACAGATAATCTTGATCCCTAGGTAGCATCAGAGTGGAATAAAGAGCATTTTATGTGGCAATTTTACATGACCTTTAGGGAATTAGTAGGAACTGTCATGTTTGTAAATGTTCTATGCTATTGAAATTTATGTTGTTGTGCTCTGATGAAGGAAGCTTGGGAGCGCACCTGGGACAGAATGATAAAACCAGTTCTCATTAATGAAAAATAATTTATTGACTGTCAGGATCAACTGAAGCAGATGTTTACAGCGAGAGCCAAGGCTGAGTTTGTTAAAACTGGACAAATGTCTGAAATGATGGTAATATGTGTTGCTTTGTTTTATGTTGCGTGGGCCAGTGCTATATTGTGACTTGGATCAAAATATTTCTGGCAGAGGATATATTCCCAAAGATTTGTGTTCATAACGCAATGCTTTCTTTAATAGCTTCATCTTCCTCAGAGGAATAGAAACAATTTTGCTTCTACAACCTTTTCAACAAATTCATATTGTGCGGTGTGGTGAGGTGGTTGTTTATATGTTAATCACATGTTTGTTTATGTATTTAGAAGGGACATTCTTTAGAAGCTGCAGAGAGTGAGCCGTAGAATGTTCGCAGCAGCAGGCTTTAGGCAGCGGCTGTTGCCATGACAACAGAGGCCACTCTGGCTTTAGAATGTTCAGTTTGAATCTGACAGTTGGAGAAAGTCAGTTGGCCAGCTGCTGTCAGAAGAGTTAGTTGGAAATTAGCAGTAGCTGAAGCTGCAAGCTGTCTGTAGGAACTGCAGTGTGCAGTTCAGTTCTGTGTGTATGGGTTTAGGGAAATCCAAGTGTGTGGGTTTAGGGAAACCCAGGTTAAGAACAAGTGTAGTCCTAGGGTTGAGAGTAACCCAGTATTAAGTAGTTACTTGTGATAGTAACTGTGTAAGGGGAAGTTGAAACCCCAGTGTTACATTGGTTAAAGTTCCAAGTTTGTACCTCTTCGGAGTATCGGTGAAACCACCTAAGCTTTGAGCCCATTTGTGTAAAAATAAACTGTTAAACACTTTTAACAAAAACATCTGTGGAAGTCGTTTATTCACAAAGACCCTCACATCTTGTGGTCAAGCATTGACAAATGGTGGCAGCAAAAGTTAATTAATAATAAACAGAGAGTAAAGCATTGGTAATTGGTGGCTGTCCATGCCACACAGTTTAAAAGTCACGAAGTAGTCAGCGTGGTTCCAGACTTCTTCTCAATTGTTGGCAGCGGTGGGATAGCCTGCCCTGCCACAGTACTATATGGTTCACTCAGTTTGGTGTGCGAATAAACGAAGATCAACGCTTAGCTTTAGGCGGCGGTTACGATCCGGGTCGTTACATGTGGTTTGTTGAAATTTCATCTGTGCACATGATACTGCTCAAGCTTTTTATGTTGTCCAGTTATCTTAAACCAGTGTGCAATGTCATTCCTGACACATGTCTGACTATGAAGTAGTGCACTAAAGGTGGGGGGCGCTTACAGTACAAACTACTAACAATACAGGAGATGCATTCAGTAAATGTCTGTTAACTTTAAATGTTTTATTTATTTATTTATTATTCACACTTGTTAGTGTGGCTCGGGGCGACTTACAACAGTGGAAGCACAGTTTAAAAACACAGTATTACACAATAAAAATGCAATAAAAACACAATAATACATCCCATCGAATTCCGGGTCTCCTTCAAGGTGTTAGTTCTAACTTTCAAGGCCTTATATGGTTTGGGGCCAGTGTACTTGAGGGAGCGTCTTACCCATACAAACCCAGAAGATCACTGCACTCAGAGGGGCTTAATCTACTAGAGGTCCCTAGTATTAAGATCTGTAGGCTGTCGAGCACCCGGCAGAGAGCATTTACAGTGGCCGCTCCGACCCTCTGGAATTCTCTGCCGGAGGAGATACGAGCACTACGGGGTTTGTTGGCCTTCCGCAAGTCTGTGAAGACTTGGCTATATAGGCAGGCATTTGGTCCCAACTGATGCCTCCTTAGTTGCCAGCTGCCAACATACCGTCCTGCCATGTATTGCCTCTGCGTATTATTGCTTGCCGGGATCATTTGTGGGGAGGGGGGCTTTTGGGTATACGTCTTTTATCTGTTTATTGATGTTTTATTGATTTTATGCTGTAAACCGCTCTGGGCTCCAGAGAGAGCGGTCTACCAAATCGAATTTATAAATAAATAAAAATAAAAACACAGCAAAAGCACAATAAAATACACAGCAAAGCACAATTCATCAGGGTTGCATCCAGCACGAGGATGGGTAGTCAAGAAACGGCAGTCTTAAACCCCGAAGGCCTGCTGAAACAGGAGGGTTTTGCATGCCTTCCGGAACGTCATTAGATCTTTAAGAACACGAACATCGGAAGGCAGTGCGTTCCATAGTATAGGGGCGATTACCGAGAAGGCCCTTCGTCTTGTGGCCGTAAGGTGGTATGTTTTGAAGTTGGGAACCTCCAAAAGTTGGCACAACTCAGAATGTAATGACCTAGTGCAGGGCTGTCCAACTTCTACTGGCCCAAGGGCCGGAATTCCGGTCACTGATCACCTGGGGGGCCGCAGTGTGAAAATAAATAAAAATAAAAGAATAGAAGAAAGGAAGAGAGGAAGGAAGGAAGATGGATAGAGGGAAGAAATGAGGGAGGAATAAATGCAAGAATAAAATAAAATAAAATAAAATAAAATAAAATAAAATAACATAACATAACATAACATAAAATAAAAATAAAATAAAACAAATAAAATAAAATAAAATAAAAGCAAGAATAAAAGGAAGGAAGGAAGGAAGGAAGGAAGGAAGGAAGGAAGGAAGGAAGGAAGGAAGGAAGGAAGGAGCCCACCCCAGCAAAACAGCCCTCTGCTTCAGCCTACCTTAGTTCGGTATCCTTCCCAAACGACCGCTGCCCAAACGGAGCTCCACACAGCCTTGCTCCGGTCTGGCTTCTCTCTTCCAACAAGGATCCCGGAGCCGGAGCACGAGAGAGGCGAAGACACAGAGGCAGGAGCCGAAGACACAGCAGAAGAGTACTTCCTGTACTCTAATAGTCTCAAAGGAAATGGCACCGCGGAGGGGAAGCTGGGACTTGTAGTCCTTTGGCTCCGTTGATTTCTTGCAAGAGCTGATTTCTTGCAAGAGGGTAGGAGGAGCGGATCCAAGGGGCTGGAGGGCCATGTGCGGCCCCCGGACCACCTGTTGGGCAGGCCTGGCCTAGTGGGACAGTATGGGATGAGGCGGTCCCTAAGGTACACTGGCCCCAGACCGTTCAAGGCCTTAAAGGTCAGTACCAACACTTTGAAGGTGATCCGGCCTTCCACTGGTAACCAATGCAGCTCGCGCAAAATGGGTGTTATGTAGCTGGCCATGGGGGCGCCAGCCAGCAGTCGGGCTGCTACATCCAGTTTCAATTTCCGGATCACCAGCAAAGGAAGGCCAACATAGAGAGCATTACAGTAGTCCAGTCTTGAGATGATCGTGGCTTGGACCACTGTGGCTAGGTTGTGGTGGGAAAGGTAGGGAGCCAACTTCCTTGCCTGCCGTAGATGGAAGAAAGCAACTCTACTGACGACGGAGATGTGCGCCTCCATCGTCAGTTGAGAGTCCAGTGTGACTCTCAACTGTTCAAATATTATATTCATGGATACTTTCAAAGCATATATAATACTATCCAGGAACAATATAAACAAGCAGACATGAGTAAATACACTTTCTCACACAGAATATTTCAAGTATGTTATGCAACCATGTTCCTCATATACATTCAATTTCTAATAAGGACTTAAGCATAACCACGTATACAATAGTCTCTCGGTAATGGGTATAGTATCAGAGTCTTTGCTCGAGATATTGCTGGCGGTTTTACTGCTTGAAGTCCTGTGTGGACATTGTCCGCTAAAGACGGGTTTTACTCAGTCCTTAATTAAAAAGGCAGGCTCTTGTTAGCCCTTTCCTTTCAGTGCATTATCTTCCTGGATAAGCAATGCGTCAGAAGCAAAGATTTTGCAGCACTCACGGTTCAAAGATATTTATCCGTTCGGTCTGTGTTGATAGAAAGTGGCAAGAGGCCGCTTCCTGGATGCCGGGAGGCTCCGCCTACGGCTTGCGTGATTCCAGCGCCTCTGTTCCGTTTCATGCTCAGGCGGCGCTTCTACGGGGCACGTTTTCACACAGACATTCCACCGATCCAGAGGAACAGGATTTCAGTGATGTTCCAGTAAAACAAGTATTGGATTTTCAACACAGTAAAGAAATGTTTATTTGATCGGTGGAATGTCTGTGAAAACGAGCCCTGTAGAAGTGCCATCTGAGCATGAAACGGCCCCACAGAGGCATCGGAACCACGCAAGCTGTAGGCAGAGCCTCCCGGCATCCAGGAAGCGGCCTCTATCAACACAGACCCAACAGATAAATATCTTCAAACCATGAGTGCTACAAAATTTTTGCTTCTGACGCATTGCTTATCCAGGAAGATAATGCACTGAAAGGAAAGGTCTAACAAGAAGCCCTCCTGTCGGTCCCACCACCTTCGCAGGCGCGTCTGCTGGGGTTGAGGGACAGGGCCTTTTCTTTGGTGGCCCCCGGCTGTGGAATTCCCTCCCAAATGAAGGCGGAACAGGGTATAGGGTTACAGCCTGTGCTTGACGGGATTACACTCCCCCTGAAGGCGCAGGTTCGCAGTCTGGGAGGCCCTGCTCTTGGTCCCAACACCTTCGCAGGCGCGTCTGGTGGGGACGAGGGACAGGGCCTTTTCTTTGTTGGCCTCCCGGCTGTGGAATTCCCTCCCAAATGAAATTAGATCCGCCCCTCCCTCCTGACCTTTAGGAAGCGGGTGAAAAGTGGCTGTGCAATGAGGCCTTCGCAGAACGAAGGAGGAGATCGCGAATCGACTAAAGTCGCTAACCACTTGATACGGACCAAATATATGGATTAAGTTGGACTTGATTTTACTTTGACGAAAGGCTTTTTGAATGTATTTATTGTATTGTATTTGATAATTTTATTGCAAATTTATGATGTTTTTAGAGTTTAAATGTTAGCATTGAATACTTGCTGTTTGCCGATCTGAGTCCCTCTTCGGAGGTGAGAAGGCCGGGGTATAAAAGTTTTTAATTAATTAATTAATTAATTTGGGTCTTTTGCCCATGATATCTTATTATGTATGGATACACAAACATAGAAATTCCAAAATCCAAAACACTTCTAGCATTTTGGATAAGGAATCGTCAGAAGGGGTGGTTGATCCATGAAAAATTTGATTCTAAACTCGGGGGGGGGGGATTCATTTTTGGTTTGTTATAGAAAATAATACAAAATTTTTAAAAATAAATTTCGTGATTGAAACGTATTAATAACGAATTTTTGTTTTTATTCATTATGGCAGCTGGGAGGCTAGAATAGAGGCTTGGTCTCCCTTCTTCCCTCCTTGCCCCTCCCAGCTGACAGGCATCGCGCGATGCCTGTCAGCTGGGAGGGGCAAGGAGGGAAGAAGGTGGTGCTCCCCCCCCACCTCCCCTGGATGGGAAAAACGCGAGTTATTCCCATCCAGGAAGAAGGAGGGCAGACGAACCTGCCCCCCTCCTCCCCTGGATGAAGATACCCTGCGTTTTTCCCATCCAGGGAAGGAGGAGGGGAGGCTCACCCCCACCTCCTTCCTTGGATGGCAATAACGTGCATTATTGCTATCCAGGGGGAGAACCCTCCCCCTTGGGGTGGGCGCATTAATGTGCGTTGCCCAGGGAGGGGGAGGAAAGGGAGGAGTGCAAACCATCCCCCATCCCTCCCCCCCCTTGGGGCTGATTGGCTAATGCAGTGTTTTTACAACCTTTTTTGAGCCGCGGAACATTTTTTACATTTACACAAACCTGGGGCACACCACTAACCAAAATGACACAAAATGACACTCTAACACAGTAATACATATAGTTAATATGTTTTTAAATGTATTTATACACTCAGTGTGAAACCTGAGCCTGTTTTGATGAACACAACATAGATATCCTGGCAGGAATGGCAGGAAGACACAAACTTCCCACACAGAACTCCCATAACCAGGGGGAAAAACTATAAGAGTTTGGTGGGCATTGACCTTGAGTTTTGGAGTTGTAGTTCACCTACACCCAGAGAGCACTGTGGACTCAAACAATGTTATGTTATGTTGTTGTTTGCTTTCTATCCAGAATCACAATGGTGGAAGGAGGCTCACCACTTTAAGGTCCCTAAAACAGGCATGGGAAAACTTCGGCCCTCTGGGTGCTTTGGACTTCAACTCCCACCATTCCTAACAGCCTGGGGCCCTTTTCTGCTTAAATGGCTGAGGGGGGAAAGGGAAAGGGCCTGAGGCTGCTAGAAATGGTGGGAGTTGGAGTCCAAAACACCTGGAAGGTCCAAGTTTGCCCATGCCAGCTTTCGACAAAGACCTCTTCCTCCCCCTTCCCCTTCGCGCCCTTTCCCCCACCTCCTGCCGAACACTTACTTTTTCTTCTACACTGCCGCTTCTGCTGCCATTTTGATCCGAGGGGGCAGCGTGAGCGTGTTCAGGAGGGGGAAGGGAGGAAGACGTGACCTGTGTGGGCGCTAGTGCCCAGACTCGCCCCAGAGCAAAGCGAGGCAAAGCGAGCAGAGTGAGGCTGGGAAGTGGAGAAGAAAAAGTGTTCGGCAGGAGAGGGAAAAAAGGGTATTGGAGGTTCCAATTTCCCACGGCACACCTGATGATCGCTCACGGCACAATAGGGTGCCACGGTACATTGGTTGGGAAACACTGGGCTAAAGGGAAGCAGGTGGTTTCATGCTACCACCTGGTCTCCATTAGCCAATGAGAACATGCGTCTACTAAAGGCAAAGAAGACATACAAACTAATTACGTTAATTACGTGCCCAAGACAAAAATGGTGGCCCCCATATTTGCTATAGAAATTACACTTCCTGGTTGGGCCACGTGGGTCAAAAAAAACTTCGAAATTAATTTTAGATACGAAATTTAACCCATTTCAAAGTATTCAAAACCGGAGATATCCACCCCTAATAGCCAGCCTAACATGGTACTAATGTTAGTGTTGTTTTCCTAGCAATCAATCAACACACAGTCACCCCGTCTTTTCCTTTCTTAGATGTCACAAATACTCCCCCTGTTAAATATTCAAAGCCATGACAACCACAAAGCGTATTCCTTCCTCTGGGTGGCACATTTCCCCCCTTCAATCCCATAGGCTGTCAAGCTCTCTCCCTTGATCTCTGCCCTATGTTCTTCCAAATTAAATTTCAACTTTTTAACAAATCTTCCGGAGAGTGACAAGCCGGGGCCTGGGCTGTCTTTTAATACACAAAAGCATAAATAATGCCATCTATCAACTCTGTCACTCGGAGAGATAGATTACCGTACTCATTGTCTACATCCTGGAATGACATGGAAGTAAAAGTTCGAGGGAAATGTCTTTTCCCTCTCTTGTTTTCGGTTTGTGGTCTGCCCCATTCCCGGCTCCCCCCCCCCCCCTCTTCGTTTCTGTTTGATTCTGATTAATGGTGCTGTCAGGGCGGAATTCCACTTGCCCGCGTAATGAGTAAGGAATATATTCCCTGTCACAAACACACCAGATGTCAGGAGCAGAAGGGCCCAGGAATGCCAGAAACAATATATAGTTTCTTCCCAGTCCCTTGACAGGCCAATATGCTACATAAGGTCTAATTTATGTAGACAAAATGCAGGCAAGGGGCTACGGTGGTGGAAAACTATGCCAGAAAACCAGTACTGTGATGTAGAAGGAGAGAGGAGACGGGAGGCGGAATTCTGGCTGGAACACTAAACAGCACTGTTCACATCAAGCGCTCGTAATGAGAATGGACCAGGACCGCTTCGGTTCCATTAACCCAGGGTTGATATCATCAACGGAAGCTACATAAAACCAATGTGATTTTAGGCTACACCAATAGGAGCTTCTGGAATACTGTATCCAGATCTAAACACAATTCAGGAAATATATGGACAAGCTGGAATGTGTCCAGAGAATAGTCAACGATATGGGAACCATGCCCTAGGACAGGGCTGTCCAACTGCTGGCCCTGCAGGTGTTTTGGCCTTCAAATCCCAGAAATCCTAACAGCTGGTAAACAGGCTAGGATTTCTGGGAGTTGTAGGCCAAAACCATCTGGAATGTGCATGCTCTGGCATACGAATTACTAACGAATTTCGTTAGTACTTAAGTTACATTTTAGAAATTTTTGGAAAATTTTTTGTAAGTCTTTCTTTTACTAATCAAAACCCCCCCCCCCATTTGATTTTAGAATCGCCATTTTTGGATTCAAAACCATGCCTAGTATCCAGATCTAAACACAATTCAGGAAATATATGGACAAGCTGGAATGTGTCCAGAGAATAGTCAACGATATGGGAACCATGCCCTAGGACAGGGCTGTCCAACTGCCGGCCCTGCAGGTGTTTTGGCCTTCAAATCCCAGAAATCCTAACAGCTGGTAAACTGGCTAGGATTTCTGGGAGTTGAAGTCCAAAACACCTGCAGGGCCGGCAGTTGGACAGCCCTCCTAGAGACATTCTCAATTGACGTGGAGAACATTGCCCATCGCTACTGTTGAAGAAGAATTCGACCATTTGTTCCTTTTCCCTCTAGACCAGTGTTTTTCAACCTTTTTTGAGCCGCGGCACATTTTTTACATTTACCAAATCCTGGAGAACACCAACAACCAAAATGACACAAAATGACAGTCTAACACAGTGTTTTTCAACCTTTTTTGAGCCGCGGCACATTTTTTACATTTACCAAATCCTGGAGAACACCAACAACCAAAATGACACAAAATGACACTCTAACACAGTGTTTTTCAACCTTTTTTGAGCCGCGGCACATTATTTACATTTACCAAATCTGGGAACACCAACAACCAAAAGACACAAAATGACACTCGAACACAGTAATACATATAGTTAATATGTTTTTAAATGCATTTATACACTCAGTGTGAAACCTGGTCCTGTTTCGATGAACACAACATAGATATCCTGGCAGGAATGGCAGAAAGACACAAACTTCCCACACAGAACTCCCATAACCAAGAGAAAATACTATAAGAGTTTGGTGGGCATTGACCTTGAGTTTTGAAGTTGTAGTTCACCTATATCCAGAGAGCACTGTGGACTCAAACAATGTTGGATCAGGACCAAACTTGGCATGAATACTCAATATGCCCAAATACGAATGCAGATGGAGTTCAGGGGAAATAGACCTTGACATTTTGGAGTTACAGTTTCTGGAATTTATATTTAACACACAATCAAAGAGCATCCTGAACTCTTGCAACAATGGAATTGAACCCAACTTGGCATATTGAACTCTCATACCAACAGAAAGTACTGAAAGGGTTTGCTTGGGAATTGAGTTTGGAAGTTGTAGTTCATCTACACCCAGAGAGCACTGTGGACTCAAACAATGTTATGTTGTTGTTTGTTTTCTATCCAGAATCACAATGTTGGAAGGACTCCAACTCCCACCATTCCTAACAGCATGAGGCCCTTTTCTGCTTAAGTGGCTGAGGGGGGGGGGGAGGAAAAGAGCCTGAGGCTGCTAGGAATGGTGGGAGTTGGAGTCCAAAATACCTTGGAAGGTCCAAGTTTGCCCATGCCAGCTTTCGACAGAGACCTCTTCCTCCCCCTTTGCGCCCTTTCTTCCCCCTCCTGCCAAACACTTACTTTTTCTTCCACTTTGCCGCTTCTGCCGCCATTTTGACCCGAGGGGGCAGCGTGAGCATGTTCAGGAGGGGAAGGGGGAGGGAGGAAGACGTGACCCGTGCGGGCGCTACTGCGCAGACTCGCCCCAGAGCAAAGCAAGGAAAAGCGAGCAGAGCAAGACTGGGAAGAAGGGAGCCCGAGTGCAGAAGAAAAAGTGTTCGGCAGGAGGGGGAAGAAAAGGTATTGGAGGTTCCCATTTCCCACGGCATACCTGATGATCACTCACGGCACACTGGTTGGGAAACACTGTTGTAGAGGATCGCTAGGGCATCATTGCTATTCCTGGTCATACATGAAGACACCAGGGGCTGACCGTGGGATGTTGAGTATACAAAACACATAGTCTCCAGAGACACGAATGCGTTTACACATTAAACATTTTAGCCACCCAGACAAATTTCAACCAGCCAACTCTCGAAACATACTAACGGCAAGAGAGGCCCGCTAGTTACAAGCAATACAGTGTTTTCCATAAACATCCAGCTGCTGGCGGACTTGCATCAACAATGCCTTTTCTTCTAAATCATTAGCTTTCCTTCTCCTTGACACAGAATGTTCTCATTTAAAATTGGTTCATTCCTTCTCAGAAAGCCACTAATCAGGAACAGAGGCTACGAGGCTGAAATAAAGGAAATAAAATGATATATTACGGCAGCTTTCATTGTACGAGCCTGGGGCCTAGGCAGGTCGGCGTAGGAAGGGGGCTTTGTTTGGGTAACATTAGATTTGCTTGTATTCCATTGATCAAAGGAGCACACCACTAAGTACGTATATATATACACAGAGAGAAAGACACCATATACACCTCAATGTTATTTTACATAAATAGGGGTAGTCTGGACCTAATCACTATCTAAATCAAGGATTTCTATGCTCTGTGCCAATGGTTCTCATCTAGTGGTACAAATACCACACATACAGGCATAATTTAGGTGAAAACTAAATGTTTTCGTTATAGCCATTCGAAATATTGCCAGTACTCACAGGCCCGGATTACCCATAAGGCCAGACTAGGCCATGGCCTCGGGCAGCAGGTTTTGGGGGGCAGCGGATTCGGCCTTCCTTTTGGTCGCGGGAGGAGGAGGAGGCGGCGGACGGAAGCCCCACGAGCAGTGCCGCGCGCCTTCCGTCCACCTCCTCCCGCGACCAAAAGGAAAGCGCGAGGTGGACGGAAGCCGCGGTGCCGGTGCCGCGCAGCTTCCGTCCACCTCCTCGGGCCCTCCTTCCGGTCACGGGAGGAGGAGCGGCAAGCCGGACGGCACCGGCCGCCTCCTCCTCCTCCCGCGAATGGAAGGAGGGCGCGAGGAGGCAACGGAAGGCGCACGTCCGGGGCTGCTGCCGCACATGTGCAGCAGTGCCCTGGGGGTGTGGCTTCCCGCACCCGGGGGGCATGGCTTCCCGCGCCCTGGGGGGCGGCGCGGGGCGTCTTGGCCTCGGGCGGCCGAAGATGCTAATCCGGGCCTGAGTACTCATAATAGAAATGTATTGTCTCTTCTTTGTGCTTGTACAGTCAATCCTACACATTTGCTGGGGTTAAGGGCACAGTGAATATGGAAAAAATGA
Organism: Anolis apletophallus; assembly: GCA_030556195.1. NCBI lineage: Eukaryota > Metazoa > Chordata > Lepidosauria > Squamata > Anolidae > Anolis > Anolis apletophallus. The sequence goes on from JARBWK010000013.1 coordinate 46,447,602, forward strand.
AAATTAAATACCCCTGTTTTTAACCCGAGAGAACACCTTTCGAGGAAACTCTAGGTCAGGGCTGCTCATTAGGTCGATCGCGATCGACCAGTCGATCGTGGTGCTGGAACTGGTTGATCGCGTAGCCTGGAGGAGGGACCAACCGAGCAGCGTAGCCTGGAGGAGGGAGGAAGCAGCGAGGAGTAGGAGGGCAGAGCGCAGAGGGAGGAGAAGGTGAGAGAAGGAGCGCCAGCCAGCCACGCCCCTCTCGTTCCCGCCAAAAGAGTAGGGAAACTGGTGCGCGTTGGCGGGAACGAGAGTGGCGTGGCTGGCTGGTGCTCCTTCTCTCGCGGCGCCCCCTCCTTCTCTCTGCCCTTCTACTTCTCCGCTCGCAGAGGGAGGAGGGGTGAAGAGAAGGAGCTTAAGCAAACAATGGGTTAACTGTTTAGGATACTAACAAAACAACTGACAGACAGATTATCGTGTCATAAATTTATGTATATAGCATGTAATAGTAGCAATATGTAGCAATCAGGACAATCAGTTATATCAGTGTTTCCCAACCTTTTTTGAGCCGCGGCACACTTTTAACATTAAAAAAATCCGGGGGCACACCACCAGCAAAATGACACAAAATGACACTAACACAGTAAGAACGGCTGGGGTTGGTGGCCTGCTGGGAGCAGCTGCTGGGAGTGCTGGCGCGGGAGGGGCGAGCCAGGCTGCGCCATGCCGCCCCTTCCCCCGGCTTCACCTCTCCGAACATCTGCTCCAGCCTTGAGGGGGCAGTGCCAAGCCAGCGGTGCCAGAGCCAGCACAATGCTGGCTTCGCACTGTCCCCTCAAGGCTGGAGCAGCTGCTGGGAGTGCCGAAGCCAGGTCATGCCCCACCCCCTCCCCCTGGCTTCAGCTCTCCTACAGGCCGCGCCATGCCCCGCCCCCTCCCCCCAGCTTCAGCTCTCCTACAGAGGAGGAGCATGAGCGGTGGATGGGCTTCAGTGGGCGGGGCTCCTCCTCCACGCGGCTTCAGCGAGCGAGGGGGAAGAGTCATGGTGGGAGTCGTGGCGGATTGGAGGCTGGCTGGGGAAACGGCCGAAGGAGGCGGGGCCCCGGTCCCTTCTTCTTCTTATTCGCCACTGCCTGGCCCTTCCTCCTCCCCCAAGCAGCAGGAGTTCAGCAGGAGAGGGGAGGAAGGGGGGCAGAGAGCTTTTCTCGCGGCATAGCAGGAGGTCCGTCACGGCACACTAGTGTGCCACGGCACACTGGTTGAGAAAGACTGAGTTATATACACTGTGACAATTAATTTAGCTCATAGTATATCAAAACAAACATATATTCAAATTGTCCATACATTCATATGAGAAGGAACCGTGATGGTCAAATAATAAGCTCAACGGTTCAAAGTGTAGAATGAATGGTCGAAGATGCAAATAAATTCATTCCTTAATAGGAGAAAATGTTCAAGAGTTACTTGGGGTGAATATCTGAATTAACGCTGCTTAGTGGCCGAATTGGCGCCACTAGAGGAAAAGCCGCTAATTGAGGCTGGATAAGGGCGAACACAGGTACCGACGGCAAAAGCGCTATACCGGTGCCAGGCTTTCCGGGCCGTTTCGAAAATTCATCATCAGGGCTCTTGTAAGTGTCAATTGATGTCCCCACGATGCAATTAATTAATTCCATCCTTTCCCCTGAGGATGAACAAAAACGCACCGTTCTCCTATACTATTGACGACTATTGAGATTGATTAAGAGGGAGGGGGGAGTGCGCGAGGAGGAAGTGAAGGGAGGAGGAGGGCGAAGGCATGCTCTTGCTCCTGGCCGCCTCCCCTTCTTCCCCCTCCCTTCCCTTCCGCTCCACTTGCCTGCCTGCCTGCCTGCCTGCTTCTTCACGTTTGTAGCCGCCCCAATGGGAGTTCGCCTCCCTCTCTTCAGGACGAAGCCTTGAGGGAGCCAAGGGCCGGACAGCATTGGCTGCCGGGCCGGATGCGCCCCGCGGGCCGTAGGTTGCCCATCCCTGATCTAGGGAGTCAAAACAGTTGTTAGTGGAGGAGAGTTCGAGGGAAGAAACCAGATTGTATTGGGAAATTCCCCATGGTTTGGTAGGTAATACAGGAGAGTCCTGAAGGGGCCGCGTGGGTGTAATGAAGAATTCAAGCGGAAACGCCCAATGGCGCTCCAGGCAGAGGACACTGGTCCCAGTAGTTCAATGCAAGCGGAAATGCCCAATGGCGCTCCGCGCTGAGGACGCTGGTCACTGTAGTTTAGTACACCATGTGGGCTGAGTGGTAAGAAGCCTGGAGTCAGGGCTGTGTAGCGTTGAACACAGTCCCCAAACGGAGAACCCAGGGGGAACGTTCCGTGAGGGGACAAGTGCCTAACGGCTGGAGCTCTCTCTGAAGCCGGCAGCGGGCCGTTTCGTCTCTCTCGGAGACTTCCTCAGAGGCAGCGGTTAAGGGTCGTGTCGTCCTCAAAAGTGTACAATTTCATACAAACATTCGCAGTCAGTGTTCGCAGTCACTGCAAACCCCATCATCCATTGGCCATACTCCCCCAAACATATTGTTTTTGTGATTAATCACTATGCTTTAATTATGTTCAATGTGTAACAATGAAAATACATCCTGCATATTAGATATTTGCATCAGAATTCGTAGAAGTAGCAAAATTATTTATGAAGTAGCATAAAGTAGCATATGTTGGGGGTCACCGCAACATGGGGAATCTTATTTACGGCTCACGGCATTAGAAAGGTTGAGAACCACTGCATTAATACATATATCTTTCTGTTTAATTGCTATTACATTTTTTAAAAAAATAATGTCTAGGGGGGCGGTGAGTAATTTTTTCTGGAAAGGTGGCGGTAAGCCTAAAAGGTTTGGGAACTACCTGACATTAGATGCTACTATGAGGCGTGTAATCTGGCGGCGATCAAGGATTGGGCATTCCCCCAAAACTCTCAAATTGCAACACTGGAGGGCCACAACCTGCGTGCAGGTTGGCATGCATATCTGATATATGACAGAAAAAAGATCGAAAAAAACTTTAGCCAACACTTTATACGGTCAGTGCTGATAAAAACTTGGGAGAAGTATAAGGTAGATTCTTTAGACAAATACCGCTATGGACATCACCGGTAGAAGCAGGGCACAAAAAAGAATTAGCAGACAGGAAAAACTGGCCAACCTACAGGCAATTACTGAAAAAATCCAACAAAGGTATCAGGGAATTAAAGACTCTGGAAGAAATTAAGCAGGAGTTTCCAGCGATGGCATGGTTTCAGTACCACCAGGTGCATGAAAGATTCAAAGCAGACAAAAAAATAGGCTTCATGGAAGATCATCTATGGGAGCCAATAGTAAAAAAACCCCAAAGAAGAACATCAGCATACTTTACAAAACACTACTGAGATGGAAGATGGAGGAGGAACAAGTAAAGGATTGCCAAATAAAATGGGCTCAGGATCTTGGCCACTCCATCTTATTTCAACGATGGGAGGAAACTTGGCAAAAGAAACTTAAATTTAGTCCAGCATCAGAAATAGCCGAAAACTGGTACAAGATGCAATACCGCTGGTACTTGTACCCCTCGAAAATTGCAAAATTTGATAACCAGGCTTCCAACAGGTGTTGGAAATGTAAAAAAGAAGTAGGAACTTTCATGCACCAATGGTGGTACTGCAAAAGAGTGAGGAAATTTTGGGAAAACATCCATAATGAAATGCAAAAGATATTAAAGACTAAATTAGAATTAGACCCGCAGGCATACCTGCTAGGCATGACGGGGGAGGGGCTAGATACTAATCAAGACAAACTGTTTTTTATATTAAGTACGTGCTCGCGGATAACACTTGCCAGACACTGGAGGTCAAACAAAACGCCGAAGGTGGAAGAATGGATACATAAAGTAATGGACATAATACAAATGGACTCCCTCTGGCAAAAGAATAAACAATGGAAAAGGAGGAACGAACTGGACGGACTTCGGGATATATTTACAAAAGGAAGGAAATAACATCAATATCGATCTAAATGAACTGTAACCTGAGCCTAGTGAAACAATATCTCGCTATATAAGAGAGACCAAACCTAGATACAATCTCTCGGACTAACCCTTGGGAAGTCGTATACACAACCCCCCTTCCCCACCCCACCGCCCCTTGCCAGGTAGAAACATGTCTAGATCTGTTTTATTACATGTCTGTTTATGTGAATACCTCCCTTCCCCCATTCTTCCCTGCAAAAAAACCAAATAAAAATCTATATATATATATATATATAAAAGGTTTGGGAACTACTGTACTAGGCTATTGTTTCTGAAAGTACAATCTTGCCGGCAGGAAAGTCTATGAATGGAATTCTTAATAATTTTGAGACTTGCAATCTTCAAATACCTCAGTGCTAACATTTATTAATGACACTGCAAATCCATGCACTGATTTGTGATGTTTTTGCAGGAAGTAGTGCTTTTGAATTCCTGTAAGCCCAGGGGTATGCACATGTATTTAAGAGAGTGTGTAAAGCAAGGCCAAACAAATGACTCATGCTAACCTGCGCATCGATGGCAGAACATATTGCAAAGATCAACCCCATTCCAGCTTGTGTTCAATTTGGAAATGCCAAGGATTGTTTCATAGTCTTCTGCGATGTTCATTATAAAAGTCCCCAGATGGCAGATGGCTATTAGCTCTCCATGACCTATATAAATGTCAAATGCAGAGCTATTGCCCCAGTGAAAATCTCAAAATAAATAACAACAGGAGGGATGCTGTGCTGCTGTCACTGGGGTTTAAGGCTTATGAACTTATGCTAATTTACCCCAAAGTCAGCTATGGAATGAATCTTGTCCTTTCAGTGCGGTTAACTTAGCGCCTGTTTGTCTCTCGGCATTACTTTGCGAACAAAGATTCTTAGGAAGGACTCATCCCACGCTTTTTACAAGCGCGTTGATGACTAAAAAGGCCAATCTGAGATAGGCAAGTTTGGTTGCAGAAAGCACAGCAGAAAGTCTCCTTGGATGATGTTGTTTCCAAGTTGTGATTCTTTCTCCGTTGTTGTTTCTCTTTGACACCTGTTCGGCGTGTCTTCTCGCATTGTGGATAGTGCGTCTCCATGCCTCCCGATGTGAGGCCAGGGGGGACTACCTATGGAGATCAATCTGGCCAAGCCTGAGATATTGTTTAAGGGAATCCTTATATCTCTTTTTTGGGGCGCCTCTCTTGCGCTGACCCATGGCGAGTTCACCATAGAGTAGTATCTTTGGGAGGTGGTGCTCCTCCATCCTAGAGACGTGCCCTGCCCAGTACAGCAGTGTTCTCAATAGCATGGCCTCAATGCTGGTGATCCCTGCTTGCTCAAGGACAGCAACATTTGCCACATAGACGGTCCAGTGTATATTTAGGATTGTGCGAAGACAGCGCTGATGAAAGCATTTGAGGAGTCATAGGTGTTGGTGATAGGTGACCCATGTTTCAGACCCATATAGGAGAATAGACAGTATGATAGCTCTGTACACACTGATTTTGGTGCTTTGCCTCAGGTGCTTGTTACTACAGACTCTTTTTTGAAGCCTTCCGAATGCACTCTATGCCTTTGCTAATCTGTGATCTATCTCTTGATCAATCTTGGCATCTGAAGAGATGATGCTTCCCAGGGAGGTGAACTGCTGAACGGACTTAAGCACAGATGTGCCTATGCTGACGTGGGGATGATGGTGTTCTTCCTGTGGTGCGGGCTGGTAGAGGACTTCCATTTTCTTCAGGCTGGCTTCCAGCTCAAACAGCTCTGCAGCTGTTGCAAAGCAGGATGTCAGGCGCTGCAGGGCTGCTTCTGAATGGGCGAAAAGGGCAGCATCGTTGGCAAAAAGCAGCTCACGGACTAGATAGTTTAGTGTCTTAGTGCGAGCCCTCAGGTGGCTTAAGTTGAATAAGCTGCCATCAGTACGATAGCGTATATAAATGCCGTCTTCTTCTTCGTGGTCTGCCGTCGCCCTTTGGAGCATCAGGCTGAAGAAGCGTGTAAATAGGGTTGGTGCAAGAACACAACCTTGTTTCACTCCATTAGTCATTAGAAAGGGCTCAGAGAGAGCATCGCCATATCTGACTTGACCGCGCTGGCCCTCATGTAACAGGATAATCATTTTGAAGAATTTGGGGGGACATCCTAGACGTTCTAGGATCTACCCAGGGGCGGTCCCAGATATAGGCCAAGTAGGCCACTGCGTAGGACGCCATCTTGTAGTGGGGCGAATTCCGCCCGCCAGGCACCGCTGCTCCCATGGGGCATTGCAGAGTGAGGAGGAGCCTTTGAAGGCCCCTCCTCACGCTTCCTGGTGCCCGCTGCTGGCCCCTCCCATGGGGCGTTGCACAGGGCAAGGGAGAGCGCTCCCCCGCCCTCTGCAACGCCCCGTGGGTGGGGCTGGCAGGGGGGACCAGGAAGCGCGAGGAGAGGCCTTCGAAGGCTTTCCAATTGCACAGGGCAAGGAATGGCGGCACACGGGAGGAATGGAAGGAGCACGCGCAAGGTACCGCTTAAAACTTGGGGGCGCTAAAACAATGTTTTTTTGGGGGAATAATGTTTGCTGGGGGCGCCAAAATAATGTTCGCCTACCATTGGAAATTACCTTAGACCGCCCCTGGATCTACCACAGACCTTTTCCGCTCACAGTGTCGAAGCACCTGTTTGACAATGAAGTAAAATCCCATGTGCTTTACCCTCCCCTTCCTCCTTGCTTCCTCCTCTTCCTCTTCCTCCTCTTATTTCTTCATTCTCCCTCCCTCCCCTGAATATACTTGCCAGCTTTTCCCAGGAGGAAACAGCCACATATCTGACATTGTAGGGTATGTGCTAGTTGGTATTGATTAGAACAGACCCAACAATACTGATGTCAGCTCTCACTGATGGAACAAGGCAGCCTTTGTTTGCCAGTATTATTCAGCACTCGCGTTAACAATGATTTCAAATAGTTTGTTGTTGCCATTATTGATCACTTGGACTGGGGGAAAAACCTGAGAAAGGTTTTGGATTGTTAAGGGCAGACTATAAGAATGATGTGTCTTGACAAAAATATACTGACATCATTGCTTTCTATTGCCTTCATTTATCTATATATATAAAGGAGGACCCGTCATCGAACGACTGCCAGAGGCAGAGAAACCTTTCAAGGCAGAGACACCAAACTTGGCAACAAAAATAGGCCTCAGGCAAGGAAGGTTTTAGCAAAGAAACTCCATCCCCCCCAAAACCTAGGAGGCCCCCAAAACAACGATTAAAAAAACCTACATTTCCCAGCGTCCTCCGCGTCTGCCAGCGAATCCCATTGGCCGACATCGGCCCACACAAAATGCCGGCGCCGCTTCCCAGCGCAGGCCACGCCCCCTGCCATCCACACAACCACTCCACCCCCTTCCCCCGGGCTGGCCCCGCCCCTGCCATCCCCACAACCAATCCACCCACTTCCCTGGCCTGGCCCCACCCCTGCCATCCCCAAAACCACTCCACCCCCCTCCCCCGGGCTGGCCCCGCCCCACCCCTGTGCCCGACAATTTCTTTAAAATAACTGCCGCCAAAACAAATCACCTCAGGACAGCCTCCCACACACCACAGCCAGTCGGGAGTTCATGATGGTAAACATGACCATCCCATTCTATGCATTTTTATTGTCACGGGGGAAAAAGGTAAGCCAGGTTGAAAATATGCTACCAATATTATGTCCTATTATTACAGCTATAGTAAAGCCGCTATCTATCTATCTATCTATCTATCTATCTATCTATCTATCTATTACATACAATAAAAGTCAGTGTTTGCGGACGGTGGTGCGGCTGAGCGACCGAGCGAAGGGAGGAATATGTGCAAGCGTTTCGATTGGCTGCCACTGTGGGATTATTTGCATAACGGACTCTGATTGGCCAGCCTCAGAACTCTAACATTCTACGGCCCCAGACAGAGGGGATTGATTGCCACTGAAATGGTATTTGCATAACGTACTCCGATAGGCCAACCACATTCCACCATTCCAAGGTGACTCAGAGGGAAAAGGAAATGCCTCAGGCAGTCACCAACTGCGGCCCACAGCAATGACGGATCACGACCAAACTTGGCAAACAGGGGAACAATGGCCCACTTCACAACCTGGTGTGGTTTAGGGCAGGATGGGCCACGAATGATGGGATTTGCAGTACCTTCACCTCATACACTTCCCAAACAACACTGTAGCCCCTAAAAATCACATACCACGCACAAACGGCCCCAGACAGAAGGGATTGGCTGCCACTGAAGCTGAAGGCCGGATATCCTGGCAAGGTCCTAGAGAATGCAGTACATAGGGTGTCCAAAGTACCACGGGCTGAATTGTTCAAAAAGAAAGTCTGCCCCAATGTCGAACGCCTCATTTGGCCATTAACGTTTACCCCCCATGCCAATCGCATCAGGTCCACTGTAACCAAATTCTGGCCACTAATTCAAAGCATACCCAGCCTTCAGCTTCCCCCATTAGTGGCTTACAAGCGAACCGCCAATTTAAAGAACTTGCTAATCAAATCAGATCATCGCATAAAGCCCCATGGAAAATGCCCCCACCATTCGTTGTATCACCAATCCTTGTCATCACTGCTCTATTTGTAAACATGTTAACTCACAAGAATTCATTTGGAGCCCATATAATAACCGCAAATATAAGATAAGGGTTAATTCCTCATGTGGAGTAAAGAACGTCATTTACTGCATTACCTGCAAGGATTGTGGCCATCTTTACGTTGGGGAAACGAGTAGAGAGCTCCGCGTGAGGATCATTGAACATAAATCGAGATTCAAGAATCACAATGATACCTCTATTTTGTATTCTCACTTCAATACCATGCGTCATCATTTTGAAGCTTTCTCAGTTACCGTTCTAGACCGGGTTTTGCCAAAACCGCATATAGATGTCAAAAAGCGGTTACTGCAGCTTGAAAGGGATTGGATAATCCGGTTAAAATGCGAGTCCCCCCATGGGCTTAATGACAAATTAACGTTAAATGAACTGTTAATTTAAACGAACTGTTACTTTCTTGGCGCCAGCTGTTTCTGATGATTGCTTATCCGTGTTTACACCACCTATATATGATTTACTTTCACTCCTGTACTTGTCCGCGATCTGACCACTGGCATGTAGCCATTTATATTCGAATTATCTGAAAAAACTGGTATGTACTGCTTTGCTTTCCGGAGGGGTTCACTATGGGGCCATGTACTTATTGTTATTTCATTGTATCATGGTTTCAAAATCCTCCAGCCGCGACCTTGTGTTGCATTCGAGTCCTGGGTCCGGAAGAAGCCGCCCAAGGCGAAACGATATGGCGCTTGGATACCCCTTATCGTCGACCCTGGAATCCCCTCTGCATGGATCTTCCCTTTACATCTCTCCGCCCCTCCCTTGGCACTCTTTGATTTGGACATTGGTCCCCCGTTGCGGGAAAGAGACTGGCCTGTGGGCTCATATTGCTTGTTGCAGAGACATTCCTTTTTGGGCTCTATAAGCGTGAGTACACGCTGGGGAAATGTTCCCCACTTATGTTCAGTAATACTTGTATTTACATTGTACCGTGACTTGCTAGTTGTATGTTTGCATGTTGCCATTTATTTTTCAATACAACAGCATTGTTCATTTCATGTGTAGTGCTCCTCATTACCCTAATTGTAACTAGTGAACTCCCTCTTACATTGTCTAGGTCCTCGGGACTCGCAGAACCTTCACTAAGTTCCTGAAACCACTGCAAACCACATAAACATCTAATAGTAACCAACCTTGGCATAAAATGCCTTCCTCAAATAACCCAGGCACCGTCGGGTCCTCAGCTAGTCCAACATGAACAGGCCTGCAGAATGTTGGATAAGCGGAAATGTTGAATAATAAGGAGGGGTTAAGGAAAGCCTATTGAACATCAAATTACGTTATGATTTTACAACTTAAGCACCAAAATATCATGTTTTACAACAAATCGACAGAAAAAAGCTGTTCAATACACAGAAACGTTATGTCTTGGTTCCTGTATTTTTGAATTTAGCACCAAAACATTGCAATGTATTGAAATAGCCGTGATTCCGGGCAAGAGGCAGGCGTTGTTGGATAATGCAGAATGCTGGATGAGCAAAGGTTGGAGAAGCGAGACTCTACTGTATATCTCACCATTTATTACAGTTATATTCCAGAATATTTCACCAAGGAGCTCACTGGCTCAAACATACTTAGTAAATGTAATGGCTGAATGAATTTTTAAATTAATGTTAATATTAATAATACTTTATATATAGTCTGCCATCATCTTCCATAGAAACACGGGGCAGCTTACAAAATAGCACACATGGATGCCAAACATAAAAAACATAATATTTATTTTATTTATTTACTATATTTTTATACCGCCCCTCTCAGCCCGAAGGCGACTCAAGGTGGTGTACAATGGCAAACGAATGCCCACAGATAAATGCTTAACAATTAATAAAAACAGCCATATAAAATGACGCAGCCAACCTTGACACCCTTCTAGTCCGACTTCCGTGCGGGGCACAGGACGGAGACAGCGTTGGTGTCCATCACAGACCAGCTCCGCTGCCAGTTGGATCAAAGAGGATCAGTCAGGCCCGGATTACCCATAAGGCCAGACTCGGCCATGGCCTCGGGTGGCAGGTTTGGGGGGGCAGCGGATTCGGCCCCCAAAACATACTTTTTTAAAAACCCCTCACAGCGCTTTCCCCTGCCCTCTCCCAAGAGAGTCATCATACCTTGGGAGAGAGCGGGGGAGCGCTGCAAGGGGCGGGGAGGAGGGAATGGCGCCCTCACCATTGCCCGCCTGGGCTGCCCCCTTGCAAAGGAAGGAGGCGGCGAGGAGGAGGAAGGGAAGCTCTGCCCCGCCGGCGGGCATGCATGCATGCATGCGCACGCATGCCCGCCAGCGGGCTTCCCTTCCTCCTCCTCCTCCTGGCCGCCACCTTCCTTTGCAAGGGGGCGGCCCAGGCGGCGAGGAGGAGGGCGGGACTTCCCTTCCTCTTCCTCGTGCCTTCCTTTCGGTCGCGGGAGAAGGAGGAGGAGGTGGACGGAAGGCGCTTGGCACTGCTCGTGGGGCTTTCGTCCACCGCCTCCTCCACCTTCCGTGACCAAAAGGAGGGCGCGAGGAGGAGGGCGGGACTTCCCTTCCTCCTCCTCGCGCCTCGCGCCTCGCGCCTTCCTTTCGTGGGGCTTCCGTCCACCTCCTCCTCCCGCGACCGAAAGGAAGGCGCGAGGTGGACGGAAGCCGCGGGGCCGGTGCCGCACGGCTTCCGTCCACCTCCTCGGGCCCTCCTTCCGGTCGCAGGAGGAGGAGGCGACAGAAGCCGCATGGCACCAGCCGCCGCCTCCTCCTCCCGCGAACGGAAGGAGGGTGCGAGGAGGCAACGGAAGTCGCACGGCCGGGGCTGCTGCCGCACATGCGCAGCAGCACCCTGGGGGCGTGGTTTCCCGCGCCCTGGGGGGGGGCGGCCTCGGGTGGCCGAAGATTCTAATCCGGGCCTGGGATCAGTGCTGCTCATGTTATTGGACCTCACAGCAGCTTTTGATACAGTAGACCACGCTTTATTGGTCCACCGCTTAGCTGCCTCGGGGGTTAGGGGGACTGCCCTTAAGTGGGTATCTTCCTTTCTCCGAGACTGGAGTCAGTGGGTGGTGAGGGGAGAAGTTGTCTCTGAGAGGCTTCCACGAAATTGTGGGGTCCCTCAGGTCGCTATCCTCTCTCCTCTATTATTTAACATCTATATGTGTCCACTGGCCCGACTGATGCGTAGCTTTGGTCTGGAGTCCCATCAGTACACTGATGACACCCAGCTAGTGCTGAGGATGGAGGGCCAGCTGGACTCCATACCCGATTCTTTCCATCTGTGCCTTGAGGCAGTGACTGGATGGCTATGATCCATCCAGTTGAGGGTGATCCCATCAAAGATCCTATGGCTGGGTCACCCGGGTGGGGGAGAGTACTGGCTGCCTACCCTGGATGGCGAGGTACTATGCCCATCGTCTTCAGTTAAGAGTCTAGGGGTCCAATTAGACCCATTGCTGACAATGGGGGCTCAGGTCTCCACTGTTAGCAAAACCGCATTCTTCCATCTGTAGCAAGCTAGGCGGCTGATGCCTTACCTATCTAGGAACGACCTTGCTACGGTGATCCAGGCGATGGTCATCTCGAGATTAGACTACTATAACGCCCTCTACATTGGCCTTCCTTTGAGAATGATCCGGATACTCAAGCTATTGCAGAATGCTGCTGCACAACTGCTTGCTGGAGCTCCAGCGAGACGTCACATTACACCAATCCTGCAGCAGTTGGACTGGCTGGCAATAGAGTACCAGGTTATTTTCAACGTGCTGGAACTAACCTTTAAGGCCTTGTATGGTCTAGGGCAGGGGTGCTCAGGACGGTGATCGCGATCAACCGGGTGATCTTTGGGCCTCATCCGGGTGATCTTTAGGCCCTGACCAATTTACCCGTTTACCTCCACCCTGCCTCTCGTTCGGAAGCTGCGGTGAGAGAGGCCGGAAGCCCCGCGCTCCCTCCCCGCCGCAGCCCTTCTTTCTTTTTCGCCGGCTGTCAATCGCATCACCCCTCAGGAGGCTGAGCCCTCCGAGGCCGAGCTCGGGCTGCTTCGGCCTCTTCCTCCTCTGTCGCCGCCCTGCCCTTCCCATCCCACACCTCAAGAGCTCCACGTTCTGCCTCCATCCGCTTCCACTCAGCGCACATGTGGCATGCTGGAAGCGGTCTCCAAAGCCGCGCGAGCGGAGGAAGGTGGCGCTGGGAGTGTACGCGCGTGCACAGGAGCGCGTGCGCGCACCGGCAACACCTTTCTCCGGTTCTATTCCAATATTTTTTAAAGGGGGTGCAGAGGTCCCATCTACACTGCCATTTAATGTAGTTTAAAACTGCATTATATGGACAGTGTAACTCATATAACAACTGCTTTGAAATGCACTATATAAGCCCACGCTGACCATATAATACAGTTTCAAACTAAGATCAATTCCAGCAGTATTAATACAATTCTGACTGAATTATGAGGCCATTAAAGAACTCCAGGAACGCTGAGAATGCGGAAGGAACAACAAGGGACGCTGAAAGGCTGAGAGGTGAGGAGTGCGTCAGCTCCCCCTGGTGGCCAGAGTTTGCCTCTGTTTGTCTATATGTGTGTATGTGGAAACGGCAGGGATTGTCTGCTAAGTATGTGTACCTGTAATCCGCTCTGAGTCCTCTTCGGGGTGGGAAGAGCGGAATATAAATAAAATGTTGTATTATTATTATTATTATTATTATTATTATTATTAAGGCAGTTACAAATGCTGTATGTTACTTATTTGTAACTTCCAGGCAGGGCCGGTTCGTCCATTAGGCGGACTACGCAGACGCGTAGGGTGACATCACCCGGGAAGGGCGTCGCCACCTGGGAGAGACGCCAACATGCCGGCTCCGCCGCACCCCGCCGCCCACGCCGCACTGCCCCACCCCACCGTTGTGCCGGCCAGGCCTCCGCAGCCAGCTCCGCGGCCTCCGCCGCGCCATTGTGCCGGCCAGGCCTCTGCCGCCGGCGCGTGGCGGGCGCGCGCTGCGCTGCCGCGCGGGGCAGGGCCTTTGTTAGGCCAGCCGTGCCTCCACATGTGCAGAAGCTTCTACAGGTGCTACAGCGCCTGTAGGAGCTTTTGCGCATGCACAAAAAAGCTCTGCGCATGCGTACTGGCTCTAGAGCGCACCTCCCGCTTTGGAGCCAGTGCACGTGTGCGCAGTTTCGCACATGCGCACTGGGCTCCAAAGCGGGAAGCAGTGCGCGTGCGCACAGATTGGCTCATGCGCACTGGGCTCCCCTCGGGAGCAGGGGGGCGCAATTTTTTTTCGTGTACCCCCGGGAACAGGTAGGTCCGCCCCTGCTTCCAGGCAGGATTCTGGTCACAATTTCTTTAAAAGCAATTACATATGCTGTAGCAAAGGAAACACATATTGTATTTACTTCTAATAATGAGGCAACCGAGTAACCTGCACTTTTTGTATGCCGGAAATTATTTCATTACGGTCGTATCTTCACATTTAGGTCTGTGTGCCGTACAACTGCGGTACCAGTTAAGGAGTCACATTTTTCATCCATTTAAAGATTATGCTTAAATAAAATATCGAAAGCAAACAGGTTAAGAAAAAAATGCAACAGCTTAAAAGTAAAAATTAGATGCTGTTTTATTAGATTTATAATATCCCATGACCTATTATTACAGCTATATTCCACCATTTATTGCAGTTTTATTCCGTATTATTTCACCAAGAGGCTCATGAAAGTGTATATAGTTGCCACCTTGTCTTACTTATCTTTGCATCCATTTATGGACGAATGCTTGCATGGCCTTTCTGTCTGCCAAGCCTTTTTCTTTCTTTTTCTATCTTGCTGCTATTTGATGCTGCTACATCTAGGATGGAAATGTTATAAGGAAATATTGATTTCTTCAATTTGATTTGTATCCTATCTGTCTCCTAAATGAGACTCCAAGACCCCATTATACACACAGTATAACCTGGCTGGTAGACAGCTTGAAGTCAGGGTGTCTACAACAGTGTTTTTCAACCTTTTTTGAGCCACAGCACATTTTTTACATTTACAAAATCCTGGGGCACACCACCAACCAAAATGACACAAAATGACACTCTAACACAGTAATACATATAGTTAATATGTTTTAAAATGTATTTATACACTCAGTGTGAAACCTAGACCTGTTTCGATGAACACAACATAGGTATCCTGGCAGGAATGGCAGAAAGACACAAACTTCCCACACAGAACTCCCATAACCAAGAGAAAATGCTATAAGAATTAGGTGGGCATTGACCTTGAGTTTTGGAGTTATAGTTCACCTATATCCACAGAGCACTGTGGACTGAAACAATGTTGGATCAGGACCAAACTTGGCATGAATACTCAATATGCCCAAATGTGAACACAGATGGAGTTCAGGGGAAATAGACCTTGGCATTTGGGAGTTGTAGTTGCTGGGATTTATAGTTCCCCTACAATCAAAGAGCATTCTGAACCCCACCAATGATAGAACTAGGCCTAAGTTCCCACACAGAACCCCCAGGAGGCAAGAGGAGGTCTCTACTTGGGGAAAGGGAGGCGGGCCTTCCCAATGAATGGAGAGGGAGAGACCAAGTAGACAATGGGTGGGGAGGGGGTGTTTATTGAGGTAGGTTTCTTAGGGTTTTTATACTTCAACACACGAGACTCCAATGATAGAACTGGGCCTAAGTTCCCACACAGAACCCCCAGGAGGCGTTGGGTTCCCAAAGGGGGGGATTAAGTACACGTTCCCGGGAACAGTTCTTCAGTTGGTCGGCCACTTCTGATCTGAAGGAAGTGTAGCGACTGAGTTCCTGGAAGCCATAGTCTGGCTGCCTTGCCAAGTACCTTGCTAAGAACTTTGCCACGGACCTTGTATTTTCTCGGACTTTGCCTTGCTTTGTTTCCACGGATTACCTTGCTTTTTGATTCTTTGCTTTTTGCTTTTGAGCTTCACGTGTTTTCACTTTGGACTATTTGACAATTTCTTAATACTTTTTCACCTGTTTTTTATTATTCAATAAATAGTTAATTGATCAATGTCTCTCTGTGTGTGCTTAAGGGGCCGGGCCAGGACCCAGCATTGTGACATAATATCTCCCGGGAGGGAATTCCAAAGGCGGGGGGCCACAGAGGAGAAGGCTTTATCCCTAGTGCTCACAAACCGAGTTTGTGAGATTAGCAGGGGCTTAAAGAGGGCCTCCCCTGAGGAGCGAAGGGCTCGGGCTGGTTCATGGGAGGAGAGCCGTTCACAAAGGTAGGCAGGCCCCAAACCGTTTAGGGCTTTGTAGGTAATCACCTGCACCTTGAATTGGGCTCGGAAAGTAAACGGCAGCCAGTGGGGCTCTTTGAACGGGGGTGACCGCTCCCTGTAGCCTGCTTCAACTATTAATCTGGCGGCCGAGCATTGGACAAGTTGTAGTTTCCGGGCTGTCTTCAAGGGAAGCACTACATAGAGCGCATTGCAGTAATCCAATCTAGAGGTAACCAAGGCATGGACCACCATGGTCAAGTCAGACTTCACGAGGTATGGTCGCAGTTGGCGCACAAGTTTTAACTGTGCGAAGGGTCTCACATCAACCGCCAAAGAGCCATTTGCCAGAAGAGCCACGAAAAAAATTACTTCTGGGCTTGGATCATTGAAGGTTTGTAGACTCTGCAAGAGCTTGCACCCAGTTCCTGAGGTGCCTGTGTAGGCACTCCAGAGCAAACCGGATCTCTTTGATCCACATATTGAAGATTGTGAAAGGGCCCAGAGTGGCTTACAGTATAAGTTAAAATGTAATCTATTATATAAAGGAGGTCCCGTCGTTGACGACTGACAGAGACAGAGAAACCATCCAAGGCAGAAACACCAAATTTGTCAACAGAAATAGGCCTCAGGCAAGGTAGGTTTTAAGCAAAAAAACTTTCCCCCCAAAACCTAGAAGCCTCCCAAAACAACGATACAAAAAACTACATTTCCCAGCATCCTCTGCGGCCGCCAGCAAAACCCATTGGCCAACATCAGTTACCATAGTAACGGTGGCCAAAGCCAGCCAAGGCTAGATTAGAATGCTGAGTGAATTCAATTTAGTCAGTTGGAGTTTGAGGGTTAAACTGCCAAAGCCAAGATCTAGGAGGGAGACAAATAGGGCACCAGGGACACAGGCACCACTGACAAACACATACCCCCCAGAATAACACAAAAGTAATACCTACACACAACACAATATTCACATAACACAACCTTGTGTCTACTGCTCAACCCATTTGTATGCCATTCATTCCTTCCACACAGGCATAAGCTGACCCAAAAGACAAGCCATGCCTCCTAAAAAGAACAGCATCGGACGACACACTCGCAATGCTACATACATCACACAAAAAAGGGCAGAACAAACGCCAGAACAGAAGGACACTGCACTACACTAGCTTTTGCCATCACTATAAACAAGGCTCAAGGACAAACACTACAAATCTGTGGCATAGACCTTGACTCAGAATGCTTCTCCCACGGACAACTCGACCTAGCGTGCTCCAGAGTTGGGAAACCACAGAACCTCTACATCAACACAACAGACGGAAAAACAAAAAACATTGTATATCTACAAGCTCTGCAGAACGCCAGCAACACCACACACTGACAACTCCACAGGACTTCAACATCCCACCCACCAGAACAACCCACAACGACACAGCCATGACCCCACCAAGACCATAAGTAACATCATTTCCAACCATTACATACTCAGACTATCTAACATCTCCTAAATAGGGCACAGCAACGCGTGCCGGGTACAGCTAGTTCAATATAAATAAATAATATTTGTGGATAGCATAGGCTGAAAGAATACTCAGGTTCAAATCATTCCACTCCTGTGCACTGTTGGCATTGTTCAACTAGCTATTGAAATTGTACTTGAAAATTTATTTCCAGCAAGGCTTCTGTTGACAGTTGACAGATGGCCATAATTTTCTATTTTTTGTTAGTGCCCTCCTAAGACATGGGAGTTTCTGAACATGGGTTTTTGTCTCCCCAACACTCTTCCTTATCTTGGACATGCAGTCTCACAGCTGCATCAAAAAAACATTAATTCCATCTTTGTCAGCAGTGTTGTCAAATCCTGTCTGGGCGGACTTGGATTATTCCTTCACTATGACAGAACCCTATCAAGAAGTGCCTTCCAAACTGCCAGAGAAGCAGTTGCTTGCATATACAGTCACCACTCCACCTTTGAGAGTTTGATTCATAAGTTCTCTCTAGGAATCTTTAGATCCTCCAGTGCAACTCTATGATGAACCTCCACTGCAGATTGACCATAGAATCATGCTGGAGGACCTAGAGATTTCTAGAGAAAACACGTATCTGGGAATCTAGTTCCTCTACAGTGTTATTTTGCTAATATTGACCCTTGGACTGAACTGTCAGACCTTGATACTGAAGTGATGATGAAATCGACAGTGAAACAGAATAGGTGAACCCCGTGAGAGCACTAACAACACAAGTGAAATCACAGCAATTGTCTTTCTTCTGTGATTGATGGTGTATTATTTCATTTTATTTTTTTGCAATCCAGCAAAAATTTAGTTAATTTGAATTTGATGCAGAGACAAAGCAGGCTTTTCCCACTGCATCCTCTGGCATGCATATTACTTTATTTGCACAGCCTTAACTGTGGTGCTCTGGAGAACAGAGTCAGCCAAAGCCTCCATGTGCTGGATACTATAACATAAATTGCATACGTTGTGCAAAGTTGTTAAAAGGGAGCGAGCAGCTGATAATGTGCCTAGAGTTGCTGTTAATGTTAGTTGTCATCTGCATGAAGCAAGCTTTCCCCTTCCTATCCATTTTACCTTTCTGATAGACCTACAAATATAGAAAGATCATGTACTAATGAAGGCGAGCCCCCGAAAGAACCCATCCTAATTGGTTTGACCTGGCGCAGGGAGTTCCAACGTTCCTGCACATGGGGTCTGGCATCTCTAGCACAAAAGGCTGGGATTTGGCATCAAAAGACCTCCAGCCATTTCTACCTCTCTGTTTTCTTGCCTCACTTAACCTGAAGCCATGGAATCTTTGTGCACGGAGTTGCATGCGGACAGGCCAACAGGGGCAAGCCCTGAGCGGTTTGGGAGACATAGTGTTCCAAGGATTTTCATGTATCTGGACTCTCCTCAGGCTATTAGCGAAAAGGACTTTTCTCTTATAGTTTTCCCAAGGACACAGATAAACCTTCCCCAAAGCATATGAATTTGATGCTTTTCAAGATCATATGGACTTTCTTTCCACTTTTTGCATATGAAGTAATTATGAGATATTGGTGATATTCCCCTGAACCTCTCCTATGTAATTTTCCGACATGTTTTCCCCCTCTCCATGTGTAAAATAATATGAAGAAATGTTACGTAGCCCAGCTGTTGTTTTGAGATCAGGATGTGACCACATTCCTGACTGCACCCTTTATTAATTATTTATTTATTTATTATTTCACATTTGTCTGTCGCCCCCCCCCCCCCCAGCGCGGGGGGACTTACAACAGTTCGGAAAATACAATTGGCCGATAACCCATAATAACTCACAGTAATACCATTAAGATGGAATTACAATTAGAATTACAATTAATCCAATCATTGGAGCAATTTGCATGACAGAGGTCTCTTTCTGGCTTTGGAGAAGTTCTTCTTTCCCTTCTCCCCATTTTTGAAAGACTCATTTTGTTTCATAAACGCTGGACCCTCTGAGATTAGCCTTGTCCCGCATTTATAGAACCTATGGCATAACTATATTTCATGTTTCATAACCAGCCGCCACTGTTGGCATCGGAAACCAGCACATGGCTACAGTTATTTCATTTATTTACCATCCAGATGGCTGAAACTTCTCATGGATAGAATCTGCATATGGCCCTTTGCCAACAAGAAAGGGTTGTTAAGGACAACCTTAACTCAAAAGAATTCCCTTGACTCAAAAGGTCAGGGCCTTGGATTCATTAACATATGGACAAATCTACTCAAGAAAACTCCAGCTGCTTTGTTGTGAAAACATTCCTGCTCCTCGCTTCCCATTCTCCAAAACAAGAAGTGGCACTGATTCACTATTGGATCAAACTCCAGCTGCCCCAGCGATTCCATCCAATCAACACAAAGCTGGTCTGGGGACGGGAAGTGGGAAATTTGAATCTGTAACCTTATAAAAATGGTATATCTTTTGTATGTAACTTTATGACGGCTTTGTGACAAGGAATCTGCAGTGGTCATCCTTCTCAGCTGACAAGAATAAAAAACTTCAGTGGCATCTCCTTCTGGACTTCTTTGGTGAGATCATTTGGGAAAGGGATTTTTAATTTGCTTTTTAAACCTCACCTGAGGTTTTTTCTGAAATCCTCGCTTTAGGGGTACTTCTGGGCCTCTGCCCCCTATGGGCCAGGCTATCCTAAATTGTTCGGTAACACTAACAGAGTCCTAATAGGTACTGGTTGAACTTTTAGGCCAAATGTTGGAATATGTCTGGAGTGAACATGGTCTGTGTATTCCTGTTTTTGTTTATTTTGTTTATTTATGAAATGTGTTGAAGAAATCTGACAAAATCCAGTATTTGTGTCATCTTTCCAAGCTCTCTAGTATCCTTTTCTTTCCCTCCTCTTTTCCATGTGTTTTTTTAAAGGTTCCTTTCACCCATCCTGTGAGGATGCCAGTGTGGTTACTGGCTCTCTATAAGGGCCCTTCCACACAGCCCTATATCCCAGAATATCAGGGCAGAAAATCCCACATTATCTGAGTGTGGACTCAGATAACTCAGGTCAAAGCAGATATTGTGGGATTTTCTGCTTTGATATTCTGGGATATAGGGCTATGTCGAAGGGCCCTAAGATCCAGTGCACAGTATGGATTTTCTTAGCAGAGAATTTGTTATGTGCAAATGCATTCTGAGATGATATCAATCACCCCTGTCAATAGTATTCTGCATGCAATTTCAAGTGAGAACATAGTGAGTTTATGTTCACCCAAGGGGCAGGGCAGGCATCATGGAAATGTGACCTTTAGCAAATCTCAAAGAAACAGCTGTTGCAAAAGAGAAAGATCTGTTTTGAATTAGAGTACGCTATCTTTCATGTATAACTACCCATTAATTTTACTATTATCACAGCCCCAAATTCTGTTTCAACAGACCCACCCCTCTGAATATACCTTTGACTCCACCATCCCAGGGACACATACCTGACAACTATCCCCACTTGGCAAGGTAATCCTCTGCCCTCGGTTTTCGAGCATGCGAAGTGGCTCCGGAGCTCAAATTGAGCTCCAGAGCCACTGGGCATGCGTGAAAATCTCCGCGTATGATCAGAAACTGCTGCAGGCGCTGAAGCCGAAGGCTTAACAGGCTTCAGCGCTTGCAGGAGCTTCTGGGCATGCACGACGGTTTTCGCGCATGCGCAGTGGCTCCGGAGCTCAACTTTCCATGGGACTGTCTTTCGCTCCTAGTGTCGCGAATATTTTCATGAGTGAACTGGAATCCCAATTTTTATTTATGGACATTGATATAACTGTACCCATTAGGCAATACTATCGATATATAGACAATGTTTTCTTTATTTTAGGGCAAGGTGGGAACCTGGAAAATATCAAAACATATTTCAATTCTTGGAATGAACACATAGAATTTACTTTTCAAAGCAGTTATGTGAATGTTAATTTTCTGGACATCTGTGTGTTCAAAGATAACAATGAGATTCAGGTGAAAAATTATGTAAAACCCACTAGTCGAAACTCCCTTTTGCACTATAGTTCCTTTCATGACCATTCGTTGCGTAACAATTTACCCTATTCCCAGTTAATTCGATTAAAGCGGAATTCTTCCCGAGAACAGGACTTCCAGGCGTCAGCCCAGCTTTTAAGAAATCAATTACTTCTACGAGGGTATCCCTCACAGATAATTGATAAAGCATACCACTAAGCTAGAAAAGTACCCAGATCCGTCTTACTGCACCCGAGAGAACGAACTCCCCCTGATAGATTAGTTTGGCCTCTTACCCTAACTCTGCATGCCAAAAACATCCAAAGCATTGTTCGAAAATTTTGACCTCTGGTCAATGTGATTCCCGGTCTAGAAAAACCTCCTATGATTGCATATCGTAAAACCCAAAACATTAAACAAATCCTAGTCCATGCCGACACCCCTCAGTCGGTTCCCATTGACCCTTCCCGTTGCTATACCCACCCATGTGGCCGTTGCTCGATATGTAAACATATCAGCCAACAAACATCCATTGAATCCAGTGATCATACCCGCACCTTCCACTTTAAAACGTGGAGTACCTGCGGATCGAAACGCGTCATGTATTGTTTGATTTGTAATTGTTCTTTATATTATATAGGTGAAACTGGGCGTGAACTTAAAGTCCGCGTCCAGGAACACAAATCGCGTTTCAGAACAAGAAATGACTCCTCAATATTATACAACCATTTCAAGGAATTCCATCACTTTGGTGACATTAAAGTTGTAATACTGGAGAAAGTGGACCTTAAGCCACACAGTGATCTTAAAATGCACTTACTTAAGAGGGAAAATTTCTGGATAATCAATTTAAATTCAGAGTACCCGGGAGGGCTCAATGACCGTTTATCAATCAGTGAGCTGTTAATTTGATTACACCTGTGTTACCGAATAGAGTTATAGTGATGCGGTTTTCCATCTACCAGTGTTCGGTTACTACGTGTCGGTGGCTGCGCCCACACTAAAATGCTTAAGAATAACTATATTGGTATGTATTTTTATTTTGAACTTCTAGCCAAATTGTAGTTCTATGTACGGGCATTACATATTGATTGATGTTATGTATTTATTCGCTTCTTGTATATATTATATTAACAGAAATCCGGACCTGTGAAACTGAGTATTAGCATTGAGTCTGGGGTCCCGATGAAGCCAGGATTGGCGAAACGGCTTGGACCATGACTGTCGACCCTTCTGAGAACCACGCCAGACTTTTTCTTTGTAATTCAACCCATTGTGGACTATGATTTTTGATTTATAATTATCAAACCTATTTTCAACCTGGTGTTTCTCAAGACTTTTTCCAAAGTCTTGGAGCTGAAGCTAAAGATGGCGCACCCCCCCAAGATACATAGTTCGCGAATATGTAAGACCGCCCCTGACAGTTGGTAGATCTTTTTGTCTCCTTTTTTTTGCATATTATATTCGTGCTGCGATAGTCAAGTACGTAAACAGAATATCTTGATTTTGGTCCAATTTCACTTCCTCATCAGTTATTCCTAATAAAAAGTATTCTGGTTTCATACTAACTTTTATCTTTAATATTTTTTCACATTCTTCTCTTATTTTCTTCCAAAAGGTATTTACCCTGGGGCAGGTCCACCAGGTGTGGTAAAAAGTTCCCACCTCCTTTTCACATTTCCAACCATTGTTATTTACTGTTTTATACATGAGTCCTAGTTTTTGAGGTGTTAAATACCATCTGTAGAACATTTTATACCAATTTCCTCTGATGTCTATGGCATATGTATATTTGATGTTTTTTCTTCCAAATTTCTTCCCATTCTTTCAGTTGTATTGCTCTTCCAATATTTCTTGCCCACTTTATCATACATTCTTTTATCAATTCTTTTTCAGTTGCCTATTCCAATAGTATCTTATATATATAAAGGAAGAGCCGTCATGTGAAGACTACCTCAAACAGAGAAACCTTACAACGCAGAAACACAAAACTTGCCAACACAAATAGGCCTCAAGCAAGGTACGTTTGTAGCAAAGAAACTTCCCCCAAACCTAAAAGGCCCCCAAAACAACGAGTAAAAATAAAACTACATTTCCCAGCATCCTCTGCGGCAGCCAACGAAACCCATTGGCCAACATCAGTTACCATAGTAAAGGTGGGCAAAGCCACTTAGAATGCTGAGTGATTTCAGTTGAGGGTTAAACTGCCACGGCCAAGATCTAGGAGGGAGACAAATAGGGCACCAGGGACACAGGCACCACTGACAAACACATACCCCCAGAATAACACAAAAGTAATACCTACACACAACACAATACGCACATAACACAACCTTGCACCTACTGCTCAACCCATTTGTATGCCATTCATTCCTTCCACACAGGCATAAGCTGACCCAAAAGACAAGCCATGCCTCCTAAAAAGAACAGCATCAGACGACACACTCGCAACACTACATACATCACACAAAAAAGGGCAGAACAAATGCCAGAACAGAAAGACACTGCACTACACTAGCTTTTGCCATCACCATAAACAAGGCTCAAGGACAAACACTACAAATCTGTGGCACAGACCTTGACACAGAATGCTTCTCCCACGGACAACTCTACGTAGCGTGCTCCAGAGTTGGGAAACCACAGAACCTCTACATCAACACAGCAGACGGAAAGACAAAAAACATTGTATATCCACAAGCTCTGCAGAATGCCAGGAACACCACACACCGACAACTCCATAGGACTTCAACATCCCACCCACCAGAACAACCCACAATGACACAGCCATGACCCCACAAAGAACATAAGTAACATCAATTCCAACCCTTACATACTCAGACTTTCTCGCATCTCCTAAATAGGGCACAGCAACGCGTGCCGGGTACAGCTAGTGTTATATATGTTTGTAATATTCTTTTATTCTTTTTTATAATTTTATCATAAAAACCATCCTCGTCTGCAAAGCCTTTTTCCTTATCATTTTTAAAATAATCTTTTATTTGCATATGATGTAGCCAGGAGAATGATTTATATTGATTAGTGATTTCCTCTTTTGTCTTAAGGCTGAATTCGTCTTTATCTTTTTTTTAGTACATCTTTATAGGATGGCCATTCAGACCTTCCTAATAATCTTCTCTCCCCGCTTCGAGTGGGGATAACCACAATGGTGTTTTCATATATAATGTTTCTTTGTATTTCAAATTTTTGATGGATCAACCACCCCTAATACATACGTATGTCCATAAAAACATGCAATCACAATTACATTTTGGTATTTAAGGCATTCCATTCTCAAAGTACAGCTGAACTGGGAGCTGAATAATCTGCACAATTATTTATTATTTATTTACTTTATTTCTGCCCCGCCCTTCTCAACCCCCTCGGGGGGGACGGGACTCAACCGATGATAGGAAAAGCAGAAAGGTAGATTGGGGCAGTAGTACAAAACAGTAGTGATGAGACAAAACAAAATAATAAGGGTGGATATCTCCAATTTAAATACTTTGAAACCCGTTAATATTTTGTATTTGAAATTATTTTGACCCTATATCGACCCTCGGCGTCCAACCCAGAAGTGAAGTTTCAAAACCGAACCCGGGATCGCCATCTTTGTAAAGGGCGTGTTATTAGGTTGTTTTTTCCCCTCCTCAGTTCTCAACTCGCGAGAGGAGACTGGAGGGCAGCACTACCCTCCTTTCTCCTCTCGCCAGCTGAGACCTGAGGTGGGCGCTTTGGAAGCAGCCCGGCCGAGCTTTCCTCCATTTCCCCAGGCTCTCCCTCACAAGCGGAGGGAGAGCCTGGAGAACAGGAGGAAATTCCTCCGAATCTCGGAGTTCGTTCTCAGCAGGGAAGGGGTACGCGAGGGGATGCCCTCCGCACCTCCTTCCCTGCTAAGAACTAAAGCGCGTCAAGCCTTGACGTGGTTTAGTTCTTCGAAGTAAAGAGTCCTCTATATATATATATATATATATATATATATATATATATCCACTACTCACTGTGTAACAATCTAATAATAAAGCCAATTTTTGTAGTGTTAATCAAGTATATTTATTAGCTGTATAGCTGTTGGATAATTCTCCAATACACATCAAAAATTAGATGAAATAAGTATGTTGGATGCAGTCTCCTATAGCAGTGTTTCCCAACCTTTTTTTTGAGCCGCAGCACATTTTTGACATTGACAAAATCCTGGGGCACACCACCAACCAAAATGACACAAAATGAGACTCTAACACAGTAATACCTATAGTTAATATGTTTTTAAATGTATTTATACACTCAGTGTGAAACCTGGGCCTGTTTCGATGAACACAACATAGATATGACTTGCTCTAACATACTCTCATGTCTTCTCTCAGCCTTCTCTTCTTCAGGCTAAACATGCCCAGCTCTTCAAGCCGCTCCTCATCGGACTTGTTCTCCAGACCCTTGTGAAATTTCACCATGTTGGTGAATTGGGCAGTGAGCGAACCTGGGAGCATCGGGAGGTTGAAGCAGCCCTGAGCAGGAGCTGGAGCCGTGTTGAGTCGAGGCTCCTCAAGTCTTCCTCAAGGCGGGCCTGGCCCTGGCGTTCGGCAGAGCCCTTCCTTTGCCTTGGGGAGGATCTTTGGGGAGGGAAAGAGGGAGAAAGAGCTGCTAGGAGGGGGAAGAGTGGCAATTTCCCACGGCACACCTGATGGTCGCTCACGGCACACTAGTGTGCCCCGGCACACTGGTTGAGAAACACTGTCCTATAGTATGTTCATCAACAGAAAAATATATACTGGGTGAAGGCTTGACGTGCATTAGTTCTCAGCACAGCAGGGAAGGAGGTGTGGAGGACATCCCCACCTCCTTCCCTGCTGAGAACTAACAGGAAATAATCACGAAATTTTGTTAATGATTACGTTTCCATAACGAAATTTTACGGAAAATTTTCGGAACAATTTCTATATCGAACCACTGATGACAATTCCCCCCCGTGCAAGTTTAGAAACAAATTTTTGATGGATCAACCACCCCTAATACATACATATGTCCATAAAAACACGCAATCACAATTATATTTTAGTATTTAAGGCATACCATGCTCAAAGTACAGCTGAACTGGGAGCTGAATAATTTGCACAATTATTATTTATTTACTTTATTTCTGCCCCGCCCTTCTCAACCCCCTCGGGGGGGGGGGGGGGACTCAACCGATGATAGGAATAGCAGAAAGGTAGATTGGGGCAGTAGTACAAAAGTGTAGTGATGAGACAAAACAAAATAAATGATCCTTTTTCCTCTAATATTTGCCCTATGATACTGTCAAATCACTTTGTTTAATGATAGGGCTAGTCTTGGTTGCTAATAATTGTGTTGTTTTTTTGGTAGGAATCAGCTCTCTCGCCTCTTTCCTTTCCTTGCACACATAATTTAAAAGAAATCTGTTACAGAAGCAAAAAACTAAAATATTCCAGCTCTCATCTTCTTTATTCCCTGTGAAGTGTCTTCCTCTTATCCTGTCTTGCAAGTTTCCTATGATTGAAATTTGAAAGCCTGTAGTTGTTCATCTGAGAGTGATTAAAGAGCCTCATTTCTTGGAAGAGTCAGTACTCATCATCTGCCGTGATGAATGAGTGTCTAACGTCCCACGGTCCCATTATATTGTGATTAATTGTGCCAGTTTAAGTCAATAATTCATTTGTTAAAAATAGGTTTGCGAAGTATCATTTGTCTCTGGGGAGCAATCAGAATATTAAAAAAAATCATTTGCTACTTCTCATTAAATTAGTGTTGGGAGTTCTCCTGAAAGGTTCTGTTCATCAAACATTTATTGCATGCTTATTTGATAAGAAGTTGTATTTGTCTAAAATTATGTCTGCTAACAGGCGTAATGGCTTGCGTTTCCCCAACATTAATGCAAGGGCTTTAAGTCTAAATAGGTGTGTAACTGAGAGGGATAGGATGGCGGTTAGGATAAGAAAGATTTCTGCATGCTTGTTTTAGGGAATTGAAAGGAATAATGTCCTCGTTTTTCAAACAAACTGGGGACATCTTCCCTCCTCTTGGTGTGACGCTCCCTTAATGGCGGGTTGAGCATCTGTAGTGAGAAATATAGGGGCCCCAAAGTCTCATATTTATAAATGGCTGTAAACGCTGCATTCATATTCATTGAGCCATTAAAAGGTGCTCTCAGCTGCAAATGGTTCTAAGAGGAATGAATCGGGAATATCACCTAGTTTGTTACTAGTGATTGCAGCCATAGCCAGAAAAAGCCATGTTTTCATTTTCTTCCAACTTCTGTAGTATATGCTGATATCACTCAAGACAACAAAAAACAATACCCACGAGGGGTTCAATATGGTTTGGGGCCAGTGTACCTGAGGGAGCGACTTACCCCTTATGTGCCCGCGAGATCACTGCGCTCTGAGGAGCTTAAGCTCCTTGAGGTGCCTTCCTTTGGAACCTGCAGACTGGCCACTACACGGCGGAGGGCATTCTCTGTAGCTGCCCCAAGTCTCTGGAACGGCCTCCCGGAGGAGATCCGCGCCATCCGCGCTCTTCTGCCCTTCCGCAAGGCCTTGAAGACTTGGCTCTTTAGGAAGGCGTTCGGCCCTTAACTCAACCACACTGTGTGCCATGCCGCCTATGGCCCCCCCAGATTCTTATCTTGTCCCCCAGCCTTGCTGAGGGCTAGTGTTTTTAATATGTTTTAACTGCTTTGATGTTTAAATGTGTTTTAACTGTTTAATCTGTTTTATTACTCACGGTGTTTATGCTTCTTCTGTAAACCGCTCTGAGCTCCGGAGTGAGCGGTATACTAAATCGAAGTTAATAAATAAATAAATAATAAATATAATCAATCACAAAATCAATAGTATATCAAAAAGTATTGTATTGAATATCATATAGTATTAAAGTCACAGAAGGACTTGCATAATCAACCAGGGTGTATATCTCAAACCCAATGTAGTCCCACGCAGGGGTTAAATCTTAATATAACTCAGTGTCCCTCGCAGGGGTTAAGTCAACATCAACATATAGCATTGCTGTATTAGCATATCAAGAAATCATTCATAATAAAGAGTCCATAAATAATACTCATCCCTGATGGGGGGAAAAGGAAAGCAATCAGGACGCAGAGGAGTAAATTCGTCCCCTCTATTTATTTATTTATTTATTTATTGTTCCTTCTTATATTCCGCTCCTCCCAGCAGGCTCGGGGCGGATCACAGCATAAAACCCGGCTAACATGAGCATTCATGTTGCCGTACAATAAAAAACATAAAACATACAACATTGGTCCCGAGATTAACAATTGTGGCAAATCATGGCATTCCTGTGTAAAAGTGTTGGTCAGAGAATGAATGCGTTCGGCTAATTCACTCAGCCGAAGGCCAGTCTAAACAGGGCGGTCTTGCAGGCCCTGCGGAATGGGATGAGCTCCCGCGGCACGGACGTCATCTGGGAGAGAGTTCCAGAGTACCGGTGCCGCCACGGAAAAGGCCCTTTGCCTGGTCACGGACAAATGGCAGGTGCGGACAGATGGAATTAGGAGAAGATTAGACTCCCTGAACGTAGTGACCTCGGGGTACATATGGGGCAAGGCGGTCCCTCAAGTACGCAGGCCCTAGGCCGTGTAAGGCCTTAAAGGTTAACACCAACACCTTGAAGGCAATTCGGTACTCAACAGGCAGCCAGTGCAGTTGCCGCAGAATGGGCGTGATATGCTCCCTCACCGGCGTTCCCGTCAGCAAGCGAGCAGCGGCATTCTGCACTAGCTTGAGCTTCCGAACTGTCGCCAAGGGAAGGCCAACGTAGAGGGCGTTACAGTAGTCTAGTCTCGAGATGACCGTCGCTTGGATCACCGTGGCCAGGTCATCCCTGGAGAGGTAGGGTGCCAGTCGCCTAGCCTGTCGTAGGTGAAAGAACGACGCCCTGCTGGCCGCAGAGACCTGAGTCTCCATGGTGGATAGGTCAGGCCGACGGAGTCGCCATGCGTGTTGAAAGGCCCAGA
Source organism: Anolis apletophallus (assembly GCA_030556195.1). NCBI lineage: Eukaryota > Metazoa > Chordata > Lepidosauria > Squamata > Anolidae > Anolis > Anolis apletophallus. The sequence goes on from JARBWK010000013.1 coordinate 46,476,879, forward strand.
AGTTTGTTTCACCGGTAGTCCAGTTTTTTCAAGGCAAATCAATGAGCGTCCAGTATCTGCGAAACATTATCAAATTAAACCTCAGGTAAAATACCCCAAATAATATTAGCATTATCTCAAGCAGAGTTAGAGGGATACATACCATTAGAATATATCATATAACATATAACCCAGGTGTAGTAGCCGATCACGGGTGACCCAAAGGTAAACAGTAAGAGTATATGAAGGGGTATTTATGGATGAAGGGGTTAAGCCAATGCACTGAGGGGGATCCCTTCATCCATAAATACCCCTTCATGTACTCTTACTGTTTACCTTTGGGTCACCCGTGATCGGCTACTACGCCTGGGTTATATGTTATATGATATATTCTATATGTTGATGTTGACTTAACCCCTGCGAGGGACACTGAGTTATATTAAGATTTAACCCCTGCGTGGGACTACATTGGGATTGAGATATACACCCTGGTTGATTATGCAAGTCCTTCTGTGACTTTAATACTATATGATATTCAATACAATACTTTTTGATATACTATTGATTTTGTGATTGATTATATTGAACCCCTCGTGGGTATTGTTTTTTGTTGGCTTCATAGCCCCCAAGCTCTGTTAGTTACTGATATCACTCAAGAAACAGGGGTTGCTAATAAATAGCAATAGACAAAGGCAATATCAAAATTCTCTTATTATAACAATAAATTAGAAACCCGATTGTGAAAACCAGATTGTGAGGGAAATTACCTGTAGTTCGGTCAGTAATGCAGGAGAGTCCTGACGGGGACGCGTGGGTATGATGAAGAGTCCAAGCGGAAACGCCCAATGGCGCTCCGGGCAGCAGAGATGCTCCGTCCTCTATGCCGACTGTGAACGTTTGTATGAAATTGTACACTCTTGAGGACGACACGACCCTTATACGCTGCCTCTGAGGAAGTCTCGGAGAGAGACGAAACGGCCCGCTGCCGTCTTTGGAGAGAGCTCCAGTCGTTAGGCACTCGTCCCGTCACGGAACGTTCCCTTCCGGTTCCCCATTTGGGGACTGTGTTCAATGCTACACGGTCTTAGCCTACTATTGGGCCCACATGGTGTACTAAACCAGAGTTTCCCAACCCTTTTTGAGCCGCGGCACACTTTTTACATTTGCAAAATCCTGGGGCACACCACCAACCAAAATGACACAAAACGACGCTCTAACACAGTAATACATATAGTTAATATGTTTTTAAAATGTATTTATACACTCAGTGTGAAACCTGAACCTGTTTTGATGAACTCAACATAGATATCCTGGCAGGAATGGCAGAAAGACACAAACTTCCCACACAGAACTCCCATAACCAAGAGAAAATGCTATAAGAGTTTGGTGGGCATTGACCTTGAGTTTTGGAGTTGTAGTTCACCTATATCCAGAGAGCACTGTGGACTCAAACAATGTTGGATCAGGACCAAACTTGGCATGAATACTCAATATGCCCAAATATGAACGCAGATGGAGTTCAAGGGAAATAGACCTTGGCATTTGGGAGTTGTAGTTGCTGGGATTTATAGTTCCCCTACAATCAAAGAGCATTCTGAACCCCACCAATGATAGAACTGGGCCTAAGTTCCCACACAGAACCCCCAGGAGGCAAGAGGAGGTCTCTACTTGGGGAAAGGGAGGCGGGCCTTCCCAATGAATGGAGAGGGAGAGACCAAGTAGACAATGGGTGGGGAGGGGGTGTTTATCGAGGTAGGTTTCTTAGGGTTTTTATACTTCAACACACGAGACTCTCCCCCCCCCCCTTCCTGGAGGTTCCAACTTCCCACGGCACACCTGATGATCACTCATGGCACACGGGTGTGCCCTGGCACACTGGTTGGGAAACACTGTACTAAACTACAAGGACCAGCGTCCCTAGCGCGGAGCGCCATTGGACGTTTCCGCTTGTATTGAACTACAGGGACCAGCGTCCTCTGCCCGGAGCAGCATTGGGCGTTTCTGCTTGGACTCTTCATCACACCCACGCGTCCCCGTCAGGACTCTCCTGCATTATTGACTGAACTACGGGTAATTTCCCTCACAATCTGGTTTCTTCCCTCGAACATTCCTCTACTAACAGCTGTTCTGACTCCACAGATGCTACTCATTGAAAGTTTTGAACATTTGAGTCGGAACCCCAGCGTGTTGATATACCTATGATTCATGATATAAGTGGAATAATTATCCTGACTCTAATATTGTGTTGCTGCGAATCATAGTTGTGCGAACTGATTATTGTGTAGAACACCCTATATCTCTATGTGCTATACTATTTGTGTTGACCTTTATGAACTGAACTATGCTGAACTTTTGCCTATAATCTAATGTGCTGAACGACGGAATTTATTGTTATAATAAGAGAATTTTGATATTGACTTTTTCTATTGCTATTGGAGAGCATTGAAGACCTTGCTCTTCCGGCAGGCGTTCAGAGCCGGAGGAGATGTTGCCCCGTTACGTGCCGCCATAGTAGATTTTCGGTTCGGGCTTTATTGTTTTATTGTGTTTTTAGATGTGTTTTATCCTGTTTTAATGCTTGTATTTTTGATTGTTTTGTGATGCTGCTGTTAGTCGGCCCAAGCCTCCGGGGAAGGGCGGCAGATAAATATGAATTAATAATAAAATAATAAAACTATTTATTAGCAACCCCTGTTTCTTGAGTGGTATCACACCGTGTTGCCCACTGTTTTTGCTGGTATATGCTGATAACACAGGTTACACTCAAAGGTTCAAAAGATAGGTTCCAGGCCCAGGAACACTTTGCGTGTGTATGGGTGATACACCTCCCCCCATGTTACCAAGAAGACATCGGCACAAGTAGTTGGAGTAAAATATGGCCACAACTCATTTATTGATAACAGGAACAAGGGTTGGCAGCCATGCATGGGTCCTGGATCCCCGCTGCTGTCCGAAGACACTTACATCCCTGGTTGCCAACGGCACACCGCCGGTTCCCGTAGGCTCGGCACCCCAGGGCGCCGGCGTTATCCCCCCTTCCAACAAGGGGCGATACACCACCCTGATCCAGGGGCCATGCCAAATGCCCAACACAGAGTTGTGGCAAGATAAACACACAACAGCAATTTCAGCTAACAAGGTATTTTATGTATACTGTTTCTGGTTGTTTTGTAAACCGCTCCAAGCCTTCGGGGAGTGGTGGTATACAAATCGGAATAATAAATAAATAAATAATGCACAGCAGAGTCTTGGTTATCCAACTTTCGCTCATCCAACGTTCTGTATTATCCAGTCTATCTCCCACCTGGATCCACAGCTGTTTCAATACATTGTGATGTTTTGGTGCTAAAATCATAAATACAGTAATTACTCCATAAGGTTACCATGTATTGACCTGTTTTTTTCCTGTCAATTTGTTGTAAAACATGATGTTTTGGTGCTTAATTTGTAAGATCATAATGTGATTTGATGTTTAATAGGCTTTTCCTTAATACCTCCTTACAGGCCTGTAGCCAGGATTTTGATTCCGGGGGGGGCTGAGAGAGGGGATCTATCCTAGCAAACCTTTTGTATCATTAGCCCAATACCCCCATGCATATGGGATATATTGAGCATGGTGATCAGATCATGATATTAATACACATAATAGTTTAAATAATGTACCAGCAAGGCCTTTTCACGGACCACTCTGAGAATTTGGGGGGTTAACCCTCTCCCCCCCGGGCTACATGCCTGCCTCCTTATTATCCAAGATTTTGGCCTATCCAACATTCTGCCAGGCCATATATGTTGGGTAAGAGAGAATCTATATGCCACCTGCATATTGACAGATGAGTGACCTATATACCAGGGGTCAGGAAACTTTTTGACTCAAAGAGCCATAAAAGCAAAATATTTGTAAATTTATTTCAGTGAAAGCCATATACTATAATATATAATATATTTTAAAATTGAATTCAAATAAATGTGAGTATATACGTACATACTATTAGAAAAGGATTCCCCCGGCTGAATGACAGGACACTTCAGACCTGGCTCTGCAAAAGGCATGCTCAGGACTCTGGGAAGGAAGAGAAGACAGAAGGAAGGAAGGGGGAAAGAAAGAAAGAAAGAAAGAAAGAAAGAAAGAGGAAAGAAAGGAGGGAGGGGGAGAGGAAGAAAGAAAAGAAGAACAAATTATGGAAAAGGAAGAAAAGAAAAGCAGGAGAGAGACAAGGAGGGGAAAAGAAAGAGGGAAAGAAGAAAGGAGGGAAGGAAAGGGAGGAGAAAAGAAAGAAAAGGGAGTGAGGAAAAAGTAAAATAATGAAGGGAAAAGAAGAAAAGAAAGAAGGGGGAGAGAGGGAAGTGAAAATAAAGGAATGAGAATGAAAGGAAGACTTGGGGGAAAAGAATAGAAGTGGAAGGAAGGAAGAGGGAGGGAGAGAGAATAGAGGAAAGAAGGAAGGGGAGAGAGGGAGGGAAAAGGAAGGAGAGAAGGAGAAGGAAAGGGTGAAGGGGAGAAAGGAAGGAAGAGGGATAATGGAGGAAAGAAGGAAGGGTAGAGAGGGAGGCAAAATGAAAAAGAGAAGGAGAAGGAAAGGGTGAAGGGGAAAAAGGAAGGAAGAGGAAGGAAGGAAGGAAGAGAATGGAGGTAAGAAGGAAGGGAAGAGAGGGAGGGAAAATGAAGGAGAGAAGGAGAAGGAAAGGGTGAAGGGGGAAAAGAAAGGAAGAGGAAGGAAGGAAGGAAGAGAATGGAGGAAAGAAGGAAGGGTAGAGAGGGAGGGAAAATGAAGGAGAGAGGGAGAAGGAAAGGGTGAAGGGGGAGAAAGGAAGGAAGTGAAAGGAACGAAGAGGGAGAATGGAGGAAAAAAGGAAGGGGAGAGAGGGAGGAAAATGAAGGAAAGGGTGAAGGGGAGAAAGAAAGGAAAGAAGAGGAAGGAAGGAAGAGGGAGGGAGAATGGAGGAAAGAATGAAGGGGAGAGAGGGAGGGAAAATGAAGGAGAGAAGGAAAGGGTGAAGGGGAGAAAGGAAGGAAGAGGGATAATGGAGGAAAGAAGGAAGGGTAGAGAGGGAGGCAAAATGAAAAAGAGAAGGAGAAGGAAAGGGTTAAGGGGAAAAAGGAAGGAAGAGGAAGGAAGGAAGGAAGAGAATGGAGGTAAGAAGGAAGGGAAGAGAGGGAGGGAAAATGAAGGAGAGAAGGAGAAGGAAAGGGTGAAGGGGGAAAAGAAAGGAAGAGGAAGGAAGGAAGGAAGAGAATGGAGGAAAGAAGGAAGGGTAGAGAGGGAGGGAAAATGAAGGAGAGAGGGAGAAGGAAAGGGTGAAGGGGGAGAAAGGAAGGAAGTGAAAGGAACGAAGAGAGAGAATGGAGGAAAAAAGGAAGGGGAGAGAGGGAGGGAAATGAAGGAAAGGGGGTGAAGGGAGAAAGAAAGGAAGGAAGAGGAAGGAAGGAAGAGGGAGGAGGGAGAATGGAGGAAAGAATGAAGGGGAGAGGGAGGGAAAATGAAGGAGAGAAGGAGAAGGAAAGGGTGAAGGGGAGAAAGGAAGGAAAGAAGGAAGAGAGAGGAAGGAAGAGGGAGAATGGAGGAAAGAAGGAAGGTGAGAGAGGGAGGGAAAAGGAAGGAGAGGAGAAAGAAAGGGTGAAGGGGGGAAAAGGAAGGAAGAGGAAGGAAGGAAGAGGGAGAAATATTGGTTGCTTACCAGTAACTGAAGTTCCCTGAGTGGTCCCTGTGAATCGTACTTATGGTATTTCCTGCGCCTGCGCGGACAGTTCGGAATCTTTTAAAAGCTAATATCTCTTTAAATGGAAGCCCCGCCCACATCCCCTCCAGCATATATAGCCAGTGGGAGGGGCTGCCACCTCAGATCCATTTACTCCGCCACAAAAAGCAGCTTGAAGGACTGAGGCATGACATCAGCGGGGAAGGATGGGCGGGAATGTACGATTCACAGGGACCACTCAGGGAATGAAGGAAAGAAGGAAGAGGAGAGAGGGAGGGAAAAGGAAGGAGAGACGGAAAGGGTGGAGAAAGGAAGGAAGAGGGAGAGCCAGATGCAATCATGAGAAGAGTCACATCTGGCTTCCGAGCCGTAGGTTCCCTCCCCCTGCCATATACCCTACAAGCCTACATACTCGTGTGTAAGTCTCCAAATCAACGGGAAAGCCTGGGTTGACTCCTCCATGAGTCAGTGAGCGAACTATATGTAAACACTTATGGAAAAAGGAGAGGAGTGGTGGAAGGTCAGAGCTTTGTCAGTCTTGGGAAAACCTAAAAGAAGCAATGCCCCCTCTGCCATGATGCTTTTTCTGGCCACCTGAGATAGCACGTTCCCCTGTCCATGGGATGACATTCAAAATCCATAATGTGAATAGTATTTCCGTTCTTTTGCAATTCAGTTTTAAACCAATCCTCACCTTGAGGAGGGAGAGTGGGAATAATAATGGATAACCTTGCTCTGTTAAGGGGAACATCCCTTGTTCCTCAGCAAATTGAGGGAGGAGGAGGAAGTAAAATGAGAAAGGGAAAGAATACTGAGTCAGGGTATCCGTTTAAGGCAGTGTTTCCTAACCAGGTGTGCCGTGGGAAATTGGAACCTCCAATACCCTTTCTTCCCCCTCCTGCCGAACACTTTTCCTTCTCCACTCGGGCTCCCTTCTTCCCAGCCTCGCTCTGCTCGCTTTGCTCTGGGGCGAGTCTGCGCAGTAGCGCCCACACAGGTCATGTCTTCCTCCCTCCCCCCTCCCCTCCTGAACACGCTCACACTGCCCCCTCGGATCAAAATGGCGGCAGAAGCGGCAGTGTAGAAGGAAAAGTAAGTGTTTGGCAGGAGGGGGAAGAAAGGACGCGAAGGGGAAAGGGGAGGAAGAGGTCTCTGTCGAAAGCTGGCATGGGCAAACTTGAACCTTCCAGATATTTTAGACTCCAACTCCCACCATCCCTAGCAGCCTCCGGCCCTTTTCCCCTTTCCCCCTCAGCCACGTAAGCAGGAAAGGGCCTCAGGCTGTTAGGAATGGTGGGAGTTGAAGTCCAAAGCACCCAGAGGGCCGAAGTTTTCCCATGCCTGTCTTAGGGACCTAAAAGTGGTGAGCCTCCTTCCAACATTGTGATTCTGGATAGAAAACAAACAACAACATAACATTGTTTGAGTCCACAGTGCTCTCTGGGTGTAGGTGAACTACAACTTCCAAACTCAAGGTCAATTCCCAAGCAAACCCTTTCAGTACTTTCTGTTGGTAATGAGAGTTCAATGTGCCAAGTTTGATTCAATTCCATTGTTGCAAGAGTTCAGGATGCTCTTTGATTGTGTGTTAACTATAAATCCCAGAAACTGTAACTCCAAATGTATTTTCCCCAAACTCCATCTGTGTTCACAATCGGGCATATTGCGTATTCATGCCAAGTTTGGTCCTGATCCAACATTGTTTGAGTGCTCTCTGGATATAGGTAAACTACAACTCCAAAACCAAAGATCAATGCCCACCAAACTCTTATAGTATTTTTTCTTGGTTATGGGAGTTCTGTGTGGGAAGTTTGTGTCTTTCTGCCATTCCTGCCAGGATATCTATGTTGTGTTCATCGAAACAGGCCCAGGTTTCACACGGAGTGTATAAATACATTTAAAAACATATTAACTATATCAGGGCTGCCCAACTGGTGGCCCGGGGGCCGTATACGGCCCCCCCCAGCCCCTTCCCTATGGCCCCCTAAGCTTTTTAATTAAAAAATTTGAAAAATAAAATAAATAATTTTTTTTAAAA